>QNUK01000114.1:394246-994246 GCA_013621035.1 Clarias magur
ATTAGCCCAATTAGCCTGCATGTTAGTGCATCGAAGTACCCGAGAAAACCCACCAACATCTAAGATTTGAGGCTATTGTGGTGCTAACCACAATGCTAATGCTAATATGTCTTAGTGCTCGTCTCTTACTGGTATAATCAACATCTCCCTCTCCCTCCTATGTGTGTGCGCGCAATTTGACACTGTGCAAAGCATCTTGCAGTGTGTGCCTCTCCATTCTTCCTCCAGACTCTGGGTCCTTGGTTTCCAAATGAGATGCAAAAGTTGCTCTCGTCAGAAAAGAAGACATTGGACGGCTGAGCAAAAGACCAGTCCTTTTTTTCTTTAGTCCAGGTAAGACGCTTCTGACGTTGTTTGCTGTTCAGGAGCGGCCTGACAAGACGAATACAACATTTGAAGCCTATGTCCAGGATCCGTCTACACTTTTGAATGACCTTTTCCTGACAATCCTTTCCAGGCTGTGGTCAACTCTGTTGTATTCAACTCTTGTACACCATTTTCTTCCACACTTTTACCTTCTACATAACTTTCTATTAATGTGCTTTGATACAGCACTTTGGAAACATCCAACTTCTTTTGCAATTACCTTTTGAGGCTTTCGCTCCTTATCGAGGATGTCAGGTCAGCAATCTTTCCCATGATTGAGAGACCATTTAAAGGCTCAGGAGCTCTTTGCAGGTGTTATGGCTTAATTTAACTGATTAGAGTGGGACACTTTGAGACTAGAATATTGAACTTTTTCACAATATTCTAATTTTCTAAGAATGTGGATTTGGGGTTTTCATGAGATGTAAGCCATAATCATCTCAATTATGACAAATCACAGCTTGCTTTGCATGTAATGAGTCTCTCTCATATATTAGTTTCACCTTTAAAGTTGCATTACTGAAATAAATGAACTTTTGCACAATATTCTATTTAATTCAATTTTATTTGTATAGCGCTTTTAACAATTGACATTGTCACAATTTTTTGAGTTTCACCTGTAGTTTTATCATATAGTTTTTGCACATTAATAATCTGACAATAACTGTGGCACACCCACACAGAAGTCCTAACGGCAGCTCAGCATCAGGAACTGAATGAGCTGTTATCCCAGTTCCAGGATGATTCCTGTTCTCTACCGATCCGAGGCTTAACCACTTCAGCATCAAAGTGCCATCCGGCATGACAAAGACCGCACCGACCCCAGAGGCCCATCACCGTGCACCTGCACCACCTAAAGGAAGTCTTACAGGAGCAGAGGAAGGCAGGCCTGACAAAAAAAATAATAATCTGGTTGGGCTGACCAATGCACAATTTGGCCATGATCTCTTAAAACCACAAGTAAACAAAGTAAGTAAATACCCACAGCCAATATGAAAAGGTATGTTACATTCTGGGGCTAGTCAATTATTAAAGACGATTTGTGCCTAACTTCTCCTCTATTGGAGCATACCTCTTAAAGCTCCTTAAAAAGGAACAACTAGAGAAACTGCTGTGCGCACAGGAGGCAGAAAGATCATTTAAACAACTGAAAGCCCCCCTCAACAGTTCCCCCATCCTCCGTAACTCTGACTTTGACAGGCCATTTACACTGCACACGGGGTTATCCTGTCACAGGAGAGGAGAGGAATGCCCCATCTTATACCTGAGTAGGAAACTAACACCAGCAGAACAGAAATATGTTGCAACAGAGCGAGAGACCCTTGCCATTAAATCGGACATAGAAGAGCTGGAGTACTATTTAGCCAAGCGGGATTTCACATTAATCCCATTATGCTCCCCTCCAATGGTTGGCAAGGGCTAAAAACACAAACCCTCGCAAGACACGCTGGTTCCTCTCATTACAAGATTTCTCCTTCTCAGTCCAATACAGGACATGTGAACACAGACGGATTGTCCAGGTATCACGTGCTCTGTGCATCACAGAGAACGAGCTCAAAGATGGGGGAATGGGGAGGGGGGCTGCTGTGGCAACTGACTTATAGCCAGTACGCTATTCAAGCTCTGTTACGAAAGACAGTTGGGGCTCGATCAGCACCACGGACAGCATGAAGCACTTGCATTAACAAATCACTGACTGTCTACCTGTTGACCGGTCCAATAAAAGGGCCACTACGATGCAAGCCGATGAGTAGGAAAGAATGTATATATGTAACTCGTGCGACTCTCCTCTCCCCACAGATTCAGACTGCTATAAGGAACCCTTGCACGTTCACCCAGCCAGGAAGCCACCTGTGTGCCAGCAGCTCAGCTTCCTCTATACACCCTGGATCCACTTCAACCGCTGAAACACACCAGCCCGCAAAGACGCAGATCCACTTCTCCCTAACTCCATCAGGAACAAGCACCAAGCACCACTCCACCACATTTTTAAACAAGTGTGTTTTCAACATACACCTGCACCACAATAAAAATCACCACACTATTAGGATATGATAAAGCAAGTTCAAGGCAAAGGTACATGCTCGTTATAACATACAGATTTGGTATGATAAAAACCATATTATCTGTAGATGAGGGGGCAGGGAGTAATACCTAGATTTGGAATTTTGTTGGAGGTAAAAAGATCAGCATTCACTCAGAAAACTGTAAAGCAACAACTGAGAATAAAGCAGAGATTTGGATGTGTCTACCATTCAGTAGAAAGAATAAATGGAACCCTCAAAACCAAACTTAACAAAATCTGTAGAAGTACTAACCCTGAGTTAATTAATTACCACTTGCGCTAATGAGTTATTGTATGCAAACTAACAGAAACACGTACCTAACACGCTTAAAATGCTTACGGGTTGTCCCATGCCTGTACAATGTTGTAGAGGCCCCTCAATTTTAAATGAGAAAACTAACTTCTATATATAAAGCAATCTGTGCAGGAAAAAGCAAGGAGGTGAATGAAGAGGGAGACGCTCGCTGCCCAGTTGTTCCAGGAGACCAGATGTACCTGCAAATGTTCAGAAGGAAGTGGCATGAACCCAGGAGGAGGAGCCCTACAAAGTCGTAGCAGGTACTCCAACAGCAGTTCAAGTGGGAGCCAGAACCACGTGGTTTCATTTGAACCATTGCACTAGAGTCCCCAAAATATGTACTGGAAAAGAGGGAGAGAAACCATGGTCAGAAAAAGTGTGAGGAGAGGAGAACCCAACATCTGATAGTAACAAAGTACAAAGAGATAAAATCCTTATTGGAAAATAACCAACTATAGGCAAGTTGGATACCAAATTACGCAGCATTGAGCACTCCGTTACCTCTCATTTTGGGTGCTCATAACAAAGCGACATCCCACTTCTGACTGACTGACTTCAACCAGTACTTATCCTGACACACCTGACATGACAAACAGTTGTACAGATTGTATGTGAGAAAGAAATAATATCCACCATGTTGTATAACTGTATTGCTGTTAAAATATAACTATATTGCTTTTACAGATAAAACAGTGGCAGCAATATTTAATTATAATTTCCTCAACAGGAAAAGTGCACTGGAAGCAGCAGGCCATATAACAAATTGTGACAATGTGTGATGCCATTAAACAACCTTCTTTTTATTCCAGATGCAGAAATTCCATTGGAGCAGCTGATGGTTGACTTTACTGTGTATAATAAAATGTATGCACAGTATGAAAAAATGAAAAAATGTACAAGAGTAAGACTACGTCAGGTGATTAACATGTTGTTAGGAACCTCCACTAGAGGTCACTGTCTGTTTTTGTGTGTTTGTAGTTTTTGTTGGTCGACTCAGTTTCCCAGAAGGCACCTCGGTTAGGTGATGAGGGCTCACCTAAACCGAGGTAGCACATTAGACATCTTATAAATAGCAGTTGGTTCTGGGAAACTGGGTCGAGCATTATTCTAGTCAAGTGGGCATTTCTTTTGTTTTGTTTTGTTTTGTTTCTTTAAGTTTATATTTTGGTTTGTTTTGTAACCTGTATTTTTTAATAGGGCTCTATTATTGGTTTTCTTTATGGTCTCTTAATGTAGATGATTCATGGAGCTGTCCTGTTCAGTGTTTAGTTAGGCTGTGTCTCCTCCTGTGTAAGTACTGTTGTGTGTATCCCCGGTGTCGGCCTTCTTGTGTAGTTCTTTGTCTGTGGTGTCCCATGTCTGTTTAGATTTGTATAGCCACATGAGGACCTGGCCACTAGCAGGGTTGGCCGCTAGTAGGTCTTGGCCGCCAGCAGGGTTAGCTAGCCCCCAGCAAGGTTAGCCCCCAGCAGGGTTAGCCTCTAGTGGGATTGACTGCTAGTGGTTCTGGTTGCTAGTAGGTTAGCAGCTAGTTTGGAATAGCTTCATGTGTGCTTTGCCTCTTGTGTTCCGGTCCCCTCGTAGGTCAGTACTAACCCATTTAGCCACTAATCCAGTTAGATACTAACCCGGTTAGTTCATCCTTCCTTGCATCCATATTTCATGTAGCTACTAACCACTAACCAGTCCTGTCTCTAGTCCTGTGCCCCTGGTCCCATCTCTAGTCCTGTGCCCCTGGTCCCCTCTCTAGACTGTGCCCCTGGTCCCGTCTATAGTCCCGTCTCTAGACTGTGCCCCTGGTCCCGTCTCAAGACTGTGCCCCTGATCTCACTATAGTCCCGTCTCTAGACTGTGCCCCTGGTCCCGTCTCTAGTCCCGTCTCTAGTCCCTGGTTCCGTCTCTAGCCCCGTCTCTAGCCTCTGTGTCCCTGGTCCTGTCTCTAGCCTCTGTGTCCCAGGTCCCGTCTCTAGCCCTGTTTCTAGCCTCTGTGTCCCTGGTCCCGTCTCTAGCCCTGTCTCTATCCTCTGTGTCCCTGGTCCCGTCTCTAGCCCTGTCTCTAGCCTTTGTGTCAATGGTCCTGTCTCTAGTCTGGGTTCTGTCCCATGTCTTGTCCTGTCTCCCGTCCTGTCTCCATGTCTAGTTCTTGTCTCGTCCGGTCTCCATCTCTGACCTCTTTTGTGTCTTTAGTTAGCTCCAGCTCCATGTTTCCCTATGTCAGCACTCAGTTCCTTGTGTGAGTTCCAATTCCCTGTCAGTGCTCAGCTCCCTGTATTAGCTCCTTTCCTGTGTTTGCCCTGAGCCCTAGTTTTAGTTTTAGTTTGTTGTTTTAGTTCCTTTGTTGGTTTGTTTCAATGTTTGAGTTTATGTCTGTTAAATGAAGACTCTTTATGTTTCAAGAACCCCTCTGCATTTATGCCTACCCTAATCCGCCCAACGCAACTATATCAGCTGGTCTGGTCTGTAGTCACAGCCAGGCCATGACACATGTACAATTGTGTAGGGTTTTACATAATGTAGACATTTTAATGTGGACAAAATGCATTCCCCACAATTAATATGTAGAGTTTACATAAAATAGACCAAGAATGACTGCTGCATTCTTTATCTCCACTGTGTAAAGTTTTAGCTCTGGGTCAGAGGTATATCGAATCTTTAACAATTCAGGTTAATTTGATTAACTAAAATAAAATTTATATCATACACTTTATATACTATCCGTCCACCGTATAGCAAAATTGAGTATCTTACAAATCCTGTTTATCCTGCAGCCAACGAGGATGATACAAAGTCTGGTATTTATCAATTATAAGCAAGGTAACGTAAGATCTGGGGGAATGTTTTGAATTTAAAATACATCACCAAGACAACAGTTCTTTATAAAGAAACAATAATTTATTTAACTAATCTAGGTTACATGAAACTACGCTACTTGAACACGCGTGCACGCACACACAGAGTTTGGCGGGTGAAAGTTAATGAGGTTCATCTAGTACTGTTTAATAGATCAAAGAAAGTCACAAGAGCCTTGGGAGTCTTGGGTTTAATCTTACGGTTTAGTTATGAAACAAGCACTAATTTTCAGCAAGGCATGCAGCTTTGTTTGTTCACTTGCGTTATGTTTCGTTCGCCTTCTGTGGTTCACCTCCAGTGAAGGTAATCACAGTGTTGCTGATTGGCTGGTGCTCTGTTGTTGAAATGACGTCTGCCTGGTTACCGATGGCGGTGCTCTGGAACAACTTCTGAGGGTTTCTTCATTGCAGGACTTTGGAGTATTGGCACGAAGTCTCGTTGAGAGTTGTCAAAGAGCAGATGACGCCAGCATAGTGCATGCAAGGCCCAAGGGCCGAAGCACGAGTGGCGAGAGTGGACAAGCTGCTTTCTTCAGGCGTGCTTGGACACTGGGTTTTGACCCTTTGTGTCAGTCCGTCTCACGGGTGATTGGTTAAATTGGCTGTGGTTGCAAGGGCTTAGCCAAGCCTCATGTGGTTCCCCCTTTTGTTCATACATTAGGCCAGGTTTTCGGCTGTCATGTGGGGCTCATCCGGTTGGAGTTTTTTTAATACCTTTTATAAAGTACCGATTTTCCGTGTATGCCACTTGTTCTTTGAATAAAACAAGCTCTAGATTGATATCAGGCATTCCGTGTCTTACACAGTCATTTATACCTTCATCCGATCAAAGGGGTTTGTAAATGCCGATTATACATTTTAAGTTATGCAGAATAATCAAACATAACACACAGGCATAAAACATACTCATTAAATATATGTATATAGAATTTTGCCCTACTGGCACACCTTAAAGATTGTTTAAAATAGTGTCTTTGCCGTATGCCTCTTTGTTCATCGGAAGGCATGTGGAGAAACACGGGACATAGTCCTGTTACCCATAGTGTCCTGAAAGTCAATGAGATGGTCAAAGTGTCACTTGGTGGTTCCCCCCAACTCGGGGGGAAGCTATAAAACTGTCCGCTTTGTTTACCGGATCAACGATTTACACCATGGTTTTTGGGTTTACTTTGAGGCATCTGGTCTTAGCCTGGCTCCAGACACAGCAAACTTCCTGTCTCATGTCTGGTTAAGTTTCCTGCAGCTTATTTTTACAAGCTCTCCTTTATGTTCACGGATAAGATAAGATTATCGGGATGGTGCCATGTCGCTGGGAGAGGTGTTCTGGAATGTAATCGATTGTTTGTTCTTTTTGGGAAGCTACATATCCTATTGGAACAAACTAAGACGTGAGATAAAAGAGCCTACCATCCAGGTCCTAATGTATATTTGGCCTCAATTGGTTAACTCAGGGGTATTCAATATGAATTTAAAGCCAGAGATTAAATTAAATCAGGTTAAATCAGAAATTAAATTAAATTGGTCTGGATTATGGTGAATAAAAACACAGAATGGATGAATTTTATTTACTATAATCAGCAAAGATGTATTAATTATACCGAAGATGCTTTACCTGCGTTAGGCTAGTAGCGACAAGTACAATGACATGGCAGAATAGACAGGCTCTTCAATGGTTATTAGCAGATAAAGGTAAAGATAAAGATAAATGTGTACTATTTGGTGACCTATGCTGTATGAATATCCCTAATAACATAGCTCCTGATGGTGCATTTACTAAAGCTATGCTTAAACAAAGAAACTTAAGACTAGAAACCACAACTCATGCAGGGAGAGACAGCAGAATACTGGACTGGTGGAATCTGAAGCTGGAAAATTGGCATGGTTTGCTAAATTAGAAATGTACTTGGGTCTTTCTATAGCCATTGGAGGATTGTTATTCTGTTGTGTGCTTTCTGTATTAAAGTCATTAGTTGTAAAAGCCACAGTTTGACAAAAAGTATTAAGATGACAAGATGAGAAAACACCCTTAAAGTTTAAAGTTTTTAAAAGCTATAAGTACACTTACAGCTCCCATTGTGATTTACAAGAATCAGAAGAGGATTCAAGCACCTCGGACGAGGACAAAGAAGATGCTTTAAGATGAGCCATGCCTCCCGCCATAGATGGCTGTCTATGATGCATGTCTATGAAGATTCTGGGTCAAAGACGTATTATATCACAGTAAGAACGTTCAAAATTATACTAACTTTTAATGTGTTGGGTTATGCATGTTCCATTGTATGTCCAATGTAATTTACATAACTAGATTACACATAAGAAAGTGTTGTACTAATTTCTTTCTCATGTTATGTTACTGTGTTATGGAAAGTATAGTATAGTAGGCGTATAGTCGAGTCTTCTACTCCTTCCTGTGTGGAAGGTGAGGTTTGGCCGATTCTCTGCTAGAGTGTGGATACATAAGTTGGTCATATATGATAAAAGTTCAGTTATTTAGTTTAATAACATGGATCTACACTCTAGGTAGAACAACTGGTATTAGGCTTATAAGACACAGAGAAGGGGAATGTGGTATGATTTTTAATCAACTATAAAGAATCAAATGTACCCAATCGGATATCATCGGCATTAGCTTGTGAACCTGATATGTATGTGTGTGCTTCACACATATGTGTGTATCTTATGTATACATTATGTAATGTAACTGTACAATATGTTAGTCAAGACATTGAGGAACCTTCATTGTGGGCTGAAGGGGGCCTTAATATGACCCAGATGTTGAGGGGGCATGAAGCAGGGTACAGTGAACACTATTGGGGGGGATGAAGTATATATAATGGGGGAATCAGACAAGAGAGTTTGCTCCATGGACCAGCTCTGGCTGTTATGAATTTATAATAAAGGTCATAATCTTCTGGAAACAAAACCAGAGACTCTGAGTGTTTTCTACAACACTATCATCCTATTGGCTTATTAGACAATTGGTGGCAGGATCATGGACACCTAAGGCTCATCTATGCCTATCACTGATGGCCACGAAAGAAAGGTATCGGGCCACCAATTGCAACAGCATGCCACATATGGGGCATAGCAGTCAATGAGTTCAGGGTTGTTGATCCGGCCTAAACAAAAACATGATCTAAACCCAACTGAGCATCCATTGAATGCACTGGGCAAATAAGAACCATCCATGGATCCCCCACCCCACATCCCATTTAACCTAAAGTATCCACTGCTAATGTTCTAGTGCCAGAGACCACTATACACCCCTGAGATCTTGTGGAGCCATGTGCCAGGCAGCACATGGGATATTGGTCTTAATGTTGTAATGTTGTAACACTGATTGGTGTATATCTCAAAAGCATTAATATAGTGACATGTTTCCTGTGGGGACAAGGTCTCCAGTGTCAGTAATATCAGAGCTAAAGATATTTCTTTACATCTTGTGACAAGGGAATGTTTTTAGGACAGAGGATTTAGTTTTTTCTCTCTCTTATCAGTAACATGTCTTATGAAGTTAAAAAGAGAGAAACAAAAGAGGGAGTAAATGGCAGTAAATAGCTTGATTTCAGAATAAATGGCTTATTTTGTAAAAATACTGAGAAGAAAACATTAATTTGGTTGTTTTATCTGCAGATGGAACATGTCGTGGATCCTACTGAAACAAGAGCAGTTTGTTAAATTTTTTCTTTTTAATAATAATAATAATAATAAATAAATAAATAAATAAATAAATAATGTCTGATTCACATTAAAAGATCTATTTCCAAAGGAAATTGTGATTTTTCTTTGAGAAATCACAATTTCAATAATATAGTTGCAAGCAACGATGACGGTCCCAAGCACCCAACCTGTATGTCATTTGAGTGTGTAAAGACCTCGAAAAAGCCATCGCCACTTGGTTGCACCGCAGAACTTGCACAGATCACACACTATACAGGGCTAATGTCAGTTTGGGCCCTAAATATTTGTTGAGTGCGTTTGTGTGCGTGTGTGTGTGTGGGGGGGTTAGTGTTTGTGAGAGTGAGGGAGATAGGTGTGTGTGTGTGTGTGTGTGTGTGTGTGTGTGTGTGTGTGTGTGTGTGTGTGTGTGTGATGAGTAAGTGTGTTTGTGCGTGTTTGTGTGTGTGTGGTGTGTGAGTCTGTGTGTTAACATTAGTATTGTGTGTGTTAGTATGTATGTGATGTGTGTGTGTGTGAGACATGTGACATTGTAAGTGTGTGTGGGTGTGTGTGTTTCTGCGTGTGGGCCTGTGAGACAGAGATGTGAATGTGTGAGTGTTAAAATTTGTGATGTGTGATGTACAAGAGAATGAGTGTGTTTGTGTAAACATACGTGAGTGCATCTGTGTGAGTGTGATAGTGTTAACATTGTGATATAAGTGTATTTGTGTGTGTGTGTGAGATGTGTTTATGTGTTTGAGTGTTAACATTTGTGATATGTACGTATGTACTATAGTGCTTACTATGGTGCTTGGGCCCTAATTAATTTTCGTCATTAACATTATTAACAACAACATTATTCTACATTATTCTGGAACATAAAGTTGATTTATGTTCTATCTATCCAAAAGATAATGTTATCATAATAACACAAGTTCTATTTAGGAAACCACATCCACAAATATAAGTTATGTTCTGTCTTTGATTTAAAGGCGGGGCATGGTGGAAAAACTTTGAGGCACACAGTGATAACAGCTGATAACAGGACATGATTACACTGGGTGTGTGCACAGTTATTGTTAGATTAATGTGCAAAAACTATATAATAAAACTACAGGTGAAACTCGAAAAATTAGAATATTGTGTAAAAGTTATCAAGCCAAAGGGTCCCTGAGCCTTTAAATAGTCTCTCAGTCTGGTTCAATAGGAAGCACAATCATGGGAAAGACTGCTAACCTGACAGTTGTGCAGAAAACCATCATTGACATAGTCCATAAGGAGGGAAAGCCTCAAAATGTAATTGCAAAAGAAGTTGGATGTTCCCAAAATGCTCTATCAAAGCACATTAATAGAAAGTTATGTGGAAAGGAAAAATGTGGAAGAAAAAGCTGCACAAGCAGCAGGGATGACCGCAGCCTGGAGAGGATTGTCAGGAAAAGGCCATTCAAAAATGTTGGGGAGACACAGGAGTGGACTGAGGCTGGAGTCTGTGCATCAAGAGCCACCACACACAGACGGATCCTGGACATGAGCTTCAAATGTCATATTCCTCTTGTAAAGCCGCTCCTGAGCAACACACAAAGGCAGAAGCGTTTTACAGTACCTGGGCTAAAGAAAAAAAGAACTGGTCTATTGCTCAGTGGTTCAAAGTCCTCTTTTCTGATGAGAGCAACTTTTGCATCTCATTTTTAAGCCAAGGACCCAGAATCTGGAGGAAGAATGGAGAGGCACACACTGCAAGATGTCCAGTGTGAAGTTTCATCACACTGTCATCTGCTGGTGTTGGTCCACTGTGCTTCATTAAGTCCAGGGTCAACGCAGCCGTTTACCAGGAGATTTTGCAGCATTTCATGCTTTTTTCCGCAGATGAGCTTTACAGGGATGCTGACTTCATTTTCCAGCAGGATTTGGCACCTGCCCAAATTGCCAAAAGCACCAAAAACCTGGTTCAATGACCGTAAGATTACTGTGCTTGATTGGCCAGCAAACTCGCCTGACCTGAACCCCAAGAGAATCTATGCATTGCCTAGAGAAAGATGAGAGACATGAGAACGAACAATACAGAAGACCTATTAAAGCATCCTGGTCTTCCATAACACCTTAGCAGTGCCACAGGCTGATAGCTTCCATGCAACACTGCATTGAGGCAGTAATTGCTGCAAACGGGGCCCAAACCAAGTACTGAGTACATATGCATATTTAAACTTTTCAGAGGTCCAATATTGTTCTATGTACAATCCTTGTTTTATTGATTGCATGTAATATTCTAATTTTCTGAGATTGTGGATATTTTCATGAGCTGTACACCATAATCATCTCATCTATGACAAATCACGACTTGAACTGCACACATGTGGCACATGTACCATTCCCAAGTTTGTAGTGCTACAAACTAAAACTTTTAAACGACTTAGAAAGAACATATTTGGTTGGTAGATGCTGACAAACCAGTTTTAAACAGCACTCTTAGAATGTACACACATGTTCTAACATTTTTAAAGCCTCATAGCATGCTATAGGCTATAGATTTTTTTTGTGGTCTTTTTAAGACCAGATTTATTTATGGTCTTGCTATTTGGTATCACCTGAATCAGGATGGAGTCGCTTTTTTATTCTATTTCCTTTCAAGGTTTCTTCCTTAGGTCATCTCATGCAAGGAGTTTCCTGCCACTGCCACCTCTGTCCTGTTCATTAGAGCTAAATTAAAGAAGCTATAAATTTATACTTTTATGTTTTAAGTAATTTTAATCTTAATTTTTTTTACAACAACATACTGTTTAATGCTTTAAAAAACACTGAAATCTATTAAAACAAACTCGTTAACTAGCAATGTCATACCACTTATCAATTTTTTTTTTCTTTAACTGCACCCCATATTGTGGTTTATTTCTTACATATATTTTGGCAAATGATGTTACTCAGAAGATCTAATTGTATAAGGAAATGCTTGTTCTTATTTATAGAATTGGTAGCCATTTTACTTGCTTTAATGATACTCTGAGTGTTGGGACTGTTTATTTTAGCATTTCTATGAGTGGAATGTTGTGTGAAGGTGTTGAGGAGGACAAGTGGATTTTTAGCTGAGTTCTGGGCTTGCAATTGTTCAATTGCAAAAAATAGACAAAACTAAAAGCAACTCACTGACAGAAACAGGTCGGTCACTGACTCATGTTTTTGTGCAATCAAGTTAATGAATGAATAGAATAGTGACAATAAAACAAATGTAGTACTGTAATCCCCATGCTGTACCTGCATGTTAGTTAATGGTAATGTTTAATATTTGATCGTGCCCTCAATGCCATAAATGTTTATTGGTATAATCTGTTTCAATTAAAAAAAAAAAACATCAGTAATATAAAATAATGTTAGTATATTTTCCAATCTGTTAAAGTATAAAAAGTATTAATTGCATTAAAGCTTATTTTAGTTGTTCATAATTTTTGTATCACTGAGTTCCCTTTTTGTTGTTGTTTTTTATTTTTTTGGCTTTTTCTAAAATTCATCTAAAAACGTTGTCCTATCTCTAGGGTGTGGTAGATAAACAAGATATTTAAAGAGGAATAATCAGTACCTGGAAAGTCCAAAGAAGACATATGGGACAGACATTTAGCTGTTTTACTTTTGCTTTCTGAATTTATTGCACTTATTGTGGGTGTTTTTATTAAAGTTCTCCATTCACATCCAAGTTAATGTGTGTGTATGTGTGCGTGCATGTGTAGTTTATTCACATCTAGGTGTGTGTGTCTGCATACAGTATAGTATATAAAGAGCCACTCAGATCGCAGTTTATTCACATCCTTTGGGTAATTAGATTGCTGGACACAGCTGGGTAAGTAAAATACCTTTATTTCTATGACATGATATGGTAGATACATTTACGGTAGATACAAAAATAGCTAAAGGAAAGATACAATAGTTATACATCTAATTATTTTCCAAGATGATGGAGAGGGAGCAAAGTAGTCATGAAGACATTCCTAATGCTGGTGAAAGCAGGTCAGTAAAAAGTTGGTGATACAACAATCATGAACTTGTGTCATGGGATTTTTTTTAGACAGAACACTTCATGCATTTTATTTATTTACAGTAAGCCAATAGAAGGGGTGTTCCACAGTCACTTGGATGAGAAGGTTCGGCCTTTGATTGATCTAATCGACTCTTTGAGAGTGATTGGTATTGAAAAAGATTTGGATTTGCCAACTATTGCAGTAATTGGAGATCAGAGTTCTGGGAAAAGCTCCGTGTTGGAAGCACTATCTGGAGTCGCATTGCCCCGAGGGAGTGGTTGGTGTTTTTTAAAAAATTTTTCTTACAGATTAATAAATATATAATATATTTTTTACAGTTGAGTCGTTTGCTTTTTATAGTACAGTGGAACCTTGGATTGTGAGCATAATCTGTTCTAGAAGCATGCTTGTATATCAAATCACTAGATGATACTTGGTACTCATATATTAAGACTCGCTTGTTTATCAAGCCATAATTTATAAAAAAAATTTGCAAACTTGCAATCTGAGTTTCCACTGTATTGGGCAGTTGCACACCACAATGTTCTTATTTCTTTTTTCCACACACACACACACACACACACACACACACACACACACACACACACACACACACACACACACACACACACACACACACACACACACATGCATTTTGGGTCAACTATGTCTGACTGACATTACTTCTTTGTCTGACTGCCTTTAGGAGAAGTAGGAAAACAAAACCTGAGGTATAATTCACTTTTTTAACTTTAGGTATTGTTACGAGGTGTCCACTGCAACTAAAGCTGAGGAAAATGAAATGTGGTGTTCAGTGGAAAGCTGTAATATATTACAGCGAAGAGGTTATTGAGTTTGATGACCCATCACTGGTTGAGCGTTATGTCGAGTCAGGTTGGTAAAATTCCTAAAAATACCACAATAACCAGATAAAGACACACACATAAAAAAATCCTTTCTAATGATTCTAAAAAGAGAATATTATTCCAGTGCTAATTAACAAAGACTTGTCCATTAGCCATTTTTACCCTAACAAGTTCTATGAAGCTCATTATTATAAATAATTTTAGTTAATTAATACTGTAAGTATATCACTATTTCTAATTCTGTAACAAAACATTTAAGAGCTGTATTAATACCTTATAAAGCTTCAAAGAGACAATATGTATATTTTTATAAAACCAATTACATCATTCTAACAGCCCAGAATGAGCTGGCTGGAGATGGTGTTGGAATTAGTGATGAACTCATCACTTTGGAGATCATGGCTCCTGATGTGTGTGACCTCACACTGATCGATCTTCCTGGGATTGCCCGAGTTCCTGTAAAAGGTCAACCTGAGGACATTGGATATCAGGTTAGTGTAAATTGTAAATAGACTCTTTTTTAAATACTTACTCTTTTTTTTATTGAATTTAATTGCAACATTGCTTGTCTTATTGTTGTTTAGATCAAAAATCTCATAGGTAATTATATAAAGAGTGATCAAACTATAAATTTAGTTGTGGTGCCATGTAATGTTGACATAGCAACAACGGAAGCTCTGAAAATGGCACAGGAAGTGGATCCCGAAGGGAAAAGGACATTGGGTAAAACAAGCTAATGAACAAAATAAAAAGCAACATAATTTTTTAAAAGCATTTTAATGTATTATTAATGGGTTTTGCTTGTTGCTTTGATTGTTCTAACAGCTATTCTTACAAAGCCGGATCTTATAGACAAGGGAACAGAGAAAAACATCTTGGAAATCGTACGAAATCAGGTGATTCCTTTAAGTAAAGGATACATCATGGTGAAGTGCCGTGGCCAAAAGCAAATTGATGACAAGGTCTCTCTGGCTGAGGCCACTCGAGTAGAGAGGGAATTCTTCAGACGTCATGAATTCTTCAGGTATGAACAATTTATTCATTATTCATAACACTTAACCCAATTGTGGTGACTATAACCTACTATGTATTTTTTTTTACTGCCAGTTGGCTCTTAAATGAAGAGAGAGCAAGTATTCAATGCCTTGCCACCAAACTGACTCAAGACCTGGTGGATCACATCAAAGTATGCTTCTGCTCTTTTTACACTTACTAATAAGCATGATTAGGTAAGTGAGAACAGTTTGACATTATGTATGTAAAAAGAAATGTTCAGAAACGCAGTAACGAATCTGTCACAGAAATGTTGAGTACTACAGAAGGATGCTAGATGAATTAAATACATTGAATTTTTCTATGTGTGTTTGTTTTAGAAAACGTTACCTTCCATCTCAGAACAGATCAAGAAGCAGCTGTGGAGCCTGAGAAAAGAGCTGAGTCAGTGTGAACCCGGCCCACCACTGGACCCGCAGAAGAAAAAGATATTTTTTATAAATGTGTGGCATTCTTAATTAAAAAAATAATAATAAAATCTAGGACCTTATACTAATCTGCCTACATCTTGTTCATGATGGCTTGTTCTTTCAGATCTTGACAAAGTTCAATGATAAGATCAACCGCTTGGTATCTGGCGAGGTGGTCAACAACTTGTACAACTTGTTTGTACTGCTTCGTTCTGAGTTCAAAAAATGGAATGACCATCTTGAGGACACAAAGGCATCATGTGAGTACACAGTACATGCTCTGAAGCAAAAGCCCCAAAATCTATTATTGAATGTACAAGAGGAACAAGTACTTTCAATAAACTTTAGCTAGGATTGGCCTCGAGCAGTTTGAATAAGCCTTGTGTAACTCCACAACTGATCAAATATTCAACCCAAAACAGTCCACATCACCGTCCAGGAGGTGGTGGAGGAATATGATCTGAAGCACAGAGGACGAGAGCTGCCTGCTTTCAGTGACTACAAGGTGTTTGAGATGGTGGTGCAGAGGCTTGCAAAACAGCTAACAGCCCGAGCCATTGACACACTCAAAGACATCAGAGGTAGGTTTAACCTTCACAAATTTTATAATTTTTTTTAGATAAGTTTAGTAGAGACAATAGTACAAACAACTCAATTTAAATGTGTGTATTTATCAACATTCATCTGAAAGGTGCAGGAAACATTGAGAATATCACCCACAAAAAAAAAAACAAAAAAACTGACAATCAATTGCCAAGACTAAGTCATCATTCTTAGCTTCATCATACAGTGGACTGAACTTTTCAGCTTTTTGCACTTTTACAACAATTTATTGAATATTTCATGGAGTTTATTGCTCTATCTTAGTTAGATTTAATTTGATGCATGTATTCTGAATACATTCTCTTGGCAGGATTACAAGGGGTGGCCCACACCACTCATACATGCAATCCTTTAAATTAGTTTTTTTTTTTAAATCATTAACATGAGACAGGCAATTAGTACTTGATCAGTGTACAGTAGTCTGGAAGAGCATTTATGGATTTATTTTTTATTTATTTATAGGAATATCTGATTTAAATCACATAACATTTAGAATATTAGCTGTGGAATCACATATGTAGCCATCTATGGCATGTACACAAAGACTCAATAATTATATACAAATTCATATTCAAATCTAGATTTTACTTGTTACATACACAGCCATACACAGTATAACATGAAGTGAAATACTTATACAACTGCCCGTGACCTGAAAAGAAGGATTTCTCTGCAAGAAATGAATTGCATTGGAGAGTACAATTAAATTAAAAATAGAATATTCCAATAAAGTAATATGAATCAGATTTTTTTTTTTAATTACTTGAAAATGTAAGCCGTTTGCCCTCCGACGTTCCGCAATGTGTGCAAGCATCCGCAAGGATCGCCGCGGAAAGATAGAAACGTAATCACACTGCCAAAAACTCGCGGTGAATCATGATAAACCGTACTTACGACCACCGCACCTCCACTACATTTCATTGCTGTCATTAAAGGACCTGCTGAGATCATTTCGGTAATCGTCTTGTTAACTCAGGTGAGAATGTTGACGAGCACAAGGCTGGAGATCATTATGTCAGACTGATAGGGTTAGAATGGCAGACATGACATGTTAAAAGGAGGGTGATGCTTGAAATCATTGTTCTTTCATTGTTAACCATGGTGACCTGCAAAGAAACGCGTGCAGCCATCATTGCGTTGCATAAAAATGGCTTCACAGGCAAGGATATTGTGGCTACTAAGATTGCACCTAAATCAACAATTTATAGGATCATCAAGAAGTTCAAGGAAAGAGGTTCAATTCTTGTTAAGAAGGCTTCAGGGCATCCAAGAAAGTTCAGCAAGCGCCAGGATCGTCTCCTAAAGAGGATTCAGCTGCAGGATCGGAGTGCCACCAGTGCAGAGCTTGCTCAGGAATGGCAGCAGGCAGGTGTGAGCGCATCTGCACGCACAGTGAGGCCAAGACTTTTGGAAGCTGGCCTGGTGTCAAGAAGGGCAGCAAAGAAGCCACTTCTCTCCAAAAACAAACATCAGGGACAGATTGATCTTCTGCAAAAAAGTATGGCGAATGGACTGCTGAGGACTGGGGGAAAGTCATATTCTCGGATGAAGCCGCTTTCCGATTGTTTGGGGCATCTGGAAAAAGGCTTGTCCGGAGAAGAAAAGGTGACGCTACCATCAGTCCTGTGTCATGCCAACAGTAAAGCATCCTGAGACCATTCATGTGTGGGGTTGCTTCTCATCCAAGGGAGTGGGCTCACTCACAATTTTGCCCAAAACACAGCCATGAATAAAGAATGGTACCAAAACACCCTCCAACAGCAACTTCTTCCAACAATCCAACAACAGTTTGGTGAAGAACAATGCATTTTCCAGCACGATGGAGCACCGTGCCATAAGGCAAAAGTGATAACTAAGTGGCTCGGGGACCAAAACGTTGAAATTTTGGGTCCATGGCCTGGAAACTCCCCAGATCTTAATCCCATTGAGAACTTGTGGTCAATCCTCAAGAGGCGGGTGGACAAACAAAAACCCACTAATTCTGACAAACTCCGAGAAGTGATTATGAAAGAATGGGTTGCTATCAGTCAGGATTTGGCCCAGAAGTTGATTGAGAGCAGCCCAGTCGAATTCCAGAGGTCCTGAAAAAGAAGCGCCAACACTGCAAATACTGACTCTTTGCATAAATGTCATGTAATTGTCGATAAAAGCCTTTGAAACGTATGAAGTGCTTGTAATTATATTTCAGTACATCACAGAAACAACTGAAACAAAGATCTAAAAGCAGTTTAGCAGCAAACTTTTTGAAAACTAATATTTGTGTCATTCTCAAAATTTTTGGCCACGACTGTGTTCCTTCATCTCTCCTCCACCCCGCCTTTTCGCGGAAGCGCTTTAAAGGCAGCGCAGGTGACCTCCTATGTCACCGCCGCCCTCTCGCTACCCATCTGTGAAGTCTCGCGAGAGTATCATCGGCACCACAACCTATTGATTGGAGTAATTCAAACCCCTAAAGGACTCTTATAGGGTACAGCTGCTCTTTCTTTACAAGCTTTTGCTGTTTTTCCCCCCTATAAAAAGTCCTTTATGTGGCTGCGCTACAAGGTCTTGTGGGGTGTTTTGAGAATACAGTGGTTAGCACCTACCAGAAGTGGTCCAAGAAAGAACATCAATTGACCCAGCAAGGGTGCACGAAGCTCACTGATGTTAAGCAACTGTAGGCTATCTGGACTTCTCCAACAAAAGAGCGTTGGCAGCACAAATTGCTAAAAATAAATAAATTAAAACATTACATGAAAATAAAAAATTATCCTGGATGGGATAGAATGTCTCAGAATTGTCAGAGTGTCCATGCTGACCCCTGGTGGCAGAAGGGGGACCTACTCCATATTAGGCAGGTGGCTTTAATGTGAGCTTCTCAACAGCTCTAAAATTTGTACGAGATAACATCAGATCAGGCAAATTTATTTGTATACATTCACCACTATGGTATAATTTATACAAAGTACATAAAAGGGAAGTGTGATTGTCAGAAAATAGTCAACACTTGTGCTGTTATTGAAGTCTTTTACCTTAATATCACCTCAGTTTCTCTCAACAGCCTTTCTTTGTTCTCTTGAATTAAAAATGCAGCATGTTGTATCATTCCTTTTAAAAAGCCACAAGAATACAAATGCAGTAATTCTGTGATTGTACATAATGTATAAACTTGTTTCAGAAACTATACAGAAACAGTTTCAGGGTGTGTCCAAAACCTGCTTCCTCAACTACCCCTTCCTCCAGTGTGTTGCAATGGTAAATATTATCTTTATTTTATTATTAAAAAATATTTTAAAGCATTTGTATACTTGAAGTGTAAACCATTTCTGATATAGTCAAAACTCAGTAATCACATATTTAAAATCAACATTCCAGAACAAGATAGACAACATTCAGTCAAAGCAGGAAGCCAAGGTGGAGCAGAGAATCATAGAGCAGTTTGAGATGGAGCAACTAGTCTACACTCAAGATGGCATCTACTTCAAGACCTTAAATGAGACTAACTCTGATAATGGACAAAAAGCTTCAGAAGGCAACTTTGCTGGGTTTGACAACAGAAATAAATATCCTGAAATGCTGCGGGCTTATTATGAGGTATATTTTAGTCATTTCAGCTTCATTCATAATTATTGTTATAAATACACTGCCTGACCAATGTCCAGACTGACCCTCTTCTGGAGTAATGCGTGCGGCAGGATAAGAAGGGAAGCACATGAAGCAATGCACACATCATGCATAGTGGCCACTGTACAAGCCTTTGGAGACAGTGTTATGATCTGGGTTTGCCTCAGTTGGACAGGTCTCAGCAACATTATGTGTTGAAGACCTGAATTGTCCTGAATGAGCATATCAGATTTATGGAGTTTTTCTTCCCTAATGGTACAGGTATATTCAGTTGTGATAGTGTGGTTTTGGGAACGTGAGGAATCATTTTCATAATTGAAATGGCCACCACATTGTGTGCTATAATCCAAGCTAAAGGTGATTAAATGAAATCTTAGAAGTGTGCAAACTTTGTTTGTTTGTTTATTGGCCAGACAGTGTATTGTAGAGTACACAGTATGTAAAATGCAAATTACATCATTTTTCTAATAACATTTTGGAACTAGGTTTTAAAATAATTAAAATAACTATTTTCAATTATTAAAGCATCATTCTCAAAAATGTTTATTGTATTAATACTTTTATACTGATTGAAAGAGGCTACGCATCATGACAGGCTAAATTGATCTACTTAATAATTAATGTTTAACAAGATATAAACATATTTATTCTGACATACATCATGCATATTTCTCAAACATTTATCCTAAAACCTGGAAATAGTTTATTAAAGTTTCTCTCCCCCCCTTCTGACAGATCGTGGTGCAGCGCTTGGCTGACCAGGTGCCTATGCTGATCCGATACTTCATGCTGAAGGAATCTGCTCAGCTGCTGTGCAGTGAGATGCTGTGTTTAATGGACGGTGACAACATGGCAGAGGCTTTGCGTGAAAGAACGGAGATCAGCAGACATCGCATTGACATCCAGAACCGCACAAACCGTCTTACACTTGCTCAAGAGAAACTCAGCAACTTTGTTTGAAACTAGGGGGACAGTGCATAGCAGGGTTTTAATCAGTGATTTATATTCAGCTATTTTCCGTTGACGGAATGAGGTGTGTAGAGAAACACTGATCTCTGTAGATTTGTTGCTCTTCAGAGCCGACACCACTGATCTACAACGAATTTTAAAAATATTTAATGGAAAATGCCTCAATATTTACATGTGTAGTTAATTTTTTTGATGTATTGAATTAACTTGAAATATTGATGTACAGATGCTACTCAACCAGAATATTGATATTATAGCTCTTTGTCTCCCACAGCAAAGGCATTAGGGGTGTGCATTTACTGGCTTTACTGCTAAGTGGCACTATACTGTAACTTCAGACTATAGACTTATTTCATTCTATCAAGGATTAATGAGCCGAGCTTACGTGGTAGCACAAGTGAAACATTAAAGAATTCATAATCACAGTACTAAAATTAATATACAAAATTAGAATGTCAGTTAAATATACTCAATTCTTATTTGCATCGAATGTAAACTAAATAAACGTTAACACAGTGAGCCGTTAGATTTGATCATGTGTAACAATGTTGATATGATGTCCCTCAGTCGTGGCCCGTCATGGTTGAAAAAAAGTTCCAAAACGAAAGTTGAATGGGCATGTTTGACAATACCTGATTAACAGCAGCTGTCAGAAACAGTCATCAGGGTATATACTGAACAACAAAAAAGTCAAAGTAACAGCTATACATACAACCCCAGACAACTGTAGATGTACAAACGTATCTGAATGCATTTTTAGGAAACATTCTGTGTCACATATGTTTACCAATTAATGCCTTAATTGTACAAATTGTACAAATTAATGCTGTCCTATTGTATTTTTGACCAGGGACATGATGTCGCCATCAGACCAATGTTTGCTGGGATTTATTGTCATAATAATGTGCAAAATATATTATAAAACTATATAAAGTACATAACTGTTATAAGACTCTATTTTTATTTAAGTGCACTCACAATGATGACAAAACGTTATGATTTTGAGTTGCCACTCCTATGTGATCTGAGTGTATGTGCGTCTGTGTGTGTGTGTGTGTGTGTGTGTGTGTGTGTGGGTGGGTGTGTGGTGTCACCTGATCCATGTGTCCATGTCCACACCTGCGGAAGAGGGGGAAAGGTGAATTATTTGCATTTGAATGTTGTCTGACATTGTAAAACACACACAGTAACACTAAAACAACTCTATACATATATATTATATATTATACACTCTAAAAACTGCTGGGTTAAAAAAACAACCCAACCTTAACCCAGCTGCTGGGTTGTGTTGACCCAAGTGCAGGGTTTGACCATTTGACCCAGAATTCTGGGTTGTTCATTTGACCCTACCAGTGGCTACACTTTAGCTGGGATAAATGTTAAAGTCCTGGGTTATTTTATTTGACCGAACCAGTCAGTAACATTGACACTCTTGCTGGGTGAAATGTTACTCAAGTAGATAGTAATAGATTTGATTTAGTGGATAGATCCGTTTTGTTTTCAAAATAGTCCCAAAATGTACACAACCTTACATAATAGATGTGTCACAAATCAAGTGTCACAAAATAAGAATGCGAATAACAAAATTTTAACTAAAATGTTAGACAGAACCATGTAATCCCAAGCTTACAATTTGTTAAATAGAAAATAAATGTAACATAAACACTCTCTGTAAAACAATAAAACCAAGAGGCCCCTGTAAATCTGATTTGGATTGCTTTGAATTTTTTGGATTTCATACAATGTTTAAAAAATTTTATTTAAAAGTTTTCAAATCATATCATGCCCACATGACATCAAACATTCCCTATCTTAATATTTTAACTATTCATTTAATAGGGGGGGGGGGGGTATCCTAAGTCCGGGTAAAAGGATGACGGGTGGAAAGGCAGTTGGTCCTGATGACATACCTGTGGAGGTATGGAAGGAGAGCTTTGGGAAAGAGAAGTTGAAGCTAGGTTAAGGGCATTTGTGAGCATTTGTGAGCAGCAATACGGTTTCTTGCCTAGAAAGAGTACAACAGATACAGTATTTGCTTTGAAGATGCTGATGGAGAAGGTACAGAGAAAGTAATGGGGAGTTGCATTGTGTCTTTGTAAATTTAGAAAAAACGTATGACAGGGTGAGAGAGGGGAGCTGTGGTATTGTATGAGGAAGTTTGGAGTGGCAGAGAAGTATGTTAGACTGGTGCAGGATATGTATGAGAGCTGTGAGACAGTGGTAATATGTGTTGTAGGTGTGACAGAAGAGTTCAAGGTGGAGGTAGGACTGCATCAAGGATAAGCTCTGAGCCCCTTCTTGTTTGCTGTGGTGATGGGCAGGATGAAAGATGAGGTTAGACAGGAGTCTCCATGCACTATGATGTTTGCAGACATGGTGCTTTGTAGCGAGAGCAGGGAACAGATAGAGGAAAATCTAGGGAGGTGGAGGTATGCTCTGGAAATCAGTGGAATGACGGTAGCAAGACAGAATACATGTGTGTGAATAAGAAGTGCAAGTGCACTTCCAAGTGCAGTGGTGAAAAGGAGGTGAAGAGGTGTGTATTTTGCATTGTAGGTTGGAAGGGATTGGAGAAAAGTGTCAGGTGTGTTGGGTGACAAAGGTGTGTCAGCAAGAATGAAAAGAAAGGTGTACAAGACAATGGCGAGACTAGCGATGCTCTATGGCTTAGAGACAGTGGCACTAAAAAAAAAAGACAGGACACAGAGCTGGAGGTACTGTAGCAGAGATGAAGATTTCGAGATTTTCTTTGGAATTGACAAGGATGGATAGGATAAAGAATGAGTCCATCAGAGGGACAACCCATGTGAGATGTTTTGGAGACAAAGTCAAAGAGACCAGATTGGGCTGGTTTGGACATGTTCAGAGGAGAGATTGTAAATCTACACAATCTCTATGCATTTACAGTTCCTGGTGATGACTCCCATTTTAATCTTGCATTGTAAGCACTCACTTGTAGATTATGTTGGTCCGGATGTTGCTCCAGCAGTAGCAATGCATGGCGATAGAACAATACAAGCACACTTACTGTCAGTAATACAACACTACAATTAAATCATACTACAATAGAACCAAACGTTACCCTCAGTGCCAAAAAAAAAATCAACATGGAATAATACCAAAGCTAACTACAAGCAAGCCATCAGTTATTGCTATGGTAGTCAACACCAAATGTTCCATGTATTCCTATTTTTATAATGCGGTAATTTAGATTATATAGAAGACAAAAAAAACAATCACTGGTCATGTAAAATCACTTAAAAAGAAACACTACAATCAGTTCATATCAGTGTTCATCTTTATGCAACCACAATCACAGCACATTATTAAAATACAACAATAACCATTACCATAGTCCACTTACCTCTCAACACACTAGTGGGATCTTAGCTTTAGTTGCAAAACAAACTGTTGAGTGAAACATGAAAAACAACTGAACATCTGATCGTAAATTTGCCCACTTCGGCATTCTGACCACGTTACAGTGCATACAGTTGAAGTATGCAGACAGAGGGTCAGTGGCCACATCTAGTAACCCATAGCAACCATGGACACGGGCTGATGGCATAGTTAATTAGCAACAGAAGCCTTGTTCTGTTTCTATTTCACTAATTAAAGCGCTGTTGTACTTAAAAAGGTAGTTTGCATGCTTTTCATAAACTCTTGCAATCATCACAACCATTTCAATAGTTTTTAGCAGATGAATTGATGAGATATTTAAAGCGCGACTTGAGACGTGTGATGAATTTTGTTAAAAAATTAACAATGGTTTTATGAAACAAGGTGGAAACTTTTTAATTTAAAACACAGTGGATGCTTCTTTAAACATGATGTGATGAAAGCTATATAAAACTTGCACTGGAAAACAAAACCTCTTAGACAACACGATTGGAATTAATTATGGTTAACATAACTTATTTAGAATACATACCGTGAATTAAACTTTGCTTTTAACTTATGTATTTTTTAAACAAATCTCACGAGAATAAAATCTTCCCTGACTGAGGAAAATATCAGAAAGAGCAAAATAAACACTTTTTTTCCCCTCTAAGAGGGAAGACCGGACTGAGCCCACAAATTGATAGGTTTAAACAAAGAAGTAGGGTATCCGAGATAAGTTTTCAGCTAAGAGAACAAGAGGTATTTCTTGTTGTGTCCGCTGCACCTCGATACACTTACCGGTCCAGACACGATGTCTGAAGATGATGTCTGAAGATCTCTGTTTATTCTCAGCAAAGAGTGCTGTGTCCCAAACATCAAAAGAACTGGTAATTATCATGTAAGTCATGGACAGGTGGAGGCAGACAGGAGAGAGGAAATACATTTGCATTCTCCTCATTAAACAAAAGGGTTCTAGCGGACAAGAGCCATTTGGATGTATATTCGTCTGGATACAGGATATAGAAGGTGTTACCACATAAGGCATCAGGAAGCACAGTGAGGGGGCTCTTCTCAGGGCACAAGAATCTTTTCATTAGATTACAATGCCTTACAATATTGTAATACCTTACGGGCGTTTACATGAGCGTTTTTTTTTTTTTTTACTCATTGTACAGTGAATATCAATAGCTCTGGTTCTGAAGTTTTATGTTTGTTGTACTCAGATGTGGAAATTACCATCACTGTAAGGGACTACCACTAGAGGTCACTGTGTGCACATGTTTGTTTTGAAGTTTTTTGTTAGTCGACTCAGTTTCCCAGAAGGCACCTCGGTCAGGTGATGCAGGGACTCACCTGAACCGAGGTAGCTCATTATTATTGTTTATAAATAGCTGGTTGTTCTGGGAAACCGGGTCGAGCATTAATACTGTCAGTGGGCATTTGTTTTGATTTAGTTTTTTGATTGTATTTTATGTTACTTTGGTTTGTTTATATGGGCTCTGTTTTGTGGTGTTTGTGTAAGTGTACTGTGTTTTATTCTGAGTTTATTTTAGTATTGTGCTGTGTTTGTATGTCCCTTTGTTTTGTAGCCTCCAGTGTGTTCCCCTAGCCTCCAGTGTGTTCCCCTTCCAGTCTCTAGTATTCCTGTCCCATCCAGTCTCTAGTATTCGTGTCAGTCCTAAGCCTTTGTGTCAGTCCTACAGGGGCTGAAATACTTAAGGTGGTCTGAAATGCTTAAGGTGGTTGTCACGTTCCTGTCACGTACCGCCGTCATTCACTTCTCCTTTTTTCCCACGCTGTCATGCCTTTGCGGTCACGTGCTCATGTTTTCATCCTGGCTGTCATGCTTTCTCACACACACACCCTGCCCCTTTACACACCGGCATCCCATTCACAACTAATTTCTTCCGGCATTTAAGGAAGCGCAGAACGCTGTCTTGCTGCCAGATTATTGCGTGCCTTCAGAGCCCAGTTTTCTCGCGTTTCTTTTCCGTGTTAGTTGTTTCCGTTCTCGACCTTGCTTGTTCTCGGTATTCGCTTCTAGCCTCTTGTTTTTGGATCTTGTTCGCTGTTTACAAAGCCATTGCACCGGCTTTGTATTACGTCACCAGGAGTTCCCCCCTGAACACGGAAGTGCTCAACGGCCAGCGCACCATGCCCCCCTCATCCAAAACCGTGTCTAAGCCATGCCCCTTTGGTGCTGTAAATCTGCACGTGGGTCCTGCTCCTCTTTTTCTCTTCATTACTCTGTGTTGCCTGACAGAATAATCTGGCCACAATGGACCCAGCAGACTTAAACAGACTAAGAGCAGCCAGGGTGCTATGTTGGGCTCTCACCAGCAGGATCTCCAAAACATTAATCAAACTCTGAGAACCATTACAGATTCCCTCAATGGTCTTTCATCACAAATTCAGCACCTCCATGCAGCTTCCCCGGCACAGCCCCTGTTCCAGCGGTAGCTCCTCTCCCTGTACCAGCTCATGAACCCCGCTTACCCACTCCACCCTCCTATGACGGCGATCCTGGTACCTGCTGTTCCTTCTTGTCCCAATGTTCCCTGGTTTTAGAGCTGCAAACTTTGTCCTTCCCCACGGAGCGCTCCACCCTGCTCTCGGGTAGTGCCCGGGAATGGGGCACTGCCCTGTGGGACGCCCAAGCTCCATGTTGCGGGGACTTTAACTCGTTCACCACTGAAATGCAAAGGGTGTTCGACTGTTCCTACACCGGATGACAAGAAGCTGTCCAAATCCTAAATCTTCGACAAGGGTCTCTTTCTGCTTACGACTATGCTATTGAGTTTCGTACTCTGGCGGCCTCCAGTGTCTCGGATGAATATGCTTTGTGTGACGCCTTCGTTAATGGTCTGGCGGAATCTGTGAAGATTCGGACTTAGCTGGTCGCATCGACAGCCGCCTTCGCCTTAGACAACGCGGGAGGGGCTGCACATCTATCTAGCTTATCCTCCCTTCCTGAACCTGCTTCTGAACCCATGCAAGTAGATCGCACCCACATCTCTCCAGAAGAGCGTCTGCGTCGACGCAGGGAGAGAGCATGCTTCTATTGCGGGCAAGCTGGTCACTTTTGGGAGACCTATCCATTAAAAGGCAAGGTCCCCTAGTGAAACTGAGGGTCCTAGGGGGCCAGAAACAGGACATTAACTCAATCCCTCTGTCCTGCCTTCCTGTCACTGTGACTTTCAACAATAGGACCCACACTGTATGGGCCCTCATTGACTCTGGAGCCGACCAGAACCTGATCTGCCCCCATACTGTAGACACCCTCAAGATCTCATCCACCCCTCTTGAGTGCCCTCTTCCTGTTCAAGCTCTGGATGGTAGCAGCCTCAACCGCATCACTCATCGCACTCTCCCCATCAGTTTAAGAATTTAAGCAACCACACGGAGACTATATTATTTCTCATCATGCCTAAGTCCCATACCCCAATCGTCTTTGGACGCCCCTGGTTAGTAAAACATAACTCTCATATAGACTGGGTCCAATGTACCCCCAGAGTATGCTGACCTCCAAGAGGTCTTCAGTAAGTCTCGTGCCATCTCCCTGCCACCACATCGACCCTATGATTGTGCCATTGATCTTCTCCCAGGCACAGCCCCCCCAAGGGGGCGTCTCTACTCCCTCTCCTCCCCTGAGAGAGAGGCCATGAATCACTACATCGCTGAATCACTGGCAGCTGGAATCATCCGTCCTTCATCTTCCCCGCCAGGTGCAGGATTCTTCTTCGTAGAGAAGAAAGACATGTGTTTACGGCCATGCATTGATTATCAAGGACTTAATGAAATTACAATTAAAAATTGTTATCCCCTTCCCCTCATGACCACGGCTTTCAAGCTATTGCAGGGAGCACACATCTTTACTAAACTGGACCTCCGAAATGCCTCGTCAGAATCAGAGAAGGAGAGGAGTGGAAAACAGCATTTAACACTCCTACCGGTCACTACGAATATCTGGTGGTACCTTTTGGACTGACTAATGCACCTGTAGTTTTCCAAGCTCTGATTAATGATGTCTTAAGGGACTTCCTGAATGTATGTGTATTTGTCTACCTTGATGACATTTTAATCTTTTCTCACTCACTTGAGGATCACGTTACCCATGTTCGCCAGGTATTACAGAGGCTGCTGGAGAACAAACTTTTTGTCAAGGCTGAGAAGTGTGTGTTTCACCAGAAATCCACTTCTTTTCTGGGGTTTGTAATTTCTCCCTCCATGATCGAGATGGAGCCCTCCAAGGTCAAGGCGGTTACTGACTGGCCCACGCCCACTTCTAGACGAGAACTCCAACACTTCTTAGGTTTTGCTAATTTCTTTCGCAGATTCATAAGGAACTATAGTACCGTGGCTGCTCCCCTTACAGCTCTCACCTCCTCAAGATTTCCCTTTAAGTGGAATGCAAGGGCAGAAGAGTCTTTTACTAGCCTCAAGAGAAGATTCACTTCAGCACCTATCCTTTCCATCCCAGACCCCTCTCTCCAATTCACTGTCGAAGTAGATGCTTCTGAGACCGGGGCTGGAGCTATTCTTTCTCAGAGAAGCCCCAAAGACAACAAACTGCAATCGCCGACTCACTCCTGCGGAAAGGAACTATGACATTGGTGACGGAGAGCTACTAGCTATCAAGCTAGCCCTTGAAGAGTGGAGACATTGGTTGGAGGGGGCTCAGCATCCTTTCCTGGTTTGGACTGACCACAGAAACCTTGAATATTTAAAATCAGCCAAAAGGTTAAATGCTCGTCAAGCCTGCTGGCCCTTATTTTTTTTCAAGGTTCAATTTGACTATATCCTACCACCTAGGTTCTAAGAACACCAAGCCAGATGCTCTCTCTCGACAGTTCTCTTTGCCCCAGAATTGTGCCCCCACTGAAGGCATCCTCACACCACAATGCCTTGTGGCTGCCACCCAACAGGACATTGAAGTCCTGGTCAGACAGGCCCTAGAGCAAGAACCAGGCCCAAGCAACGTTCCTACCAACCGCCTATTTGTTCCAGAGTCATGTACTTGAATGGGGACACTGCTCCAGATTGGCCTGTCACCCAGGAGCGGCCCACACCTTGTATCTGATCCAGCAACGCTTCTGGTGGGCAACTATGAAGGAGGACATTTTAGGATTCGTGGCAGCTTGTGAAACATGTGTAAGGAACAAACCATCCAACAAACCTCCAGCAGGCCTCCTTAAACCACTCCCCATCCCTCACTGTCCTTGGTCTCACATTGCCCTCAATTTTGTTACCGGACTCCCAACTTCGGAGGGGAACACTTGCATTATGACCATCGTTGATCGTTTCTCCAGAGCCGCCCATTTCGTCTCCCTGACTAAACTCCCTTCGGCCAAGGAGACAACTGAGTAGACTTCCTGTTGACATGGTCTCTGATAAGGGACCCCAGTTTTCTGTACAGTTCTGGAAGCCCTTCTGCAGACTCTTTGGCGCTACGCCTAGCCTGTCGTCGGGTTACCATCCACAGTCCAATGGACAGACAGAGAGAACCAACCAGAACCTGGAGACCCCTCTGAGATGCATGATGTCACAGAACCAGACTTCATGGAGCAGGATGCTCCCATGGGTAGAATATCCCCACAACTCCCTTCCCACCTCATCTACCAGAATGTCGCCCTTTCAGTGCTGTTTGGGGTATCAACCACCCTTGTTTTCTTCTCAGGAAGAAGAGGTAGCGGTCCCTTCAGCACAAAGTTTTGTTCGCAGCTGCAAGAGAACCTGGCAGAAAGCTCGGTCCCAACTCTTAAAGTCAGTACAAGCCTTCAAGCTACAAGCAGATCGAGACATTCCCATCAAGACCATCTCACACAAATGATCCCCTAAGTTCATTGGCCCATTCACCGTCACCAAGATTATCAACCCTTGCTCTGTCAGGTTACGCCTGCCTTCGACTATGCACCGGATAAATCCCACCTTTCATGTCTCCCAAATCAAGCGCCTTATGATCGGTATTCGCTTCTAGCCTCTCGTTTTTGGATCTTGTTCGCTGTTGTCTCGCTTCATTTCACGTTTACGTCTCTGCTCGCTCCCTTTTTGTCTCACGCATCGCTGACTGATTTAACTGGCTTTCCGACTCATTGCACCGGTTTTGTATTACGTCACCAGGATTTCCCCCTGAACACAGAAGTGCTCAATGGCCAGCGCGCCACGCCCCCCCTCATCCAAAACCGCGCCGCTTTGGTGCTGTAAATCTGCACGTGGGTCCTGCTCCTCTTTTTCTCTTCATTACTCTGCGTCGCCTGACAGTGGTCTGAAATGCTTATGATCTGAAATGCTTACTAAGGTCATGTTTATGTTAAAGGAGCCTGCAAATGCTTCAGGAGACTGTGTGTGTGTGTCCCGAGCTCATGTGTGTATTTTGTTAGTTCCCTTTTGTTAATTAAAGATTTATGTTTAAAAACAACCCCTCTGTGCCTATGCTTGCCTTCTCTGCCCATGGCAATAACATTTGCCTGAACTGCCTGTCATAACAGTTCATGACAATCACTGACTTTTTATGACTTAAGCTCTAATTACATTAAAACTAAAAATTACGAAAAAATTCGGAATTACAAACAAATTACCTGAAATGCAACTGATTTATTTTGGCCTCTGTCGTTTTGCCTGAAGATAAACCTGCAGCATATATTACATCAAAAATAGAGATAAAGTGAATATGACCAGTAATTTGCCAGAATAGAAACTGAAACTTGATTAGAAAGTTTTGACAGCATATTGCGTCAAACTGTGGGCGTGTCTTAAATTGACCACTGGACTGAATTTAATTAAACTTTTGCAATACTTAGATATCTGTCTGATGTTTATCCTGCACTTTAAGTGAAATAAAAATGTTAAGTAAAAGCGATGTTATGAACAGTTATGTGAGGTGAAGACAATGGTGCTTCAGACAATGGTGAAGACAAATTTGCAACTCAGCCTAAAACATTTTAATGTGGGTATATTAAAGCTTGTGGACGAATTGTTTTGAAATGCAAAGGGATTATTTCACTCAATTTTAATTATACTACCTCTCAGTCGCTTACTGTCGGTCACCAACTCTGCCAGTTGTGGTTAGTTAGTTCTGCTAGGCACAGAAGGATATGTGGTAGTGGAGCAAAATAATTGATTAAATAAACAAATCATGATCTGTTGAAACACTAACAGTAAAATATTTGGACACACCTTCTAATTCCATGGTCTTTTCTGGTTTTTATTTCTTTCTACATTGTAAAACAATGCGGAAGGCATCCATAATATAGCATCATAATGGCTCTAATCTGAGGTGCTGTTCACCCGTGGTCTTCATGAGAGCCAGTTTCATTATGGTGCTTGATGAGTTTTGCAAATGCATTTCACAATAATGTTCTTGCCAGAACTGTTCCAGATAAGCTAACCTCCACTTCCTAAAATAATAACTGACTAAAGTTAACAACTGTGATAGCTTTACCCTGTATGACTTTGATACGGTGTTCTGGTTACCGATTCTCAGATTGCCCTAGTTTATGTGTTTTGCCAATCAACCAACCCTTGCCTGTTTTGCTTACAATTTCCCCGTGTTTGGTTTTGTCATTTAAAGTAATAAATCTTGTTGTCACTTGTGTCCACCTCTACATTAACCCTGACAGAATACTTTGCCATCATGGACTCCCGAGTCATGCCTGAATATTAAACAAACATTGTCAGGATATCGCACAGATTCGGATGGACATGATGCATATTCAACAGGAGCAACATCGCATGAAGGAACTCCTAGAGTAGCTATGCCAACCGACAGTTACAAGCCCACTTGCTCTGCTTGCAACTGAGGTGATCACTCCACCCGCTACATCCCACGGCTATAATTGTTACACATCCTGACAAGTACGCAGGAAATCCAGCAAAGTGCCAAGGCTTCATTCTCCAATATTTCCTATACATGGACAGGAAAATGTAGGTCATGGACAGGAAATTTCTTAGGTCTCGTTACTAGTTGTCACGTGGGGCCAAGCCGATTAAACTTTTAATACCTTTTATAAAGTAATTTTTACATGAGCTCTTGTTCATGTGACCAATTTTCAGTGTACACCACTGTTCTTTGAATAAAATAAGCTCTCGATTGATACCACACATCCCCTATCTTACACACTCATTTAAACCTTTGTTTAATAAAAAGTGTCTGTAAATGCTGAGAATACCTTTAAAGTTATGTAGAATAATCAACATAACACAGACATATACAGTTAAACATACTGAATATATGTATCTAGCATTTTGCCCTCCTGGGGTCAATGAGATGGTCAAAGTGTGACTTGGGAGAAACGCATTGGGCCATTGTTCACATGCTCAGTGAAGCATCACCCAATGAGTGTGATGTATGCTTGGCCATACTAGTGTTTGTAATTTTTATGAAACTCTCTTATATCCTCTTACATCTTATAGAACTCAATTGTCAGCAGTGTTGGAGTCTCTCACACACACTCACACGCCCAACACTGATTGTCAGTGCATCTGAAAGTTAATAAGACAGTTTTGTTTTTGAGGCAAAAGATATTCAGATATATCTATACAAAGTACTAATGGCATTTCTTACTGGATTTAAAATGTCAGTCATGACACTAAAATATTGTTAATACATCAATATTTAAAATTATTTCAATACATCTAAAAAATTTACTACACGTGTAATTTTAATATTGAGGCATTTTCCGTAAAAAATATTTTTAAAAATCATCATAGATCAACGGTGTCGATTCTGGGCCACAAATCTACAGAGATCATTGTTTCTACACACCTCATTCAGTCAATGGAAAATAGCTGAATATAAATTACTGATTTAAAACCCTGCTATGCACTGCCCATCTGGTTTTAAACAAAGTTGCTGAGTTTCTCTTGAGCAAGTGTAAGACGGTTTGTGCGGTTCTGGATGTCAACACGACGTCTGCTGATATCCGAGTCTTCACGTAAAGCCTCTGCCACGTTGGCACCATCCATTAAACACAGCATCTCACTGCACAGCAGCTGAGCAGATTCCTTCAGCATGAAATATCGGATCAGCATAGGCACCTGGTCAGCCAAGCGCTGCACCACGATCTGTCAGAAGAGGGGGAAAAATCTTTAATAAACAATTTAAGGTTAATGTATATATAGTCATTACAATGTAATAATACATTAAAACATTTGTGAGAATTGTGCTTTAATAATTGAAAATATTTAGCTTTTAATATTTAAAGGCTTGACCAGTGGTTATCTTGCATGATCTGTGCATTGCTTCATGTGATACCTTTCTTATCCTGATGCACGCTTTGCTCTGGAATAGGGTCAGTCTGGACTCATCAAACCACATGAACACCACATGTCCATCGCTCAAAAGTCTAATGTTTATTCTCCCTACCAAATAGCCCTTTTTTTTCTTTTTTATTAGCCTCACTAATAAGGGATTTTCTTGTGGCTACTCAGCTATTTAGTGACAATCCTGTAACTTCGCATTACATTGTGTGCATATAGGAATGTTCTTACTTTCATTATTAAACATAATTTTTACTGTTGACTTCTTTCCATGCAATTCCCTAATTGTTTAAATGATCTCCATGATTTTGTTTCCAACTACTGTACATTTTTTTCTACAAGGTTGAAAGTTCAGCATTTGATAATGAGCTGCAGAGTTCTTTGCCCAATTTCATTTCTCCCTAGTTGTTTTCTTTGCTTAATGAAGCCCAATAGTTTGACCTTTTAAAAAAGGGTGATTTATTTATTTATTATTTTGGTCAGGCAGTGTATCTATCCTAATTATAAATGAAGCAGTGCTTAATACATGAATTCATTAACCACTTAAATTTTCTTTTCATGTTGTGAAGCTGCTTTGAGACAATGACCAAGTGCTATATAAATAAAATTTAATTAAAAATTTAATTGAATTAAACTATTAAAATATACCTCATAATAAGCCCGCAGCATTTCAGGATATTTGTTTCTGTTGTCAAACCCAGCAAAGTTGCCTTCTGAAGCTTTCTGTCCATTAGCAGAGTTAGTCTCATACAAGGTCTTGAAGTAGATGCCATCTTGAGTGTAGACTAGTTGCTCCATTTCAAACTGCTCCATGATCCTCTGCTCCACCTTGGCTTCCTGCTTTGACTGAATGTTGTCTATCTTGTTCTGGAATGTTGATTTTAAGTATATGATTACTGAGTTTTGACTATTTCAGAAATAGGTTATACTTTTAGGTTTTATATATATTTTAAAATAACAATATTAAAGATGATATTTACAGTTGCAACACACTGGAGGAAAGGGTAGTTGAGGAAGCAGGTTTTGGACACATCCTGAAACTGTTTCTGTATGGTTTCTGAAACATAGAAATTTATACAATATATTTAATACAATCACAGAATTACTGAATTAACCAATGCGTTATATTCTTGTGCTTTTTAAAAGGCATTATACACCATGCTGCATTTTTAACAAAACAAAGAGAGGCTGATGAGAGAAACTACTGTGTGTCTGGTTTAAATTTTTGACTGATTTGTCTGACCTATGGCCACCTATCGGGACCTGGCTGAAGTGTTCTGTAAGCATCGCGTCACACACCTGCCTCCTCATCATCCCTACGACCCGGCGATCGACCTTCAGCCGGGTTCCATCCCTCCTCGCGGCCATCTCTACTCACTCTCCACCACCGAGATGCAGGCGATGGAGGAATATGTCTCCAACGCTCTCTGCCAAGGTACCATTTAGCATTTCATGAACTCTGCCACCGATTCACCACTGCTCCGATTCTCCTTCACCCCGACACCACAAAACCGTTCGTTGTGGAGGTGGATGCTTTGGACATGGGCGCCGGGGCGGTTCTCTCCCTGTGAGGTCGAGATCAGAAGCTACACCCTTGTGGCTTCTTCTCCAAAAAATTTAATCCCACTCAGCAGTGATACGGAGTAGGGGACCGCGCGATGCTGGCCATAAAGTGGGCTTTGGAGGAATGGCAACACTGGCGCACCCAGACATTCATATAGCGCGCTTTTTGGTGGCCCACCATGACCAAAGACATCAAAGAGTTCGTCTAGGCATGCCGAGTGTGCGTCAGGGCGAAGAACACCAACCAACAGCTGGGGAGCTCCAACCACTCCCCATCCCTCGTCGGCCCTGGACGCACATTGCCCTCGACTTCATCATGGGCCTGCCGGTTGCCGAGGGAAAAAACACCATTCTGACCATCGTAGATCGATTCTTCAAAGCCGTGCATCTGGTGACCCTCCCCGGACTCCCATCAGCCAAAAGGACAGCTGAGCTGATTTTAGAACACATAGTCCGTCTGCATGGGTTCTCGAAGGACATCGTCTCGGACAGGGGGCCCCAGTTCACGGCACGGTTCTGCAAGGCCTTCTGCCCTCTGATCAAGTCCACCTGCAGTCTGTCATCTGGATACCATTCTCAGACTAACGGTCAGACCAACCAACAACTTGAGCGCTACCTGAGGTGCTTCGTCCCCGATTGTCAGCGCTCCTGGGCTCGCTATCTCATTTGGGCAGAACTTTCACACAATCTCCACATCTCCTCTGCCACCAACCTAAGCCCATTTGAGATATGCCATGGTTTCCAGCCTCCGATGTTCGAACACCAAGAACTGGAGGTCGATGTACCGTCGGCCCAACAGTTGGTCATGGCACGACACCCTCCGCGACGGTTGTACAATGTAGGTGACAAAGTATGGCTGTCTACGAGAAACCTGCACCTCCATACCGAATCCAAGAAGCTATCACCCAGGTTCATCGGCCCATACCGCATCACTCTCTGTATCAATCCTGTCACCTACCGGCTCCAGCTGTCTGTGGCACTCTGGATTCATCCAGTATTCCACACTTCCCAGCTCAAACCCTTCATCACTTCACTAATGGTTACACCCACCCACCCTACTCCCCCTCCCCGAATCATTGAGGGTAGTCCCGCTTATACTGTACGCCGGGTCCTCGACTCACGTCCTTAGGGCAGAGGTATGCAGTACCTGGTTGACTGGGAGGGCTATGGCCCCGAGATGCCTCTTGGCATCGCGACCGGCACTAGGACCCGGAAGTAATACGGTCGCGTTTCAGGAAGCATAAAAGGAAACAAGTTGGCGCTTCACATCGCTCAGTCATTGAGTTTGCTGAAGCCTTTGCTGAAGCTACGCCGACTATTCTGTGAGTACTCACCCATTCGGGTTGCTTTTTTGATTGAGTGTGTGTTGCTAGAACGCGGGTTTATTTGTGTAGATCCTTGCTCTTCGCGTAAGAGAGTTCTGAAACTAAACGCGTGGTTATCCTGCCTACTCGCGCTGCTTCCGCATTTGGGTTTACCATCCACGCTACACGTGCTAACTGCTAAGGCTTTTCTGTTTATCCTTCAGTTGCTTGTGACTTGTTTGAGCTATTTTTATTTTTAACCTTGTTACAATTTTTAAAATAAAATTTGTGAAGGTTAAACCTACCTCTGATGTCTTTCAGTGTGTCAATGGCTGGCATTGTAAGCAGTTTTACAAGCCTCTGCACCACCATCTCAAACACCTTGTAGTCACTGAAACCAGGCAGCTCTCGTCCTCTGTGCTTCAGATCATATACTTCCACCACCTCCTGGACCGTGTTGTGGACTGTTTTGGGTTAAAAATTTTACCAAAATTCAACTTCCCCATCAGTTGTAGGATTTCCACAAAGCTTATTCAAACTGCTCAAGGCCAATCCTAGCTAAAGATTATTAAAAGTACTTGTTCCTCTTGTACATTCAATAATAGATTTTGAGGCTTTGTTTCTGAATATGCACTGTGTACTCACATGATGCCTTTGTACTGTCAAGATGGTCATTCCATTTTTTGAACTCAGAACGAAGCAGTACAAACAAGTTGTCGTTGCTGACCACCTCGCCAGATGCCAAGCAGTTGATCTTATCACTGAACTTTGTCAAGGTCTGAAAGAACAAACAATCATGAACAAGGTATAGGCAGAGTAGTATAAGGCTTTACAGTTTATTAAAAAAAAAAAAAAAGAACGCCACACACATCTATAAAAAAGATCTTCTTCTTCAGTGGGTCCAGTGGTGGGCCAGTTTCACACTGACTTAGCTCTTTTCTCAGGCTCCATAGCTGCTTTTTGATCTCTTCTGAGATCAAAGGTAACGATTTCTAAAACAAACACACGCACATAGAAAAATTCAATGCATTTAATTCATCTAGAAAACTTCTGTAATACTCAACATTTCTGTGACAGATTTATTACTGCTTTTCTGTTTGTTTGGTTTTTACATAATGTTAAACTGTTCTCAGTTACTGAAACCCAATCATGCATATTAGTAAGTGCAAAAAGAGTAGAAACATACTTTGATGTGATCTACCAGGTTTTGAGTCAGTTTGGTGGCAAGGCACTGAATAGTAGCTCTCTCTTCATACAACAGGCAACTGGCAATACAAAAAAATATAGTAAGTTTCCAGTCACCACAGTTGGGTTAAGTTTTATGAATAATGAATTAATTGTTCATACCTGAAGAATTCATGGCGTCTGAAGAATTCCCTCTCTACTCGAGTGGCCTCAGCCAGAGAGATCTTGTCATCAATTTGCTTTTGGCCACGGCACTTCACCATGACGTATCCTTTACTTAAAGGGATCACCTGATTTCGTACAATTTCCAAAATGTTTTTCTCTGTTCCCCTGTCTACAAGGTCTGGCTTTGTAAGAATAGCTGTTAGAACAAACAAACCAACAAACAAAGTACATTAAGAATATTAAGAAAAAGTTTAAGAATAAGAATGCTTTTTTTGTTTGTTAATTAGCTTGTTTTACCCCATGTCCTTTTCCCATCAGGATCCACTTCCTGTGCCATTTTCAGAGCTTCTGTTGTTGCTATGTCAACATTACATGGCACTACAACTAAATTTATAGTTTGATCCTTCTCTATATATTTCCCTATGAGATCTTTGATCTAGACAACAATAAGACAAGCAATGTTGCAATTAAATTCAATAAAAAAAAGTAAGTATAAAAAAAAAAAGAGTCTATTTACAATTTACACTAACCTGTCCTCCGGTTGACCTTTTACAGGAACTCGGGCAATCCCAGGAAGATCGATCAGTGTGAGGTCACACACATCAGGAGCCATGATCTCCAAAGTGATGAGTTCATCACAAATTCCAACACCTTCTCCAGCCAGCTCATTCTGGGCTGTTAGAAAGTATTATAAAAATATACATATCGTCTCATTGAAGCTTTATAAGGTATTAATATGTTTTAAGGATTTGTAATAATGAGCTTCATAGAACTTTTGGATAAAATGTTTGGCCAAGAGATAAATCTTTGTTAATACACATTAGCACTGGAATAAATATTCTACAGCAGAACCTGGCACCAATATTCTCTTTTTAGAAGCATAATAAAGGATGTTTATGGCTGTGTCTTTATCTGGTTATTGTGGTATTTTCAGGAATTTTACCAACCTGCCTCCACATAATGCTCAACCAATGATGGGTCATCAAACTCGATAAACTCTTCTCTGTAAGATATTACAGCTTGCCACTGAACACCACATTTAATTTTCCTCAGCTTTAGTTCCAGTGGACACCTCGTAACAATACCTAAAGTTAAAAAAGTGAATTATACCTCAGGTTCTGTTTTCCTACTTCTCCTCAAGTCAATCAGACAAAGAAGTAATGCCAGTCAGACATAGTCCACCCAAAATGCGTGTGTGGGTGGAAAAAAGAAAAAAGAACGTCATGGTGTGCAACTGCCAAATACAGCGAAACCTCAGATTTTGCTTAACCCAGCGAGCGTTCCACAACACAAGCAAATTTTAAAATAAATTTTGACTTGATAAACTAATGAGTCTTGACACCAAGTATCATCAAGAATCATGTGGCACGCATGCGATTCTTGTTTTGATGCCGAGCGTCACATGATCACAACTGAGGCAATGGTCTTCTCTCTCTTGCACTGAGGAATTGTGGGTAATCGTCTCCCATGCTCGGTCTCAAGTGTGCGTGCATCACTTTCTTAGTTACGTGATACACGCACTTACTTGGACTCTTTTTTTAATACTTACTCTTTTTTTATTGAATTTAATTGTAACATTGCTTGTCTTATTGTCTTACACTCCTACCATTTACTATAACACCATGACCCCCCTCCTCTCTTCTCTCTGGTCTCAATGTAAGGGATAACCCCGGAGTCTTTTTTGTTTGTAGTTTGTTTTGTTACTTCATTTCCCGTTTTGCATCTCGGTCAGGTGACGTGGGCGCTCACCTGAACCGAGTCGATCATTACTTTCTTTATAAATAGCTTGTTTCAGTTCTGGCGTTTGGCGTCTTGCATTTGTTGATTTAACATGGTAAATGTTTGTAAGTTTAGTCCGAGTCTCCCGTTACCTTTATATGTGTTTTAGTTTTGTTGTCTTATGAAGTATATTTGTTTATTTGATGTCCCTGGCTGTTTTGTTATAATAAAACATTGTTTCCTTGAAAAACATCTTGAACCTCTGCATTTATGCCTCGCACTCCGAAACCTGACACTCAATCACTACAGCCACAATTCTTTTCAAAAGTAAATTGCAGGTTATTTTGTTTTATTGTTACTTTATTTATTTTTTTACTAATTATTTTTATATTAATATTTGTGGCTTGTGGAATTTTCCATTATTTCTTATGGGGAAATTTTGATATACAAGCACGCTTCCAGAACATATTATACTCGCAATCCAAAGCTCCACTGTACTATAAAAAGCAAGCGACTCAACTGTAACAAATAGTAATATATGTAATGAAATATATTTATTAATCTGTAAGAGAAATAAAAAAACACCCACCACTCCCTCTGGGCAATGCTACTCCAGATAGTGCTTCCAACACAGAGCTTTTCCCAGAACTCTGATCTCCAATTACTGCGATAGTTGGCAAATCCAAATCTTCTTCAATACCAATCAGTCTCAAAGAGTCGATTAGATCAAGATAAGGACGAACCTTCTCGTCCAAATGGCTATGGAACACCCCTTCCATTGGCTTTCTGTGAATAAAAAAATGCATCAAGTTTTACGTATAAAAAAAAAATCACAAAAAATTTTTTATCACTAACTTTTTATTGACCTGCTTTCACCAGCATTAGGAATGTCTTCATAACTGCTTTGCTCCCTCTCCATCATCTTGGGAAAAAATTAGATGTATAACTATTGTATCTTTCCTTTCCTTTTAAAACTGAAATTAATCTATCATGTCTTAAAAATGAAGGTATTTTACTTACCCAGCTGTGTACAGCAACCTGATTACGCAAAGGATGTGAATAAATTGAAAGTGATCTCAGTGGCTCTTTATGTATGCAGTCACACACACCCAGATGTGAATAAACTGAAAGCACGCACACACACTCAATAACCTGGATGTGGATCGAGAACTTCAATAAAAACACCCACATTTGTCTAATAAGTTAAAAAAGCAAAAGTAAAACAACTAAATGTTGAAATTTTACCTCTTTATATATCATGTTTATTTTCCACATCCTAGGGACAGACCAAAGTTTTTGAATGTATTTTAGCAAAAGCATAAGTAACTGAGTGATCCACAACAGTAAGACCCACTACCAACAACTGTATCCATTTCATAATTGTTCAACAACTAAAATAGCCTTTCATACAACTTGTACTTTTTATACTTTAACAGATTGGAAAATATACTACAATATTTCTTATTACGAATGTTTTTTTTATTAAAACAGATTAGACCAATAAACATTTATGGAGGTGAGCGCATGGCCGAACATTATCTGTCTAATTAACTGTGGATGGAGAGGAGATACTGCCAGGTACATCATGGGAATTACTGCATTTGTTTTATTGCAACTAGTGTATTTATTCATAAACTTTATTGCACAACTGACCTTTCTCTGTTTCTGAGTTGCTTTTAGTTTTATTTAATTATTGCAATCGAACAATTGCAAGCCCAGAACTCAGATAAAAATTAACTTGTCCTCCTCTACACCTTCACACAACATTCCAGTCATTCAAACAGTTGTAACGCTTATAATTATCACTCTACCACCTCTGTAAATAAGAACAAGCCTTTTTTACAATTAGATCTTCTGATTTGCATCATTTGGCAAAATATATTTTTTAAAAGCACATTGAACAATATACAGTACATTGTTGAAAGCAGCGTTACAAAGGAAAAAAATCCACATGTAAATTTAAACATAAACGTACAAACTTATATCTTATTCAATTTAATTCTAATGAACAAGTCAATGATCCTGATTTGGGTGATACCAAATAGCAAGACCATAAATAAATCTCGTCTTAAAAAGCTAAAAAATAACAAGTGAGTAGTAGGTCTCTGGGTGAAACTACTTTGATGATGGTTCAAGCTGAGAGGAAGGCAATAGTAACTCAAAAAACATTTCACTACAAACAAGATCACACTTGGGGCCACTCCTGTGAGCTAAGAACAGGAAACTGCAAACATTGACAGAACAATTCTCATGGGCTAACCAAAACTGGTTTAAGTTCAAGTAGGCTGTATTGTTTACTGTTTAGTACACAGTTCAGTGTGTGTGTGTGTGTGTGCGTGTGTGTGTGTGCGTGTGCGTGTGTGTGTGGATGTAGATAGTTCCCAGTTAGCTAGCTAATTAGGTCTCTCAGTTAGTTAGTTAGTTTTCTGTTAATTTATGTTGTAAATTTATGTTGTATGTAGCATCTTGGTCCTGGAGGAATGTTGTTTTGTTTCACTGTGTACTAACTGTATATGGCTGAAGTGACAATAAAGTCTACTTAAATTTTTTAATTGTAAAAGATTAGACGAATAAACATTTATGGCAGCGAGCACATGATTGAACATTAACTGTGGATGGAGAGGAGATGCTGGAAGGTACATCATGGGATCACTACATTTTATTGCCACCAGTCTATTTATTCATTAACTTGATTCCATGAAGCAGCGAATTTAAATCTGGTTTGTCAGCATCCATCAACCAAAAATGTTCCACCATGCCCCGCCTCTGACTTCTTTAAACCAAAGACAGAACATGACTCAAATTTGTGGAAGTTTCCAACATATAACTTACTTCGATAACATTATCTCATGGACAACTAAAACAAAAATCAACTTGTACCACAAAATCAATGTGGATGACTAAAACCAATAATGACAATAACAGTACAGTATTCAGTCTTTTTTTTTGTTTAAGGTTACCATGAAAACATAATTATATGTCTCAGAAACAAAACCATTTTTGCCACCTATGCCATACTGGATTATCAGTTGTTAGTCTGCCCGGGCAATTTAATGTGTTGGGATTTTTGGGATAAGTGGATTTCGAGAGATAAATATATGGTACCTGTTGACCATGAAGTCTAAATTTATATAATACATTCATCTTATCTTCTCAGCATACTGTACTGTATACTGTATATACAGGTATGCATATATTTAGTATACTTAGTAGTACAGTTTACTTGTTGTGTGACAAAGATAAAGCAAATCTTTTTTTGAATTGAACTGCTGCCTTGATCCTATCTCCAGATTTATCCTTCCACCTTTTTCATACGATTGAAGCATTATTTTGGTGTAAAAGACAACACCCAGTGCTTTCTAGTATACATTATAAATTTTCAATTAATGGTGAAAAACCATTATTTCACCAGTTATTCAAGGTGCTATATCAGATGCTATTTACAGGTATAGCTATGAATCATTTGGAAATAGATGACTCCATAAGATCTCTTGGGTGTACTGTGGTGTCTGGCACCAAAACATTAGCAGTGGATACTTTAGGTTAATCGGGATGTGCGGTGTGGGTCTTAATAAGATGGATCTTATTTGCCCAGTGGATTCCATAGATGCTCAGTTGGATTTACATCAGGGGTCTTTGGAGGCCGGATCAAAAACCCTGAACTGATTGACTGTTGTTGCACATTGTACATTGCCTTATACGCCCCCAACATCTGGGTCTCATTAAGGGCCCCTTTAGCCCATAATGAGGGCACCCAATGTCTTGCCCAACATACAGTCGCATTTCATAAGGTATACATTAGACAGACAAATTCACATACGCACACACACCCAAAAAACAAAAAAAAACAACAAAAAACAAAACAAACAAACAAACAAACAAACAAAAAAATATATATAAGTGAGTACACCCCTCACATCTCTGCAAATATTTAGTTATATCTTTTCATAGGACAACACTGCATAAATGACTCTTTGACACAATGAAAAGTAGTCAGTGTAAAGTTTGTATAGCAGTGTAAATTTATTGTCCCCTCAAAATAACTAAAAATACAGGCAATAATAGCTGAACCCCTAGCAACAAAAGTAAGTACACCCCTAAGTGAAAATGTACAAATTGAGCACAATTAGTCATTTTTCTTCCCCTTTGTCATGTGACTCATTAGTGTTACACTGTCGCAGGTGTCACCAAATAGCAGCTCTACATAAAGATGGCATAGGCTATAAGAAGGTAGCCAACCCTCTTCAACTGTGCTGCATCACAGTGGCCAAGACCATCCAGCGCTTTAAGAGGACAGGTTCTTCTCAGAACAGGCTTCGCCACGGTCGGCCAAAGAAGCTGTGTGCACGTTCTCAGCGTCAGATCCAAAGATTGGCTTTGGAAAACAGACGGATGAGTGCGTCCAGCATTGCTGCATAGATTGAAGGGATGGGAGGTCAGCCTGTCAGTGCTCAGACCGTACGCCACACACTGCATCAAATTGCTCTGCATGGTTGTCGTCATAGAAGGAAGCCTCTTCTAAAGATGATGCACAAGAAAGCTCGCAAACAATTAGCTGCAGACATGCAAACTAAGGACCAGGATTACTGGAACCATGTCCTGTGGTCTGATGAGTCCAAGATAAACCTATTTGATTCAGATGGTGTCAAGCGTGTGTGGCGGCAACCAGGTGAGGAGTACAAAAGTGTGTCTTGCTTACCGTCAAACATGGTGGTGGGAGTGTCATGAACTGGGGCTGCATAAGAGCTGCTGGCATTGGGGAGCTACAGTTCATTGAGGTAAACATGAATTCTAACATGTACTCTGATATACTGAAGCAGAGCATGATCCCCTCCCTCCAGAAACTGGGCTGCAGAGCAGTGTTCCAGCATGATAATGACCCCAAACACACCTCCAAGATGACCACTGACTTGCTAAAGAGGCTAAAGAGTAAAGGTGATGGACTGGCCAAGCATGTCTCCAGACCTAAACCCCATAGAACACCTCTGGGGCATCCTGAAAAGGAAGGTGGAGGAGAAAAAGGTGTAAAATATCCACCACCTCCATGATGTTGTGATGGAGGAGTGGAAGAGGCTTTCAGTGGCAACCTGTGAAGCTCTGGTGAACTCCATGGCCAAGAGAATTTAAGCCGTGCTGTAAAATAATGGTGGCCACACAAAATATTGACATTTCACATTTTCACTTAGGGGTGTACTCACTCACTTTTGTTGCCAGGGGTTCATCTATTATTGGCTTTATTTTTAGTTATTTTGAGGGGACAATAAGTATATACAGGGTGGGCCAAAAGTAGGGTGTCATGTCTCCCCGAGATGAATCAGACGCAGATGCAGATTCCATGTTCACAAATATATTTCTTTATTTCTTTTTTTTCTTTTCACACAACACACAATGTCTCTTGAAGCGCACTGCGGTCCTGAGCCGAATTCCCAGACTGGGTCTGCAGGTGGGTTAAACAGAAAAGTCTCACACGTGAGGAGTAAGATAACGAAAATGAAGCACTTGCAAAGTCCATGCGAATAGTGGAGGACTTTCCTTTCCTCAAAGGATCCCACACCTGCAGACAACGCTCAGTCCTGGGAGTGAGAAGGGAAAAGTAGACACACGATTTAAACACAACATTTAGACACAACCGGGTGAAGACGAGAGGCGTGCACAACAGTGAACAGGCGAAGCCCTACGGGTTCGACTGGAATAAATGGTCAGACACACAAGGAAATCACAGGTGCTCGTGTTTAGTGCTTAAGTGCTGGTAGTACATACATAGACACACTAGGTGGGGACAAAGTATCAACTCAGTAATCCGGGGAACTTGATCTTATTCCCCTGAGCTGTGGAGGTACAAATGTTACATAGGGTTACATTAACATTTTTTCTTTATTTATTTAGAAAACATTCTTATTTATTTATTTATTTTATTTATTTATTTTTACATTATAATTACATATTAGACATTTTACATTTAACATTTAACATTTTATATATATATATATATATATTATGGCATGCGTTTAGGAAAATATTCTTGAGAGAACTTAATGAAAACTCTGAATATATTGAATGAAACGTGAGAATATTGAATGGATTCCGAATATATTGATTGAAAAATATGTATATTGAATGAATTCTGAATATATGGATTGAAACTCTATATATATTGAATGAAGATTCTGAATATATTGAATGAACTGTGAGAATATTGAATGGATTCCGAATATATTGATTGAAAAATATATATATTGAATGAATTCTGAATATATGGATTGAAAACTGATATATTGAATGTCTGAATATATTGAATGAAAAGTCTGAATATATGGAATGAAAAGTCTGAATATATTGAATGAAACATGACGTCATCGAAACACAGCGCCATCTTTAGAAAGGATGAGTGAGTCGGCGAGAAACTTGGTTGCTGCAATTGTGAGAAATGAAGAGATGGTGAACACATTGATGAGTGCGTGTCCGGCCCAAAGTGGTGGCACAAGCCGCACTCAGTATCAGAAGACGGATGAAGAAATATATTCGCTATTTCACCGCGGAAGACCGGTGTTATGCGCTAAAATGCCCCCCTGCCACAGATTGCACCCCTACATAATCTCTATCAAATATTATATTACAACATAAATTCATAGGTTTATTGTTATCAAATATGATATAACTATTATAATTAACCCTTGGCACGTGACAGGTGTCGAGACCATGAATACAAATTCTCATATAATGTTTCTTTTGTGGCACATTTATTTTACAGGGATTTGTCATGTAATACAAAAATGCTTGCACTAAATAAATATTTATGATGAAAAATCTAACGAAATGATTTTCATTATTAAATAAGCAATATCAAAAATACATCTTGTATATAAAAAAATAATAATTTATATTTTTTCCCTATACTACATGCAATTTTTTATAATGCTTATTTTATAATCAAATCCATTTGGTCTAATTTGTAATTTCTAAATCATAAACCTATAAATTTCTGTTCTAATATAATATTCGACGGAGATTAAATAGGGGTGCAATCTGTGGCAGGGGGGCATTTTAGTGTATAACACCGGTCTTCCGCGGTGAAATAGCGAATAAATTTCTTCATCCGTCTTCTGATACTGAGTGCGGCTTGTGCCACCACTTTGGGCCGGACACGCACTCATCAATGTGTTCACCATCTCCTCATTTCTCACAATTGCAGCAACCAAGTTTCTCGCCGACTCACTCATCCTTTCTAAAGATGGCGCTGTGTTTCGATGACGTCATGTTTCATTCCATATATTCAGACTTTTCATTCCATATATTCAGACTTTTCATTCCATATATTCAGACTTTTCATTCAATATATCAGTTTTCAATCCATATATTCAGAATTCATTCAATATATATATTTTTCAATCAATATATTCGAAATCCATTCAATATTCTCACAGTTCATTCAATATATTCAGAGTTTTCATTCAATATATATAGAGTTTCAATCCATATATTCAGAATTCATTCAATATATATATTTTTCAATCAATATATTCGGAATCCATTCAATATTCTCACAGTTCATTCAATATATTCAGAGTTTTCATTAAGTTCTCTCATGAATATTTTCCTAAACGGCATGCCATAATATATATATATATATATATATATCACTCTTCACTCACATCTGGCACGATCTTGGGTTGAGTCCCGACGAAGTCAGGGTCTTGCACGCCAATGCCAGCGGCAACCATAAGCTCGGAGCTGAGGGAGGGGTAATGTCACGGCGTGCGCCTGTGATGGGCGCCCGAATCAATATCGCTCCTCACTCACTCCTCACTCACTAGGTGAGCTATCAGCGCTAATGATCTCGTTCTCTCCTCGCTATGAAACACAGCGTGGAGTGTAGCTTGGGGTCTGTCTGTTGGGAGACTGAACTTCACAATGCGGTCCAGAAGAAGAACATAAAAAAAAAAAAAGCCTTTATTTTTGTCACCTATTCATTACAGCACAGTGAAATTACTTCTTCGCATATCCCAGTGTAACTGGGGTCAGAGCGCATGGTACAGCGCCCCTAGAGCAGTTAGAGTTAAGGGCCTTGCTCAAGGGCCCAACAATGGCAACCTGGCTGAGCTGGGAATCGAACCGCCAAGATTCCAATCAGTAACTCAGTAAGCCCTCTGAGCCACCACTGCCCATTATAAGCAGTGAGCAGTGGATTTTACTAAAGAGAGTGGCACGTGAGCAAGGCGATGTGACGCACCCTAGAGACTTTAAAAGGAGACCTCCTTGATCTCTGCGAAAGGACAGCACGTGAACAAGCTCCGTGAGCTCCTGCGGCACTTCCTCGCAGAGCCCGGCTTTGCATCCCCGCCGCCAAAGAGGAAAAGGCAACAGAGAGGAGTGCGTTAAGGACCCTGATCCCGGCCGAGAAAGCCGCCCAGCATATGGGCGTCCAGGAGAGACTCCCATCAGTGTGGCCTCACCCAGAGAAAGCTGGGAGGGGCAGGTCTTGGCTTGGCTTGGCTATTTTTTTTAATGGTTTTAATGGAATGGCAAAGTGGTGTATTTTCCTTACTGTTTTTCACGTATCATATTCTCCTTGTTCTGTATTACATATATCCTTGTTACATATTTATGTGTTTATAAAAAAGATATTGATGTACATTCTGCTTTGGAGATTCTCAGCTGGGATTTCCATTGCTTAAACACAGGTCGCAGGAGAGAATGAATGTTTCCCATTCCTATTGTACTAGAACGACACAACTCCCTACTTTGATCGCTGAACTCTATAGATTTTCTGCACAAGTAAAATAAGAGATGGTACAGTGGCACCTTGGATTGTGGGTAACCCAGTTTGCAAGCGTTCTGCAAGACGAGCAAATTTTTAAAATAAATTTTGCCTTGTTAAACGAGAGGGTCTCGATTTACGAGTACCAAGTATCATCGAGTATCATGTGGCACGGATGCGCTTCTTGTTTTGACCCTGAGCGTCACGTGACCACAACTGAGCCAATGGTTCTTCTCTCTATCGCGCTGCTGGGTAATCGTCTCCCATGCTCAGTCTCAGTGCGTGTGTGCGCCACTCGTATAGTGAACATCTGTGTGCAAGTGTACTGTTTACTGTAACACTGTGACCACATGTGCATACGTAAAGCATCTTTAATTTGACATTTGTGCGTGACTAAAAAACAAAAAAAAGGTTCCAGAGGGCCATCACTGGTGCCTCTCTCGCCAAGAGGAACTAGAAGCCTGGGGTGTTCAAGTCCCAGATAAAGCAAGCCATCAGGTCAGTACGTAACACTTTTATGAATTGTGTGCAAAAAAAGTTATTGTAAACTTCGTTCATGTTGTGTGTGCCCTTTATGTGCGTACATATTTTTTTTTCTTCTTCTTTTAATTGGAACATACTTTAGCAGAAAAGTTTTTTTTAATGTGAGGGGAATCATGGCATTGTTTAACATTTTTATACTGAGTTTTCACTGTGACATAGGTCAATTTCTATGACAGGAGCAACAGGGTCTTTTATATTAAGAACATTTAATACTCAATCCCAAACTGGCTGATAACTGTCTACAGTGTGGTCTAGATAGCGAGTGATTGAGGTTGCTTTAATATGCACAAAAGGAAATTGTTTTGCTAAAGCTTCCAAATGTGACATAGAACAAAGGGCTATGTTTAGACCTAGTACCCGCCTCTGGCAATGGGTTCTCAGTGTTTTTTAGCCCTACAAATGTTAAATATGTACCATCTCTTTATTTCCTGTTAGTGTTTGTATACTATAGGTTGTACAGTTGTACAGTTTTCCACGTGTTATAGTGTTTGGTTAGTTTGGAGTATGTGAATTTAACCTGCAAACCACTTTTTGGTTCTTTTCCCACAGGCCCCTGCCAAGGCTGCACCCAAACAGAAGATCGCTAAACGGTCTAGCTCCCACATACCTAAGCAGTCTTCTGATATGTTACAATCCACCACGCTCCTTAAGATCAGAAAACTCCGGACTTCTGGTAGTTCCCAGACTATTAAAATCTACAAAAGGAGGTAGGGCTTTTTCATATTTAGCTCCAAAACTTTGGAATAGCCTTCCTGACAGTGTTCAGGGCTCAGACACAGTTTCCCAATTTAAAAGTAGACTCAAGGCGCATCTCTTTAATCTGGCATACACATAATTAATTTCTTTACATGATACTCCAGTACATCTATCCTGAATGGCAACCACGCTAATTCTTTTCACCTGCTCTTTATTTTTCCACCCATCCCGAGGCATCTGGAGATTGTGCCAGCTTCAGTAGACCGAGGCCAACCCTGCAAGATTCCTGAGGCATCCAGAGAAGGACCTGCAACAGCTGGATTCTTAATGTTGGTTTGGAACTACACATGCTGCTCCTGAGCTCCCAGTGATCCAGACCTTGCCACTGTCGCCGTCACCCTTGGCTTGCTCATCAGGGACAATCTCATTATCTAAACACATTTTTCTTACACATATATACATTTCCATAAGTCTTCTTTTCATTTTCTTTTCATTTCTGTGAAGCTGCTTTGAGACAATGACCATTGTTAAAAGCGCTATAGAAATAACATTGAATTTAATTTAACTGAATTAAACCCATGAAAGTCAGCGCTGCTCATGTTGGTGGCAAATGTTAATTTTTTTTCTGGTGTTTTGTGTACTATTAAAATATCACAGTACATCTTTCATTTCCTTCTTCACTTCCTTCGCATGCTACTGATGGATTATGAACATAAGGACACATGTGCCGTTTGGTCACACAGCGTGGCTGCAAGAGAATCCACTGTGGAATAGTGACATTGAAAATGGTAAGTTTTGGAGTTTTGCTGTTTAAATCAACATCATGTTAATTATCAAACTAATAATGCTTGTAGCAATCTGTAATTTAAAAAAAGAAACTATCCAAAATAACTTTAATGTTGCATAGATATTTAGTAACATGAAGGATCAATTTAATTGCTTCCAAGTTCCAAATTGTCTGATTTTATACCTAAAAAAAGCTAACTACTGTAGCTTCTAATGCAAGTCAAATTCCTCCCTAGCCCCTAATCAAGGGCCCTACTTGAAATCTGGGACAAGGGATTGTTCACTAGGTTTTCATTTAAAGCTATTTGGGATTTAACCCTGGAACTCTGTGTTAACGGATCTAATATTTTAGAGCTGGAAATGGAAGTACTGTTTATTTGCACACACATGTGCATGCACATAAAGCAAAAGCAAGTTTCATTAGAGACACTTGGAAGTAAAAATCTAAAGAGAAACAGATTATAGTACTGTCCATCACCTGCATGATTTATTTTTCTCACAATTTACTTAAATACTACAAAATAACTGGTTAAATATATCATAAATCTGTTAAGGTGTTAGTGGTATAAACAAAATAAAAGCAATATCACTTGAGGTTGTGCTGAATATCAGCATGGCCATAACCCCATCAGGCTGCTCCCTCGTGCACCTGACCGTATCACAGCCTTTCTGATAATCATTACAACATCTGTTGTGGTATTGCTTAACTGTTGCTTAACACAGTCAGTTGGAGTCGAGATTGAATAAAAGGTCAGGATGTTTAGATCCAATACAAGTGTTTAATGTGTTTAATTAGTGTTTAATCAACTGTACAGGACTAAACAACAGTGGCAGCCGGTCAATATGGGGCACAGGGGCGCCGCCCCCCTTAAAGTTAGGCAGAGAAGAATGCTACTTTAACATGTAATTATTTAACATAATAATTACTAATGTTAATAATGAAATAAAGTCATTTAGTGTTCATATGCCCAGGTATATTGTCAGGGATAAACCCTAGAGGGCGCCAAAGAGCCCTCAGTCTTTTGTGTGTGTAGTTTTAGTTTCACTTCAGTTCCCATTATGCACCTCGGTCAGGTGACGTGGGCGCTCACCTGAACCGAGTTGCTCATTAGTTTTATTATAAATAGGTTGTTTTAGTTCAGTTTCTTGTCTTGCATCTGTTGATTTAACGTGAAATATGTCTGTAAGTTTAGTTCGTGTTTCCCGTGGTCGTTATTCGTGTTTTGGTTTGTTTTAGTATAAAGTTTAATTGTTTGTTTGATTTCCCTGTTTCCATTAATAAAAAACATTGTTTCCTTTAAAACACCTTGGACCTCTGCATCTATGCCTCTCAAACACACACCTGACATATATCTACGTATACAAATTACTAACGGCATTTGTTACTGTATATAAAATGTCAAAAAACATCAGCTATGACACTAACAACTAATATATTTAATACAGCAGTCCTTCAAGTTATTTCAATACATCTAAAAAATTAACTACACATGTAATTTTAATATTGACTGTTATATTCTAAAATTAAAATACTTTTTTTTTTTATTAAAAAATTGTAGATCAATGGTGTCGGTTCTGTAGAGCCACAAATCTATAGAGATTAGTGTTTCTACACACCTCAGTCAACGGAAAATAGCTGAATATAAATTACTGATATAAAAATGCTATGCACTGTACCCCTGGTTTCAAACAAAGTTGCTGAGTTTCTCTTGAGCAAGTCTAAGACGTTCTGTGCGGTTCTGGATGTCAACACGACGTCTACTGATCTCCGATTCTTCACGTAAAGCATCTGCCATGTTGGCACCATCCATTAAACACAGCATCTCACTGCACAGCAGCTGAGCAGATTCCTTCAGCATGAAGTATCGGATCAGCATAGGCACCTGGTCAGCCAAGCGCTGCACCACGATCTGTCAGAAGAGCGGGGAAAAATCATTAATCTTTTTCTAATCTTTGCTCTCTAGCAAATTAAAGCCTTTTTTTCTGGTGTGTCACACTAACAAGTGGTTGTCTTATGGCCACATAGCTGTTAAGTCTCAATCCTGTGATTTCTCATCAAACTGTGTGCATATGGGAATGCTCTTACTTTCACAAGGCAGTGTATCTACAATAATAATAATGCATGAAGCAGAAATTCATTAACCACGTAACTACTAAAATATACCTCGTAATAAGCCTGCAGCATTTCAGGATGTTTGTTTCTGTTGTCAAACCCAGCAAAGTTGTCTCCTGAAGCTTTTAGTCCCTCAGCAGAGTTAGTCTCATTGAGGGTCTTGAAGTAGGTGCCATCTTGAGTGTAGACCAGTTGCTCCATTTCAAACTGCTCCATGATCCTCTGCTCCACCTTGGCTTCTTGCTTTGACTGTATGTTGTCTATCTTGTTCTGGAATGTTGATATTAAGTATGTGATTACTGAGCTTTGACTATTTCAGAAATAGTTTACACTTTAAAGATACAATTGCTTTAAAACTTATTTTTTAATAATAATGTTAAAGATGATATTTACGGTTGCAACACACTGCAGGAAAGGGTAGTTGAGGAAGCAGGTTTTGGACACCTCCTGAAACTGTTTCTGTATGGTTTCTGAAACACCACACACGTTTATACAATATATACATAGTGTAATCACAGGAGTACTGCATTAACCAATGCTTTGTATTCTTGCGGCTTTTAAAAAAGCATTATACACCATAATCCAAGATAACAAAGAGAGGCTGGTAAGAGAACCTGCTGTTATATTATAGTAACCAAACATTTTGCTGTGTGTGGTTAATGAAGTCTTTTACCTTTGGTGGTGCTACCAGAAGCTGGTTAACAAGCTAAGTCAAGTGTTGACTATTTTCCTGTAAATATTGTACGTTTTTCATCTTACATTAAGTATTTTTTTTTATATTTTCATATCAGATTATTATTATTTTATTGGAATATTATATTATTTAATGAATTGTACTCTCCAGTGTAGGCTGTAACATGCAGGCTGTAACATGCAAGCCACTGTATGAGAAATCCATAATTTGGTAAAAGCCACTGTCCCTGGTAATGAATTTGATTATTTATTTGATTTATTACTATTATTATTAGAAGCACTACTGTACATATATATATTTTATAGAACAAAATTAGCATGCTGTAAAATTCCATTGTATGAATAACCAAGAATGATGACTGTTCTTGGCAATTAATTGTCAGTCCATTTTTTGTGGGTGATATTCTCTCCTGTACCTTTCAGAAAAATGCTGATAAATAAACACATTTAAATTGAGTTGTTTTTACTACTGGTCTACTAAAGATATTAGAAAATGTGTAAAATTTGTGAAGGTTAAAACCTACCTCTAATGCCTCTGAGTGTGTCAATGGCTGGCGCTGTTAGCAGTTTTACAAGCCTCTGCACCACCATCTCAAACACCTTGTAGTCACTGAAACCAGGCAGCTCTCGTCCTCTGTGCTTCAGATCATATTCTTTCACCACCTCCTGGACCATATTGTGGACTGTTTTGGGTTAAAAATTTGACCAAAATTCAACTTCCCCATCAGTTGTGGAGTTTCCACAAGGCTTATTCAAACTGCTCAAGGCCAATCCTAACTAAAATGTATTAGAAATACTTGTTCTGCTTGTACATTCAATAATATATTTTGGGGCTTCTGCCTCTGAATATGTACTGTGTACTCACATGATGCCTTTGTACTGTCAAGATGATCATTCCATTTTTTGAACTCAGAACGAAGCAGTACAAACAAGTTGTCGTTGCTGACCACGTCGCCAGATGCCAAGCGGTTGATCTTATCATTGAACTTTGTCACCGTCTAAAAAAACAAACAATCATGAACAAGATATAGGCAGAGTAGTATAAGGTTCTATATTTTATTCATTTTTTTTTATCATGAATGCTACACACATCTATAAAAAAGATCTTCTTCTTCAGCGGGTCCAGTGGTGGGCCGATTTCACAATGACTCAGCTGTTTTCTCATGCTCCACAGTTGCTTCTTGATTTCTTCTGAGATCAAAGGTAACGATTTCTAAAACAAACACACATAGAAAAACTCAATACATATAATTCATATAGCATGCTTCTGTAATACTCAACATTTCTGACAGATTCATCATTGCTTTTCTGATGATTTTTTATTACATGATACTGTATGTTAAACTGTTCTAACTCATACAGAAACCAAATCATGCATATTAGTAAGTGTAAAAAGAGTAGAAACATACTTTGATGTGATCTACCAGGTCTTGGGTCAGTTTGGTGGCCAGGCACTGAATAGAAGCTTTCTCTTCATTTAACAGGCAACTGGCAGAAGAAAAAAATATAGTAAGTTTCCAGTCATCACAATTGGGTCAATTCTTATGAATAATGAATAAATTGTTCATACCTGAAGAATTCATGACGTCTGAAGAATTCCCTCTCTACTCGAGTGGCCTCAGCCAGAGAGATCTTGTCATCAATTTGCTTTTGGCCACGGCACTTCACAATGATGTATCCTTTACTTAAAGGAATGACCTGATTTCGTACGATTTCCAAGATGTTTTTCTCTGTTCCCCTGTCTACAAGGTCTGGCTTTGTAAGAATAGCTGTTAGAACAAACAAACCAACAAACAAAATACATTAATAATATTAACAAAAAGAGGTTTAAGAATATTGATGTTGCTCTTTTTGTTAATTATCTAGTTTTACCCAGAGTCCTTTTCCCTTCAGGATCCACTTCCTGTGCCATTTTCAGGGCTTCTGTTGTTGCTATGTCAACATTACATGGCACCACAACTAAATTTATAGTTTGATCCTTCTCTATATATTTCCGAATGAGATTTTTGATCTAGACAAAAATAAGACAAGCGATATTGAAATAAAAAGTAATAAAAATATTTTAATATAAAAAAATATTAAAAAGAGCCTATTTACAATTAACACTAACCTGATATCCAATGTCCTCAGGTTGACCTTTTACAGGAACTCGGGCAATACCAGGAAGATCGATCAGTGTGAGGTCACACACATCAGGAGCCATGATCTCCAAAGTGATGAGTTCATCACAAATTCCAACACCTTCTCCAGCCAGCTCATTCTGGGCTTTTAGAATGATGTAATAGGTATTATTTAAAAATCAGAACCTGGCACCAATATTCTCTTTTTAAAACCAGAAGAAAGAATTTTTGTGTTTGCCTGGTTGTCCTTGTCCTTATTATAATATTATGATAATTTTAGGAATTTTACCAACCTGCCTCAACGTAATGCTCAACCAGTGATGGGTCATCAAACTCTCGACCCTCTGCCCTGTAAGATATTACAGCTTTCCACTGAACACCACATTTAATCTTCCTTAGCTTCAGCTCCAGTGGACACCTCGTAACAATACCTAAAGTTTAAAAAGGATGTTATACTTCAGCTTTTGTTTTCCTACTTCACCTAATGTCAGTCAGACAAATAAGTAAGAACACTGTGGCATGAAACTGTCAAATGCTATAAAAAGCAAATGACTCAACTGTAACAAATAGTAATATATGTAATGAAATATATTTATTAATCTGTAAGAGAAAGAGTAAAACCACCCACCGCTCCCTCTGGGTAATGCTACTCCAGATAGTGCTTCCAACACAGAGCTTTTCCCAGAACTCTGATCTCCAATTACTGCGATAGTTGGCAAAGCCAAATCTTCTTCAATACCAATCACTCTCAAAGAGTCGATCAGATCAATAAAAGGACGAACCTTCTCATCCAAATGACTGTGGAACACCCCTTCCATTCTTTTACTGTGAATAAATAAAACACATCAAGTTTTACATATACAGTAAATATCACATGACACAGGTTCATGATTAGTTTTATCACCAACCTTTTACTGACCTGCTTTTACCAGCATTGTCTTCATAACTACTATGCTCACTCTCCATCATCTTGGGAAAAAAATAGCATGTATAATGATTGTATATTTCCTTTACTTTTTAAACTAAAATCTATGTTCTTGTCACAGAAATAAAGGTATTTTGCTTACCCAGCTGTGTACAGCAACCTGATTCCCCAAAGGATGTGAATAAACTGAAAGTGATCCAAATAGCTCTCTATATATGCAGACACACACACACAGAAGTGATTCAAGTGTTTTAGACCCACACACACTCACTAACTAGGATAGGGGATTCCATATAAACACAAGTTATGAAAGCAAAAGTATAACAGCAAAATGTCTGGATTTTCCCATATGTACTGTTTGGATTTTTCAAGTAGTGATTATACCTCCTTAAATTTCTCACACCTAGAGACAGGACATAATTTTTGAATATTGAACCTAAGAAAAACTTGTTCAATATTCAAAAATTAGTACACTGATCACAAGTAACTCAGTGCTACAAACAGTAAGGGCCACTACCAAGAACTGTATTTGTTTTATAATTGTTCAACAGCAGGTGGCACGGTGGTGTAGTGGTCAGCACTGTCGCCTTGCACCGCCAGGGTCCGGGTTCGATCCCCGGCCAGGCTCAATTCCCGTCTCTGTGTGCATGGAGTTTGCATGTTATGCCATGTAATGTTGACATAGCAACAACCTCCGGGTACTCCGGTTTCCTCCCACAGTCCAAAGACATGTAGCTTAGGCTAATTGACATTGCAAATTGCCCGTAGTGTGTGAATGAGTGAGTGTATGTGTGTATGTCTGTGTGCCCTGCGATGGATTGGCACTCTGTCCAGGGTGTACCCTGCCATGTGCCCTAAGTCTCCTGGGATAGGCTCCAGGCTCCCTGTGACCCTGAATACAGGATTAAGCGGTATAGATGATGAGTGAGTGAATTGTTCAACAGCTAAAATAATCTTTTTATATATTTTATATAATCTTTTATATAAATCATTTTATACTTTTTATACTTTAACAGATTGGAAAATATACTAAGTTTTCTTTATTATCAATGTTTTTTTAATTAAAAGAGATTAAACCTATAAACATTTATGGCAGTGAGAGGAGATACTGGCAGGTACAGCATGGCAATTCCTACATTTGTTCTATTGCCACAAGTCTATTTATTTTTTAACTTGATTGCATTTAACAATTGCAAGCCCAGAACTCTGCTAAAAATCCACTTGTCCTCCTCTACACCTTCACACAAAATTCCAGTCATTCAAATGGTAAAACAAACACTCCTTCTGTATATAAGAACAAGCCTTTCCTTGCACAATTAGGTCTTCCTGGATTAACATCATTTAGCAAAATATATGTAAGAAACATTACTGTTTCAATTAACAGAATTTTATTAAATTTTTTGAGGACATTGAACAATATACAGTACAGTATGTTGCTGCAAAGCAGCTGTAAAAAAAAATTACAATTCCAGATACAAATTTATACCTTCTTTAATTTATCTCTAATGAGCAAGACAGAGGTGGCAGTGGCAGGAAACTCCTTACATGAGATAACATAAGGAAGAACCTTTGAGAAGAACTAGAATAAAAAAGGGAACCCATCCTGATTTGGGTGTTAACAAATAGCAAGACCACAAATAAATCACAAATAAAACAAAGATCAACTTGGACCAGAATAGGGGTACACTGATTAATCAATGTTGATGACTAAAATCAATAATGAAATTTAGATTTTTCAAAGACATCAAAGAGATTTCTGTTAACAGAACTTATTCAGTAGTGTGAGAAAGTACCTGAAACTGAAACTAAAGGTGTCATGCGCACTCCTAACACGACCGGCACTAGGACCTGGAGGTAGTATGGTCGTTATTCAGGAAGCATGAAAGGAGACAAGATGGCTCCACACATTGTTCAGTCATTGAGTTTGCCCATGCTATCGCCGACGCTCTGTCCGTCTAATCGTGAGTACTCCCTTTCTTGGGTTTCGCTTTCGATTGAGTGTGTGTTATTAGAATGCGGGTTTATTTGTGTAAAATCTTGCTCTCGCGCCGAGAGAGTACCAAAAAAAAACAGCGTGGTTATCCTGCCTGTTCGCGCTACTTCCGCGTTTGGGTTTACCATCCACGCTACAGGGCTAACTGCTAGTCTTCTGGTCCGTCTCCGTTTGTTTGTGACAAAAGGTAACATTGATACACAGTATTCAGTCTTTTTCTTTGTTTTAGGTTACATAAAAATATAATGAACACATGATCATATGTCTATGAATCACCACCATTTTTGTGCCACTTATGCCACAATAGTTTATCAGTTTTCAGTTTACTGGCAAGTGTAACTCAACACAGTAATTAACCTGAGCTAAAGATGGACCTGATTCTGAACATTTTTCTGAATATTCTGAATTATTCTGAATATTTCTGCAATGTGCTTTCCAGTATTATATACATTTTAAATTAAAACCATTATTTCACCAGTTATTTAATGTGCTAAATCAGAAATTCATGCTATTTTACAGGTATACCTATGAGTCCTTTGGAAATAGATCTTTTAATGTGGATCTGAAATTCCTTTTTTATATTGAGTTTTATTTATTATACATACTTCCCTTGTTTCAGTAGTATCCACGTCCTGCGCCATCTGCAGATACAACAACCAAATGAATGTTTACTTCTCAGTACATTTTAAAAATAAGCCATTTATTCTGTAATCAAACCATTTACTCCCTCTTTTGATTTTCTCTTTTTAACCTAATAAGACATGTTACTGATAAGACAAAAAAGCCAATTGTGTAATAAGCCGATATGTAAATCATAAAATCATGCAGAATAGGGGTCAGCAGCTTTTGGTAATGTGCACATCAGAATACAGAATACATATGATCTCAGTGATTTGAACCATGACCTGATTGTTGGTGCTAGATGGTCTAGTTTGTATATTTCTATAACTAGCCTACTATTTTTTAAATTACGAATGGTAAAATAAAGAGAAAAAACATCCTATGAGGAGCAGTTGTAGTTTTGTCAAACTGGCTCGAGCTGTCTGAAAACTGATAGATTAATACTGACAGATTAATTGAACATATATTGTTATATGTTCCATATTAATATCATCAGACATGGATTGCAATGTTAAATTACAATACAGCAGTTAGCATTCTCCATTGCACACATACCCACATAAGAATAACACATGTTTTATCAGTGTTCACATCTAATACAATGAAATTACAGTTAACGGTTAAATACACCATAAAACACAGAATAACTCAAAATATAACTAGCCTTCAATCCTACATGTGATTATAAATCAGTACTCACCGAAATTCAATAAATGTTTTTTCAATCCCAAACTAACAAAAATACAATTGACAATACTTTGGCACCTCTTCCTGATGCATAAGCTCCTCTTTTCCTAATTTTGCACACTAGCAACAACAATTTAGCTAAGTTTATGCAGCTTAATAGCACTCTAATATTAGCTCACAATCTCCATTACAATTTCCCGCTGCACTCTTGCACACACAGTGTATTGTGGGCTGGGGCGGAACTTGAAATATTTAGCCAATCTAGCCAATGTAGATCAATTATCTACACAGGACTGCTCAACTATTGTTAGACAGATTTCCAATTTCAAGGAAGTTACACTATAATATGAAATCACAATAATTTTATATAATCATATACAGTATTTACATTATCAATTATAATAATTACATTCCTATAAGAACTAAACTTCTTATGGGGGTCAATTCTAACAGAAGGTGAGTTACTCAAATAATCAGCTTCATCATTAATTTGATGTGCATTTATAGTATCATCACACAAATCTTACTCAACTGTTTGTCAGGAAGGGGTTGCTCCTTTGTACTCAACCCTGGAGAAGACTGGAGTAGAATCCTTTCCAGCTGATTCTTTCCAACAGGCTGATTTGGGACAGTTTGTTTCCTGGATACTTCACATGACTCCACTGTCTTCCATCTTGAAGGAGTTTGTGTGATGCAAATATTCTGCCAGTAATCTTCCTCATCTTCTGAATCAGGTCTCTCAGATTGAACACATTCTTGTCTTGTCCTCTGCTTCCTAGCTGGAGCAACTATATTCTCATTCTCTTCCACTTCAGCAAGAAATCCACAAGGAAGTAGGCAATCGCGGATCAAGGAGTACACAGGTAGGTCTCCCTTACGTTTGGTTACAATGTAAATGGTAGATTCCCACTGGTCAGCAAGTTTAGGTTTATTGCGCAGGCTACTAGTTCCTTACTAAAACTCTGTCCACTATATCCAAAGTGGACTCTCTGACACCCTTATCAAAATGTTTTTTATTCTTTTCAGCTACTTTCTTTGCATTTTGAATTGCAATTTTATAGCTGTGCTCCAACCTGTCTTTCAGATTCTTCACATATTGAGAATGAGAAGAGGTTCTACCATGATAGACTGGCAGCCCAAAGGCAATGTCAATTGGTAGCCTTGGTTGCCGACCAAACATTAACTCACACGGTGAGAAGCCAGTAACCTTATTTCTTGTACAATTATAAGCACAAAATCATGCCAGTGAGATTTGTCCTTGTCTTGCAGGGTACCCAACATACTCAAGAGGATGCGATTAAATCAGGGTTTCCGCCAGGATGGTAAGGACTTGTTCTCACTTTACGGACGTTTGTGAGTGTACATAGTTCGTTTATAAGAAATGAGATTCAAAATCTCTGCCCTGATCACTATGGAGTCGCTCTGGAAATCCATAATGAGTCAGGAAATTATCCCAAAGACACGTGGCAACTGTAACAGCTTTCTGATTCTTTGTGGGGATGGCCACTGCATATTTGGTAAAGTGGTCTGTGATGACAAGGATATCTTTCGTGTTCTGGCTCCAGCAATAAAAAAAATCCATACACACCAGTTCCATGGGTCGAGTAGTGCATAAGTTGACCAGAGGGGCTGCCTTATTAGGCTGAGCTTTCCTTCTGAAACATCTTTTACAAGTCTTAATTTTCTTCTCAACTTCCAGAGACATTCTAGGCCAATAAAATCTGGAAAATTCAATCCCGAAATGGCCTAGATCATCAAGGAGTTTTGGGTGCACCAAAGACTGAACGTCTGGCAGTACTAACTGGAAAACTGTCTGCCCATCACACATCCATGTTCTATACAAGCATTCGTTTCTCAGCTGAATATGATCCCACTCTCGCAGCATCAACTGGAGAACAGGACTGTTACCTTTCAAGCTGGTAGGTCTTCCTTCAGACTCCAGTAGTTCTAGAACTTTACTAATGATAGGATCCTCTCTTTGCAGCTTCCTGAGATCTGCCTATTTTTGCAGAAGTGAAACTCACTGTCCTGTTCCTCGAAACTAGCTGGAACTGCTGCTGATGGCATTGTTAAGGATTTTACATACCCATGGTAAGGATTTTGCTCACAGTTTAGACTGATAAAATGCTTTTGACATGTCGCTTCAACTGTATCTCTGGAAATTTCTCTCAGTAATCTAGCAGAAGTCAAGAGATGCAAAGTAAATTTCTAAATTTGCTGATTCTCAACCTCTGATATACCATTGTCCTCCAGCATATCATGAAATCTTCTGGATATCCCACCAGCATCCATATTATGTTTGCCAGCCCTATACTTGATGTTAAAAGTAAAGGTGGACAAGGCAGCTAACCATCGATAGATCACTGCATCCAACTTGGCTGTGGTGAGTAGATAAGTCAATGGGTTATTATCAGTAACTACTGTAAATTCACTCCCATAGATATAGTCATGGAATTTTTCCACAATAGCCCATTTATGACCTAAAAATTCAAGCTTATGTGCTGGGTACCTGGATTTGCTACGACTTAACCCTCTGCTTGCATAAGCAATTACACGTGGTTGGCCACCCTACTCCTGGTACAATGCTGCTCCCAATCCAGTAGTGCTAGCATCAGTGTGCAGGGTATAAGGCAGCTTAGAATCAGCAAAACCAAGAATGGGAGCTGAGGTTAACTTGTTGATAATGGTAGTGAATGCATCCAGGCATTCCAACACTCAGCAAATGCCTCTTTGGTATTAAATTACTGGCCATTGTTAACTACCCCTTTCCTTTTGCATTGAGGTGAATAGCCAACCATGAGATTGCTCAATGGCTTGACAATCTTTGAATAGTCTTCAATGATACGTCGATAATATCCCGAAAATCCAAAGAAAGACCTCAGTTCCTTTAAATTTTGGGGTCTTGGCCAGGTCTTTTTTAACACCTTCTTCAGTCACAATGTGTCCCAAGTAATGTACCTCAGTCTGAAAGAATTTATTAAAATTCATCACAAGACAACTTCAATCCATACTCTCGAAGACGTCCTAACACATTGATGAACCTACTCTCATGCTCTTCCAACGTTTCTGAATAGACTATTAATCTATTATTAGATTAAATCATTCAAAAAAACAATAACTTTCTTCTAATGAATGTCTCTCATCCATCTTTCCATAAGCTGTTGGAAAGTGCAGGGAGCATTGGTAATGCCCTGAGGCATTCGATTAAATTTGCAAAATCCTAACAGGCAGGTAAAATCTGTTTTAGCCTTATCTTCCTCTTCCATTTCCACCTGGTAATATCCATATTTTAAGTACATTACGGAAAACCACTGTGATCCTGCAAGTGCCGAGAATGATTCCTCCAAATTTGGAAGTGCATATGCATCCATTATGGTTTGCATATTTAATTTCCTATAATTCACACAGAGGTGTACATCTCCATTTTTTTTTCTCACTACTACTATTGGTGATGCAAATGAGGACTCAGATTCCTGGATTATACCAGCATTAAGAAGAATCTGCAAATACTTCACTTCCTCAAGATCTCTGGGGTGAATGGGACGTGCTCATTGTTTAAATGCTGTCTCATCTTTTCATCTGATATGATGCTTTATCTTTGTGGCATGACCAAAGTCAAGATCATGCTGAGAGAAAACATCAGAGAAAGAATTCAGACTCTCTACTACTCGCACTCTCAAATCAGCAGATAATGGGGACTGTCCAAAATCAAACTGCAGTCTCTCTTGACTTCACTTCTCTCATGCTAGAACTTTGAACAAGCTCGTGGGGAATGCTGAGTTCAACCAAAATACAGTTATTAGGAAGCAGAATGTTATGCCTCAAGGAAACTGGTACTTTAAAGGGACTTCTCATAGGCAAGATAATGAAACAATTGTCTACAAACACTCCACCAGGAAGAATAGATTCTGATGGCATTTCAAGTAAAGCCCATGTTTAATTTCCCACCAACTCTGACTGTACCATGTGTCCATTCAAAACAACCTTCTGCCCCACAGGCAGAACCGTCTCGGGTTACTTGACTGTAACCCTGTTCCCTGATAAAGCGGGAACGAGATGCTGCATGAAAACGCTATGGGAACATCTCTTTGTTGCCTGGTTGTGAAGCCTGTGCATGTCAAACCCGCCGAATACCTTTGGCTTATAACCTGTGCCAGGCATGACGTCACCGAATAAGGTGCACCTGCAGGTTATAAAGAGTGAACCCGGAAACATCCTCAGGTCAATTTTGTCTGAAGCATGTCCAGGCACGCCAGCAGTGCGGCATCGGAACGCAGCATCTCGTTCCTGCTTTATCAGGGAACAGGGTTACAGTCAAGTAACCCGAGACGTTCCCTTTCAAAAGCTACACTCAATGCTGCGTGAAAACGCTATGGGAACGAGAATATCAACGCCGCCGCACTGCAAGTGTCTGGACCCCCAGGTTGTGTAGCGTGTGCGCACAAGCCGAGGAGGTCTCAGACCTAGCTCTGGGATGCTGACTGAAGGATCCGTGAACCTGGAGTAGCACTGACATCCAGACTATAAAATCTAACAAACGTGTGTGGAGAGGACCAGCCCGCCGCATCACACACCTGCTGCAGGGGGACGCCTCTTGCCAAGGCAATCGATGAGGCAATCCCCCTGGTTGAGTGAGCTCTGATTCCCAGAGGTGAAGTGTGACCACGCGCCTCATACGCTAGGGCAATGGCATCTCCCACCCAGTGTGACAGAGTCTGTCTAGTGGTAGACCCCCATGGCAAATAAAGAACTGCTCTGACTTACGCCACTGGCTAGTGCGGTGGATGTAGATCCTAAGAGCACGTACTGGACACAGTAAGTGAAGTCTTTCCTGCTCCGGAGCTGTGAAAGGCGGAGGACAGAAGGCCTCGAGAACAACTGGGTGCATGGTCTAGAATGGAACCTTGGAAGATAGTTCGGGTGAGGATGCAGAATAGCTTTAGAAGTAATAGCCATAAGAAAAACCATCTTAAGAGGCAGAAGCCTGACAGGCGCTGACTCTAGTGGTTTGAAAGGGGTGTCGGCCAGGCCTTCGAGTACGATAGTTAAGTCCCACAGAGGGACCGTTGCTCTAGTGGGCGGCTTCAACCGTTTAGCTTCACGAATAAAACAGGCAACTAAATGGTGCTTGTCCACAGAAACCCCATCATTCAGAGCGTGACAAGCTGAAATAGCGGCTACGTACATTCTGAGCGTACTAGGGCATAAGCCCGAGGACAACCTTTCTTGCAGAAACTCCAGCACTGAAACAATCTGGCAGTGAACTGGGTCTACATGTCTTGCCATGCACCAATTTTCAAATACACTCCATTTGAGGGCATAAGTTCTAGTGGAGGGAGCCCTGGCAATTAAAATGGTTTAAATTACGCTGACTGAAAGCCCAGCATGTCTTAGTTGGTCCGTTCAGGGGCCAAACATGAAGGTTCCGGAGCTCGGGCCGGGGATGAAGTATTGTCCCCTGCGCCTGAGACAGAAGATCCCTCCTCACTGGAATCACCCAGGGTGAGCCGTCGAGGAGAGATATAAGATCCGAGAACCACACTCTGGTCGGCCAATGGGGCACTATCAATAAGAGGCGCAAGCCGTGTTGACGGACCCTCGCCAGGACTCCTGGGAGCAGAACTATAGGTGGAAATGCATAAAGGCGTAATCTGGGCCACGTGTGGGCCATTGCGTCCAGACCCAGGGGAGCTGGAGGAGTCAGAGAGTAGTAAAGGGGGCATTCTGCTGCCTCTTATGAGACAAAGAGGTCCACCTCTGCTACGTAAAATCTTTCCCAGATTGACTGACTACTTCGGGGTGGAGTTTCCCTTCCCCATGTTTTACAGCTTGTCTGGATAGCAAGTCTGCTCCTACATTCATATGCCCTGGAATGTAAATCGCCCTGAGGGACAGGAACTTGTCCTGTGCCCAAAGCAGAACCTGGTGCGCTAGCTTGTTCAAGCGACGCGAGCACAGTCCACTCTGGCGATTTATGTACAATACTATCGCAGTGCTGTCCACCCGCACTAGGACATCGTAGCCTCTCAACTGCTGGAGGAATTGTCAGTCAGAAACTGGGGTCTGAACCACATAGAAAGGGTACGAAGCCCCCAGCGCGTAACCCTTATTAGCCTCTGGGGGTTGGCCCTTGAATGAAACCCCTTGGCTCTTAGCCACAGCTGAAATGCTCTCATGTGCAGAAGGCCCAAAGGTATCACCGTGGATGCAGCTGCCATGAGGCCTAAAGATTTCTGAAAGTGATGAACAGTGACCTTCTGGCCCGCATTGTGACCGAATCCCATGTAACACCCAAATATGTTGTCCTCTGAACAGGAAGGAGAACGCTTTTTGTGGCGTTGAGTCTCAATCCTAAAGAATGAAGATGGGCTAGGACGACATCCCGATGTCGAAGCGCTAGCTCCTGAGACTGGGACAGAATCAGCCAGTCGTTTATGTAATTCAAAATACAGATGTCCTGGAGTCATAAAGGAGCCAGAGTTGCATCCATGTATTTTGTATATGTGCGAGGTGACAGAGCTAGGCCAAATGGAAGGACCCAATACTGGTAAGCTTCGCCCCCAAAAGCGAACCTCAGGAACATCTTGTGCTGTGGCAATATTTCTATATAGAAATATGCGTCCTTGAGATCGATTGTCACAACCAATCCTCTAGTTGGATTTGAGAAACAATCATTTTGACAGTCAACATTTTGAATCTGGATTTCTGAGATAGCGGTTCAAGCCGCGAAGATCCACGATCGGACGCAACCCTCCCCTTGGGCACCAAAAGGTACCGACTGTAGTAGCCCAACTCTCTGTCTGGGAGGGGAACATGTTCTATGGCCCCTTTGCCCAGCAGAGTCTGTAACTGCTGGGCCAGCAGATGTGCTCGATCCGGTTTCACGGAAGTGGAGACCACGCCGTTGAAACGCGATGGACGATGTGCAAACTGAATCCTGTAGCCTGTGCCTACAGTCCTTTATACCCAAGGAGATACACCTGGCAGTAGTTTCCACGCTGCCAGCTTCTCCGAAAGGGGCACGATCTTTGACACTTCGGCTAGATGGGGGGGAGGGGGGGTGTTAGGTGTTGGGAGATGAAGTGTGGCAGGAGATGCCTGAACAGCCAACTTTTCATTGGAGACCGGCGCTCCCCGAACACCAGTGGTGGTGGTGGGGATTGAACACCGGCCTCCCGGGAGTGCCAGGGAGGCCCTGTTTTGTGATGAAAATCCAGGCGCCCCTCCCCGCGGGGAGACACCCCCACGGCCCCAGGTGTACAAACTCAGGGCTTCTTCTTTGAAGAGAGGAAGCTACTCAGATCCGGTCTTTTCGAAGCAGATTTTTGAGAAGAGCGGCGAGCCCCACCCCAGTCTTTACGGGGGGTTGCGCGGCTGGTCACGCTCTCCTTCTGCACCTCACGCCTGATAGGGGCCAGACCTGGCCGGGGCCGGGTGGCCGACGGTCCCGGTTCTTGAGCACGGCAGGGAAGGAACCTCCCAAAGGCCTGTTCATATAGCTTTGCCTCCCTAAACCTAGTGGCGGCGGAATTAACAGCGTCACCAAAAAGGCTGGAAGGCGAGATGGGGGCATCGAGGAAGACAACACGATCCTTATCCTTGATGCCCGTGAGGTTCAGCCACAGATGCCTCTTCATGGATACCATGGCAGCCATGGAACGGCCCACAGCACGAGCCGTCCGCTTGGTTGCACGGAGAGACAGGTCTGTGGCTCGGCGCAGCTCTGCAAACGCCCTGTCATCAATAGCCACGCCGCTGCTCAGGTCCTTCAGCAGGTCAGCCTGGTAAACCTGCAAACCCGCCATGGTGTGCAGTGAAGCACCAGCCTGTCCTGCTGCCTGAAAAGCTTTACCCACCAAAGCAGGTGTCAATCTTGGAGGGGAGAGTAGGCTTTTTCAGGGAGGATGATGTCCCAGGAGAGAGATAGCCCACAAGCGTCTCTTCTATCTGGGCATCATCATATAAACGCGTGCCTTCGCATCAATAATATCATTCGAATAAGTCGAAGGCACAAAAACACGCGATGAATACGGCTTGCTCCATGAAAGAGTTAATTCATCATGGATGTCACCAAAGAAGGAGAGGGAGAGACGTTGAGGCTCCTCCCCCCGGCCACCCGACAGACACCTGTCGTTCAATCTCGAACGCTTGGGGGAATCTTGCTGCTGCGGCCAGTCGATATCCAATCGCTCGACCGCACGCGTTATAACCTCTAATAATTCCTCAAAAGCTCTGTCAGCACTGGAGGAGCGTTGTGAGGAGGCTACTTCCATGGAAGCGAGAGAGGAAGATTCTTCCGCTCCTTCACAAGAAGCGCCGGAGCGCTTGCGAAGCGGAAGCTAAAACTTCCTGATCCGGAGAGAGCGAGAGAGAGATTGGAAATTCCATCTCGTGCGCGTCTGCCAGATCAGCACGTGAGCCCCAGGAATGCGCCGCGGCTCGTGGTTTCTCTTTAAAGAAAGCGAGCCGCGCGAAGCACCTTAACAGGGAGAAGATCACAGTACTCACATTCTCCCTGAAGCCCGAGGCGAGCGTGTTCTTCCCAAGCACTCGAGACAAACTCGTGAAGATCGCCCTCCGAAAGAGATCTATCGCACGGAGGCACGTATCTCTTAAGCAACTTCGCCATATACAGTTAATGCTGTTATTTTTATTTCGCTTTCGCTACGGCTTGTACATGCACACGCAAACACAAAGCGGTCCTGAAGACAAAAAGATCTGAGGATGTTTCCGGTTCACTCCTATTTATAACCTGCAGGTGCACCTTATTCGGTGACGTCATGCCTGGCACAGGTTATAAGCCAAAGGTATTCGGCGGGTTTGACATGCACAGGCTTCACAACCGGGCAACAAAGAGATGTTCCCATAGCGTTTTCACGCAGCATTGAGTGTAGCTTTTGAAAGGGAACTCTTTTGTTCTTCCCTTTAACTTCACTAGGACCAACCTACCACTTTCAACCTGCTTTTGCCTCTTATTCAGTACTCTTCAGATTTGATTGTAACCATAAGGAGTGGAACCACTTTGCATGTTTGACTGGTGGCTGCGCTGTTCATATATGGCAGAGTGTTAGTGCCAATCAATAGCGGAACATCACTGCTAGAACTAACATCTGGAACAACCAAGGCAAGAGTGTATATTTCAGGTTCCGAAGGAATAAATTCTTTGGCTAACATAATGCAGACCTCAATGTACCCCAAATAGGGCACTAGCTATCAATTGGCTCCTTCGACTGCATGCAGTTGATCGATAGGGTGTATGGGTTGGTCAAGGAGAAAGCAATTATAGAAAGAGTGAGCAACTGTTGACCTGTGATTCGGTATCCAGAAGACAGTTGCAATCTTTACCAAACACCTGAACAATTGCAGTGCATTTTTTGTCCAATAAGCTCTTTGGGCAACTTTCTACTCAGTGAGACATGTGTCATTAAAGTGCATCACTGAAGATTTTTAAATGTGGGACATGAATTGAACATGGACTCTGTGTGTCCCGCAACAGGGCCCTCATCAAGTTTAAATCCTGTTGTCATGCAGAAGTTTACCATTCTACATGTCCCAAGCATGGTGCTTCTCTCTAAGCTCTTTCCTTTTAGACTGCACAAGGTTGAGGTTTGGTGCATTACTGCAAGAAGAAGCAATGTGAACATCTTCTCCACACCTAAACAATACCAAGGTCTTGGTTTTGAAATGACAACAGGAGGGTCTGACAACAAGCTGGTTTTTTATCAGCTGGCTTTGATTTGTCTCGCTTTTGAGCTTTTATCCATACTTCTTTTTGATTATAAATAGTCAAAAGCTTTTCAACTTGAATTTGCAATTAAGCAATTTGCTTTACCAAAGACAAATTGCTAAATTTTAACAGCAGCTGAAGAAATGTAATCAGTGTCAACTGGCAAGTCAAAATCTGTCAGACGTGGGTTACAATTAGCCTGTACATTTTGCTGGGTCTTTGTTCTTGTTACCCCAAGGTGCTGTCTCATTCAGTTACACTTAGCTGCCTGTCTGTCTAACTGTTTAACTACATGCTCTACAACCACATGCTGAACATCTGGTGAAGTAAGTTTGCTAGCTGTGAGCATCACAGGAGCACTGTTAACTTTTAAGGAGGGACAGCGTTCTGAGACCTCAGTCTGTTTAGGAGTATGAAACTCTGAACCTTCCAAAGGTCTACATGAATCTACCAGAAGGCCTTTATTGGGCGTTTCTGCTATTTCAGTAGGTAGAGAAGGCCTAGTCAGGAACCTCAAGCACCATCTGATCTGTAAATGACTCACTGATTCTGCTGAGTTCATCCCTAAGGACATCTTCACAGTGTTTTCCACTCAGCTTTGCTAGCTGTTTAAGCTTAGTCAGGTAAGCTTGAGTTGTGTTTGTGCCACAAGTTTCACTGTACACACTTGCAAGACTTTGAATATGATGTACTATTTCAGGATCTCTGTGACAAGATCTGTGATGAGGTAAAGGAAGAGACTCTAAAACTAGGGTTAGGGTTAGACCCAGGTGCCATGACCCAGGGTTATGATTCTGCCATTTTAAAATTCAACTACTGTATTCCCGCAGCATGATGATTGCGTATCAGCATACATACTTATTCAAAAACTAAAAAATTTCCTCATCAACAGAGGTGCTTGATAACCCACTTATCAAAACATAGTTAGGGTCGCCGGGCTCCCTCTCCCTCTCGACACCTAGCGTCTCTCGTCTCACGGTTCAGGTACACCTCCACATTGGCCACAAATGGGTCCAAAGTACTGCGTTCATCGATTCTGGTGCTGCAGGCAACTTTATTGACTCTTCCTATGCCAAAAGATTGGGGGTGGAAACTGAAGCGTTATCCCAGCCTGTTCGAATCACATCCATCAAACCCTTTCATCCAGCCCTATCACAGCCCAGACCAAACCCATCACCCTCATCATCAACCAGCACCAGGAACTGATCCGTTTTCACCTCACCTCCATCCACCAGCCACTCACCTTCTTCCTCATCACCCCTACGACCTGGCAATAGAACTCCAACCGGGCTCTGTCCCTCCCCACGGTCATCTGTATTCTCTATCCTCCACTGAGACGCGGGCCATGGAGGAATATGTGGCCTCTGCCCTCCACCAAGGCACCATCCATCCCTCCTCGTCAACTGCCACAGCAGGGTTTTTCTTTGTAAAAAAAGAAATCCAGTGAATTACGTCCGTGTCGACTATCGGGGGCTTAATAACATCACCATAAAAAACTGACACCCCCTGCCTCTTACCAACTCAGCCCTGGACACCACCATTTTCACAAAGTTGGACCTCCGGAGTGCCAGACAGTAACAGAGAGGGCAATGAGTGGAAGATGGCCTTCATCCCCCTACTGGGCACTACGAAAGATTGGTCATCCCCTTCAGACTCTGTAACGCTCCAGCTGCTTTCCAACACTTCATTAACGTCGTTCTCAGAGACATGTTAGGTCAATGGGTATTTGTCTACCTCGACGATATCCTTATCTACTCACGCACCGCCGAAGAGCACATCCAACACGTCAGAGCAGTCCTTAAGAGATTGCTCGCCCATCAGTTGTACTGTAAGTTGGAGAAGTGCGCTTTTCACGAGCGCTCCACTATGTTCCTGGGATTTGTCATCTCGCCCCAGGGTGTGGCCATAGACCCGCAGAAGCTGTACGTCATTGGCCCTTACCCAAGACTCTCAAACAACTTCAATGGTTTCTCGAGTTTGCAAACTTCTATCATCGCTTTATCCGGGATTACAGTACATTTGCAGCACTCTTAACTGCACTGACTCATCATGCATCACTTCCAACTCAACTCCATGGCCGTCGCCGCATTCCACGAACTCTGCTACCAATTCACCACCGCTCCAATTCTCATCCTCCCAGATGCTAACAAAGCGTTTGTTGTGGAGGTGGAAGCTTCGGATGTGGGCGCCGAGGCTGTTTTCTCCCAATGAGGTCCAGACCAGAAACTGCACCCTTGTCAAAAAAAAAATTGACCCCACTCAGCAGCAATACGGGGTAGGGGACCGCGAGCTGCTGGCCAAAAAGTGAGCATTGGAAGAATGGCGACACTGGCTCCAGGGCGGCAGAGAGCCGTTTATCATCTGGACCGACCACCAGAATCTCATCACCATCAGAAACCTGAAACAGCTAAACCCAAGGCAGGCGCGGTGGGCTCTGTTCTTCGAACACTATGATTTCCACCTGTCATACCGCCTGGGGTCCAAGAACACCAAAGCCAATGCCCTCTCTCGACAAGGAAGACGTCCCCCGCTCAGACCCCATGCCTGTCCTTCCCCCCTCCAAGATCATCGCCCCACTTCGTTGGGAATTGGAAACAAGGGTACAGCAGGCACAAGCCATGGAGAACGAACAGGCAGCTGTGCCGCCTGGACAACTCTATGTACCCGACAACATCAGAGCCGAAATCATCCAGTGGGGTCATTCCACTCCTCTGTCTGGACACCCGGGCACGCAGCACACCATCCAGTACATCTAGCATGCTTTCTGGTGGCCCTCAATGACCAAGGACATCGAGGAGTTCATCCAGGTATGCCCAGTGTGTGCCAGGGCCAAGAGAGTTCTTACACTAAATTGCGTGGTTATCCTGCCGAATCGCGCTGCTTCCGCGTTTGGGTTTACCATCCACGCTACACGGGCTAACTGCTACGTCTTCTGTTCATTCCTCCGGTTGCTCGTGACAGTTCTAATTCACAAGTTTCTTTAGATTCCAAGTAAGTTCCTAGAAAAATAATTCCATAGGTCATATTTGTACAGTCCTACCGAATACTGGATGTAAGGACGTTCTGCACAAACCAATTCAAACTGGGTGGCTTACCATCTTCTATCCAGAACAGGAATTCTAATGAACCAAAAAACTTGGCCTTTATAAAAACATGTATATCATTTAAATAGTTTGTTCATGAGCATTAAAACCAAATGCACATAAATATAGAATTGCAATAATTCCTGAATTCACAGAGAATGACGCACACATTTATATTATATACAATTAACTAAAATAAGCCATTAATAAATCAAACACTTCCAGATATTTGAACATATATTGTTATATGTTCCATATTAATATCACAGACCTGGATTGCAATGTTAAATTACAATAAAGCAATTAGCATTCTCCATTGCACACATGCCCACATAAGAATAACACATGTTTTATCAGTGTTCACATCCAATACAATGAAATTATTTCAATCCAAACTAACAAAAATACAATTGACAATACTTTGGCACCTCTTGCTGATGGTCCTCTTTTCCAAATTGTGTACATTAGCAACAACAATTTAGCTACAGTAAGTTTATGCAGCTTACTAGCTCTCTAATATTAGCCCACAATCTCCATTACAATCTCCCACTGCACTCTTACTCACACAGTGTATTGTGGGCTGGGGGCGGAGCTTGAAATATTTAGCCAATCACAATTATCTACACAGGACTGCTCAACTATTTTTAGGCAGATTTCCAAATTCAAGGACGTTACATTATAATATGGAATCACAATAATTTTATATAATCATATAGTTACTTTATTAATTATAATAATTACATTCCTATAAGAACTGAACTTCTTATGGGGGTTACATATTGTCACGAACTGGTATGACAGGCGGTTCGGACGGATGTTATCGCAGTGGGCATAAAGGGCAGGCATAGGCACAAAGGGGTTATTTCAACATAAAAAGTCTTTAATAGTGCACAAAAACAAACAAACAAACAAACAAACAAACAAACAAACAAACAAACAAACAGGCTCTTCAGGTGAGCACAGGAGTTCTCAAACATACACACAGGTCTCTTAACACATACTCAGGTTCTTGAGAAAGACACAGGCTCTTTAAGGCATACAGAGTCTTTAGGGCATACAGACTCCTAGCTAACACAAAGGCTAGAGCTGCCACGGAGGCCTAGAGCTGCTCTGAGAAGCGAGTGAGGGGCGCGCACTGGAAGGCGAGAGGGGGGGGCGCGCACTGGAAGGCGAGAGGGGGGGCGCGCACTGGAAGGCGAGAGGGGGGCGCGCACTGGAAGGCGAGAGGGAGAAGCGCACTGGAAGCTAGGGGAGCACACTGGAAGCTAGGGGAGCACACTGGAGGCTAAGGGAACACACTGGAGGTCAAGGGAACACACTGAAGGCCAAGGGAACACAAACAGCACACAGCACAGAACTTAAATAAAACTCAGAATAAAACAAAACAATACACTTACAAACATCATCAGACAGATAAGACAAAACAGAGCCCATATAATCAAACCAAAAATAAAACAACCAAAACAGAACTAAATCAAAACAAATGCCCACTGACAGTATTAATGCTCGATCCAGTTTCCCTGAACAACCAGCTATTTATAACCATACTAATGAGCTACCTCGATTCAGGTGAGCTCCAGCACCACCTGACTGAGGTGCCTTCCGGGGAAACTGATTCCACTAACAAAAAACAAACATGTGCACACAGTGCCCTCTAGGGGTGGACCCTTACACATATGGATTAAAGAAACTACCACTACTACTAATAATAATTATGAATTTAAAATAAAGTACACTGGACTACTAAAATAGACCTCGTAATAAGCCCTCAGCATTTCAGGATAATTTCTTTGTTGTCAAACCCAGCATAGTTGTTATCTGGAGCTTTTTGTCCTTCAGCAGGTTGAAACTCATTCAAGGTCTTGAAGTAGATGCCATCTTGAGTGTAGACCAGCTGCTCCATGATCCTTTCCTTCACCTTGGTTTCCTGCTTTGACTCTGTTGTCAATCTTGTTCTGGAATGTTAATATTAAATATGAGATAACAAAGTTTTACAATGATGGGATTTAACTTTGTCAAAAATATTTCACACTTTCAGGATATAAACACTTTAACTTAACTTATAATCAATATTTACCATTGCAACACACTGAAGGAAAGGGTAGTTGGGGAACCAGGCTTTGGACACATCCTGAAACTGTTTCTGAATGGTCTCAGAATTGGTAATGTCAGAATTAACACCAATGCTTTGTTTTCTTGTGTCTTTTTAACACACATTTTACACCATAATTGCTGTGATATACAGTACTGTGCAAAAGTATTGAACCCCTCATTTTATCAAATGAAATTCATTTTTATTTAATTTAAACAAAATTTAACTTTTAATGCTCGCCTGTAAATAGCCATTTATCAGGTGATTAAGCATCCTTACTACTAGTATAAAATAAAGGCATGACTCACATCGCATCCCATCAGCCAGCTCCGCTTGCCATAAGAAGTGCTGGAAAAGATTCGTTGAGAATGGTCCAATCACATGAGCCCAAATATTTAAAAACAATATTGATTTGCTAAGAACAAAAGTGGGAGGGTTCGAGGCACACAGTGCTGCGCCCCAAGGATGATTTGAAAAGATCCAATTAGAGCTCAGCCTCAAATCACATGCTTTTCAAAAATGTACGTGCCTACATAGTCACTCATTTGTCCGGCGCCTCGCGTATACGAATACAAATACAGTGGAATATTGTGACTAAATTATTTCATTATTAAAATAAATAAATATTATGTTAAATAATTACATGTTAAAGTGGCATTCTTCTCTGCCTAACCTTAAGGGAGGCGGTGCCCCTGCACCTTGTATTGACCAGCCGCCACTGCTGGTAATAGAAACTCTGCTTTGTGTCAGATCACAACTTACTGATTTAATTAATTATTTTCATATAAAACACTTCTCAGGGAATTCATGTGGTAAATGCCTATAAAGGGAACGATCTGGTCTGGTGTCATCTTTCTATACAATGCTGAAATACATTGCATACAGTATATATAATTATTTGTGTATATGTCATAGATGGGTACATGCAAAAAAAAAGTTGTTCTGGGGTTTAAATTCGCAAATAATTTTAAAATGATCAAATTATTCTTAATATGTTTCTACTAATAATATGTACAGTAACTGATACGGGTAGTAGAGCTGAGTGAAGTTCACCCCTGCCTGATCAAAACATTAACAAAACCATGTCAATTATTTTTTATGCACTTGCTTTAAACTCATTATGGATGTTTGTGCATTGTTTGGGCATTCTGTTCATTTAAATAGAGTTGTTTTGCTATCAGCCTACTAAATGTATTGAACGTTGATTTAAACGTTGGTGAGTGTGTCAAAGGCTGGTGTTGTCCACCACCATCTCAACACGTTGTAGTCACTAAAACCAGGCAGCTCTTGTCAGATCATATTCTTCCATTGTGAACTGGATTGGGTTACAAAAAATTTACCAAAGTTTAACTTCTCCATTAGTTTCCACAATGCTTATTCAAACTGCTCTAGACCAATCGTAGCTAAAGTTTATTATAAGTACTTAATTGTTTTAGAAAATGCATTTTCTGCATATGCACCGTGTACTCACATGTTGCCTTTGTGTTGTCAAGATGATCATTCCACTATCTGAATTAAAACCGAAGCAGTACATACAGGTTCCGTTGTTGAACACCTCGCCAGATACCAAGCGGTTGATCTAATCATTAAATTTTGTCAAGCTCTAAATGAACAAACAATCATGAACAAGATTTTGGTGGACTAGTATAGAGCTCATAAAAAACAATGAATAAGGAATGTACTGTAACACACTTCAATAAAGAAGGCTTTTCTCTCCAGCAGGTCCAGTGGTGGGCCGGCTTCACACTGACTCAGCTCTATTCTCAAGCTCCATAGTCGCTTTTTGATCTCTTCTGAGATTAGAGGTTATGATTTCTAAAAACAAACAAACAAACAAAAAAATGCTATAAAAAATGTTTTTAAAAAAATCTATAACTAATATGGTAACATAACATAACTATAACATATTGTGTCCCATGGCCTTTGACAAGTATGTCCTTTGCAATCGACATGTACTGTAGCTTTTATCTTTAAAGATCTGCATTTTTCTGTTTTATCTTTCATTTTTAGCTTAGATGGTCATGTTGTGCAGTCTAGTGCCCCTATATGTGAAATTAATTTGGACATTAGATTTTTCACCAGCTTCATTGACACAACTATTTTGTTACCAACATGATTTAGTATACACTCATGAGCAGTCACTGGTGTAATTAATATAAATGAAGTAAAGTAGTTACTTTCTTATCCTAGCAATAGACTTCAAATTTTAGCCTTAGCATCAATAAAATGATAAGCTGGAACTGCCTTGCATCATAGCAACCTTTCCATGACAAATTCTTGACTGCCTTTTCAGATTTTTTTTTTTTTAGAATTTATGCAAAACTGGTCTTACTTACATTGAAACACATGAAACACATAAAGGTGTAAAAGTTTGAAAAGGTAAAAAAAAAAAACATTATTTGATTTGATCTACCAGGCTTTTAGTCAGTTTAGTGGCAAGGCACTGAATAGTTGCTTCTCTTCATATAAAAGGCAACTGGCAGTACAAAAAAATCATAGTAAGTTCCCAGTTATCACAGATGGGTCAAGTGTTATGAATAATGAATGAGTTGTTAACACCTGAAGAATTCATGACGTCTGAAGAATTCCCTCTCTCCTCGGCTAATACAGAGCTCTGTACATAAAAAAACAATGAATAAGGAATGTAACACACTTCAATAAAGAAGGCTTTTCTCTCCAGCGGGTCCAGTGGTGGGCCGGCTTCACACTGTCTCAGCTCTTTTCTCAAGCTCCACAGTTGCTTTTTCGTCTCTTCTGAGATTAGAAGTTAAGATTTCTAAAAACAAACAAACAAACAAAAAATGCTATAAGAAATTATTTAAAAAACCTATAACTTATAAGGTAACATATAAAATAACTATAACATATTGTGTCCCATGGCCTTTGACAAGTATGTCCTTTGCAGTCACCATGTACTGTAGCTTTTATCTTTTCAGATCTGCATTTTTAAAATTTTTTTTCTTTTTTTCAGCTCAGATTGTCATGTTGTGCAGTCTAGTGCCCCTATATGTGAAATTAATTTGGACATTAGATTTTTCACCAGCTTCATTGACACAACTATTTCGTCATCAACATGATTTAGTATACACTCATGAGCAGTCACTGGTGTAATTAATATAAATGAAGTAAAGTAGTTACTTTTTTAGCCTTAGCATCAATAAAATGATAAGCTGGAACTGCCTTGCATCATAGCAACCTTTCCATGACAAATTCTTGACTGCCTTTTCAGATTTTTTTTTTTTTTAGAATTTATGCAAAACTGGTCTTACTTACATTGAAACACATGAAACACATAAAGGTGTAAAAGTTTGAAAAAGTAAAAAAAAAAACATTATTTGATTTGATCTACCAGGTTTTTAGTCAGTTTAGTGGCAAGGCACTGAATAGTTGCTTCTCTTCATATAAAAGGCAACTGGCAGTACAAAAAATCATAGTAAGTTCCCAGTTATCACAGATGGGTCAAGTGTTATGAATAATGAATGAGTTGTTAACACCTGAAGAATTCATGACGTCTGAAGAATTCCCTCTCTCCTCGAGTGGGCTAATATAGAGCTCTGTACATAAAAAAACAATGAATAAGGAATGTAACACACTTCAATAAAGAAGGCTTTTCTCTCCAGCGGGCCCAGTGGTGGGCCGGCTTCACACTGTCTCAGCTCTTTTCTCAAGCTCCATAGTCGCTTTTTCGTCTCTTCTGAGATTAGAGGTTAAGATTTCTAAAAACAAACAAACAAACAAACAAAAAATGCTATAAGAAATTATTTAAAAAACCTATAACTTATAAGGTAACATATAAAATAACTATAACATATTGTGTCCCATGGCCTTTGACAAGTATGTCCTTTGCAGTCACCATATACTGTAGCTTTTATCTTTTCAGATCTGCATTTTTCAATTTTTTTTTCTTTTTTTCAGCTCAGATTGTCATGTTGTGCAGTCTAGTGCCCCTATATGTGAAATTAATTTGGACATTAGATTTTTCACCAGCTTCATTGACACAACTATTTCGTCATCAACATGATTTAGTATACACTCATGAGCAGTCACTGGTGTAATTAATATAAATGAAGTAAAGTAGTTACTTTCTTATCCTAGCAATAGACTTCAAATTTTAGCCTTAGCATCAATAAAATGATAAGCTGGAACTGCCTTGCATCATAGCAACCTTTCCATGACAAATTCTTGACTGCCTTTTCAGATTTTTTTTTTTTAGAATTTATGCAAAACTGGTCTTACTTACATTGAAACACATGAAACACATAAAGGTGTAAAAGTTTGAAAAGGTAAAAAAAAAAAAACATTATTTGATCACCAGGTTTTTAGTCAGTTTAGTGGCAAGGCACTGAATAGTTGCTTCTCTTCATTTAAAAGGCATCTGGCAGTACAAAAAATCATAATAAGTTCCCAGTTATCACAGATGGGACAAGTGTTATAAATAATGAATGAGTTGTTCATAACTGAAGAATTCCCTCTCTCCTCGAGTGGGCTAATACAGAGCTCTGTACATAAAAAAAACAATGAATAAGGAATGTAACACACATCAATAAAGAAGGCTTTTCTCTCCAGCGGGTCCAGTGGTGGGCCGGCTTCACACTGTCTCAGCTCTTTTCTCAAGCTCCACAGTTGCTTTTTCGTCTCTTCTGAGATTAGAGGTTAAGATTTCTAAAAACAAACAAACAAACAAACAAGCAAAAAATGCTATAAGAAATTATTTAAAAAACCTATAACTTATAAGGTAACATATAAAATAACTATAACATATTGTGTCCCATGGCCTTTGACAAGTATGTCCTTTGCAGTCACCATGTACTGTAGCTTTTATCTTTTCAGATCTGCATTTTTAAATTTTTTTTTCTTTTTTTCAGCTCAGATTGTCATGTTGTGCAGTCTAGTGCCCCTATATGTGAAATTAATTTGGACATTAGATTTTTCACCAGCTTCATTGACACAACTATTTCGTCATCAACATGATTTAGTATACACTCATGAGCAGTCACTGGTGTAATTAATATAAATGAAGTAAAGTAGTTACTTTCTTATCCTAGCAATAGACTTCAAATTTTAGCCTTAGCATCAATAAAATGATAAGCTGGAACTGCCTTGCATCATAGCAACCTTTCCATGACAAATTCTTGACTGCCTTTTCAGATTTTTTTTTTTTTTTTAGAATTTATGCAAAACTGGTCTTACTTACATTGAAACACATGAAACACATAAAGGTGTAAAAGTTTGAAAAGGTAAAAAAAAAAAAACATTATTTGATTTGATCTACCAGGTTTTTAGTCAGTTTAGTGGCAAGGCACTGAATAGTTGCTTCTCTTCATATAAAAGGCAACTGGCAGTACAAAAAATCATAGTAAGTTCCCAGTTATCACAGATGGGTCAAGTGTTATGAATAATGAATGAGTTGTTAACACCTGAAGAATTCATGACGTCTGAAGAATTCCCTCTCTCCTCGAGTGGGCTAATATAGAGCTCTGTACATAAAAAAACAATGAATAAGGAATGTAACACACTTCAATAAAGAAGGCTTTTCTCTCCAGCGGGCCCAGTGGTGGGCCGGCTTCACACTGTCTCAGCTCTTTTCTCAAGCTCCACAGTTGCTTTTTCGTCTCTTCTGAGATTAGAGGTTAAGATTTCTGAAAACAAACAAACAAACAAAAAATGCTATAAGAAATTATTTAAAAAACCTATAACTTATAAGGTCACATATAAAATAACTATAACATATTGTGTCCCATGGCCTTTGACAAGTATGTCCTTTGCAGTCACCATGTACTGTAGCTTTTATCTTTTCAGATCTGCATTTTTCAATTTTTTTTTTCTTTTTTTCAGCTCAGATTGTCATGTTGTGCAGTCTAGTGCCCCTATATGTGAAATTAATTTGGACATTAGATTTTTCACCAGCTTCATTGACACAACTATTTCGTCATCAACATGATTTAGTATACACTCATGAGCAGTCACTGGTGTAATTAATATAAATGAAGTAAAGTAGTTACTTTCTTATCCTAGCAATAGACTTCAAATTTTAGCCTTAGCATCAATAAAATGATAAGCTGGAACTGCCTTGCATCATAGCAACCTTTCCATGACAAATTCTTGACTGCCTTTTCAGATTTTTTTTTTTTTAGAATTTATGCAAAACTGGTCTTACTTACATTGAAACACATGAAACACATAAAGGTGTAAAAGTTTGAAAAGGTAAAAAAAAAACATTATTTGATTTGATCTACCAGGTTTTTAGTCAGTTTAGTGGCAAGGCACTGAATAGTTGCTTCTCTTCATTTAAAAGGCATCTGGCAGTACAAAAAATCATAGTAAGTTCCCAGTTATCACAGATGGGTCAAGTGTTATAAATAATGAATGAGTTGTTCATAACTGAAGAATTCATGACGTCTGAAGTATTCCCTCTCTACTTGAGTGTGCTCATTATTTAGTGCTTAAGTGCAAGCAGTACACACATAGACACACTAGGCGGGGACAAAAGCGTCAGCTCAGTAATCCGGGTAACTAGATCTTTTCCCCCTGAGCCGCGGAGGTACAGGTGTTACACAAACAAACAAAAAATGTAAAATAAAATAACAAAACTGAAAACAAAATAACAAAACCCTAAACAAATAACAAAACCCAAAACTAATTTGTTATTTTGTTTTTCGGTTTTGTTTATTTGTTTTGTACTTCTCAGCCATTCAGATAAAAAAAAAAAAGGTAGGTATAGTTTGCAAATGAAATTAAGAAGAGTTTGCAAATGAATAAGAATTTCATTTGCAAACTATACCTACTGTACCTTTTCCGGTTTGTACTGTATCTGAATGGTTAGATAAAGTATAAAGTATAAAGTATATATATATATATATATATATATATATATATATATATATATATATATATATATATATATATATAAAATAACTTTGGTAATTAAGTTAGATATCTGTGCTTTTATCTGATTTCCTCTCTCAACACAAACTGGCAATATGCTTCCATAATCTCTGCCATGTAGAGAGAAAAGTGCTTTTTTTGAACATATTAAAAAAGGTCTGGTCCGGACGGCTGTAAGCACTTAACAAGGACATAGTAACAATAGAATTTAGTTAACGGTGTAATAACTTTTAGGGACTTTATTAACATACAGTATTACAAGTACTTTTTTTTGTTTTTTTGAGATGTCAGGAGTTCTCATGGTACATGGTAGAAGACCTCTTTTAAGTTCCATTCCTCTAATGTTTACCACATTTATAGCCTACATGCAACAGGTTATCAGTCCAATTCCTCACACCATCACTTCATATTAAAGCACTATCGTGATATTCACCCATTTGCCAGGTATAACACAGTAGGCATGTGACAAGCATCTGTTGAGACAGAGGTATAAATAATAACTGACAGAATAAATAATAACTGGGTTCGTTCATGATAGGAACTTTGGGACAATATAATAATAAGCAGGGACATGGCTAGGAAGCAGGTTGAACTTGATTAAGGCACTTTTTTTTTCATTTTGACCCACTTCCCAAAGTGTTCTTTCATATTTTTTTTTCGGTTGTAAATTTATCTCCAAGCCATGCTTAGGGTTGATAATCATTAAAATTAAACCGAAGTGATATTTTAAACATGTCATGCCATAATGCATTATACTTAGCTTCAAAATAAAGCTGGCATTATTAGAAAAAAAAAGTTTTGCAATAAGAAGTTACTTTCAGGTTACAATAGACATTGCTGTAACTTCTTTTTGAGAAGACAAATAACTTGTAATGTTCAGTCTGGTTAAAAAGCAATGCCAGTGTTTTGTCAGTCAGTGTTCCTAATGGGTGTCTGCTGTTCTCTCCAATTAAGTAAAATATTAATGAAGACATGTTTCTCATTGTAATCCAGAAACTCCCTGGTATTCTTTCCTGAAAATATGAGTACAATTACTTGGTTAATTTGGCATATTTGACCTCTGAAATTTGGATAACTTTTTTCCCTCAAAAATATTTCCTTAATGCTTTATATAGTTTTTGTGTCACAGGCCATGCAGGCGAGGTGGATCTAAGCACAGAGCGCGTAAGGGAAACAGCGCCGGTTATTTTGATGTGCTGATGACTGATTTGATTAAATGAAGAATTTTTGTGCCATGTTGAAATGGTGAGGAAGCCAGTAGACTGCAGTTTCTATGGTAAGTTTGATATAAAATAAAATAAATACATTTGATAAAATGAATAATTAAAGTTAGAATGCTTTAAATAAATGTCATTAGTGAAAAATATGTATGTATTTATTTATTTATTTATTTATTTTTATTGTCACTCATCAAATTCAGTGAACAGCTCTACTATTGATCTACTTTAATTTTTTAATCTATAAGTTAAATAAATATTAGTAAACTTAAAAGATAGAACAATATTATGATTAATAAGTACGTTATTACACAGAGGCTTTATTTTTTTATAGTGTCATATTCAGTGTTGGGTGTAACGCATTACAAAGTAGAGTATTTGGATTACTTTTTTGATGTACAAGCCCCGCCCCGATAACCCACCCCCCTTCTGTTATTCCTGCTGTTATACCTCTATCACACCTATGTGATTTGAAAATGAAATGACAGATGCATGGAAAGATGGAAACCTAATCACAGCGTCAAAGCTCGCGGTAAATCATGATGAACCATTATGGGCCAAACTTCACAGTGTGATGATGGTAGAATAATCATAAAGGTCTTGATGAAAACAACATGCATGAGGAATCACAAAGGAGTTTTCATTTTCTGCAATGGAAAATTACTCTAACTAGTTACTTTTATCAGAAAGTAACGCTGTAATGTAACTGATTACTTTTTAAAGACAGTAATTTTGTAATGTAATTAGTTACTTTAAAAAGTAATGTCCCCCAACACTGGTCGTGTTAAATACTCCATAAGAGTTAATTACAAGATACTAAATTTCTAAGTGTGTTAACTACAACAAAAGTCAGTACAAGTGAAAATGTGAAATGTCAATATTTTGTGTGGCCACCATCATTTTTCAGCACGGCTTGAATTCTCTTCGCCATGGAGTTCACCAGAGCTTCACAGGTTGCCACTGGAATCCTCTTTCACTCCTCCATCACAACATCATGGAGGTGGTGGACATTTGACACCTTGTGCTCCTCCACCTTCCCTTTTATGATGCCCCAGAGGTGTCCAATGGGGTTTAGGTCTGGAGGCATGCTGGGCCAGTCCATCACCTTTACCCTCAGATTCTTTAGCAAGTCAGTGGTCATCTTGGAGGTGTGTTTGGGGTCATTATCATGCTGGAACACTGCTCTGCGGCCCAGTTTCCAGAGGGAGGGGATCATGCTCTGCTTCAGAATATCAGAGTACATGTTAGAATTCATGTTTCCCTCAATGAACTGTAGCTCCCCAATGCCAGCAGCACTCATGCATGTCAGCAGATCATGACACTCCCACCACCATGTTTGATGGTAAGCAAGACACACTTGTCTTTGTACTCCTCACCTGGTTGCCGCCACACACACTTGACACCATCTGAACCAAATAGGTTTATCTTGGTCTCATCAGACCACAGGACATGGTTCCAGTAATCCTGGTCCTTAGTTTTCATGTCTGCAGCAAATTGTTTGTGAGCATTCTTGTGCATTATCTTTAGAAGAGACTTCCTTCTAGGACAACAACCATGCAGAGCAATTTGATGCAGTGTGTGGCGTACGGTCTGAGCACTGACAGTCTGACCTCGCATCCCTTCAATCTATGCAGCAATACTGGACGCACTCATCCGTCTGTTTTCCAAAGCCAATCTTTGGATCTGACACTGAGTACGTGCACTCAGCTTCTTTGGTCGACCATGGCGAGGCCTGTTCTGAGAAAAACCTGTTCTCTTAAAGCACTGTATGGTCTTGGCCACTGTGCTGCAGCACAGTTGCAGAGTGTTGGCTATCTTCTTACAGCCTAGGCCATCTTTATCTAAAGCAACAATTAGAGTTGTTTGCCATGAGGAACTTTCAGTGGCCAGGTTGAGAGAGTGGAAGAGCTTTTATACCAAATTTAACTCACCTGCTATCTGGTGACACCTGAGACAGTGTAACACTAATGAGTCACATGACAAAGGGGAAGGAAAATGACTAATTGTGCTCAATTTGTACATTTTCACTTACTCATTTTTGTTGCCATGGGTTCAGCTATTATTGGCTGTATTTTTAGTTATTTTGAGGAGACAATAAATTTACACTGCTATACAAACTTTACACTGACTTCTTTTTATTGTGTCAAAGAGTCATTTATGCAGTGTTGTCCTATGAAAAGATATAACTAAATATTTGCAGAGATGTGAGGGGTGTACTCATTTTTGTATTTCCCTATGAGATTTTTGAGAAATACATTTTTATGAAGTTTGTGTTTTATATTTTTATTATTCTGTGGATTTTTGATCTAGACAATAAGACAATAAAATAAAAATTTTAAAAACATATTTTTTTTATGTAAAAAGAGCTAGCTAGTAATTTACAGTAACCTGATATCCAATGTCCTCCGGTTGAGCTTTTACAGAAACTCGGGCAATCCCAGGAAGATCAATCAGTGTGAGGTCACACATCAGGAGCCATGTTCTCCAGAGCGATGAGTTCAGCACAAATTCACACACCTTCTCCAGTCAGCTCATTCTGGGCTGTTAGAAAGATGTATTAAGTGTACACATATTTCTGTTTTTACACCCTAAGAAATACATTTTATGAAGTTTGTGTTTTATATTTTTATTTTACTGTGGATTTTTGCCAACTTGCCACCACATAACGCTCAACCAGTGATGGGTTTTCAAACTCAATTCACTCTTCTTTATAAGAAATTACAGCTTTCCACTGAACACCACGCTTAACCTTCCTCAGCTTTAGCTCCAGTGGAGATCGCGTGACAATACCTAAAGTGAAAAAAAAAAAAAACACTTTTTACCTCAACTTATGTTTTTCTACTTCTCCAAATTATCCGAGACAACGTTTACCCATTGTGCAACATGCAAACAACTTAAATGTAATAAATGATAATATGTGTAATGTAATATATTCATTACTCTGTGAGAGAAATAGTAAAACCACCCACCACTCCCACGGGGCAAGGCTACTCCAGATAGTACTTCCAACACAGAGCTTTTCCCAGGACTCTGATCTCCAATTACAGCTATAGTTGGCAAAGCCAAATCTTCTTCAATACCAATCAATCTCAAAGAGTCGATCAGCTTAAGATAAGGACAAACCCTCTCCTCTAAATGGCTATGGAACACCCCTTCCATTGGCTTACTGTGAAAAAATACAGTACAACACATTTACATGCAAAAATCTAATTTGTGACTGATTGATCATAATACATTTACACTGACCTACTTTCACCAGTATAAGCAATGTCTTCATAACTATCATGTTCAGACTCCATCATCTAGGAAACAAATTCCACCTGGTTAGCTTTTGTAACTTTCTTTTTTTTTTTTTTTTTTTTAGCTTTTTTTTATATACAGTTGTAATAATAAATGTTAACCTTAAGTATAAATCTGTTTTAGAAATGAAAATATTTTACTTACCCAGCTATGTACTGTACAGCAAAGTATGTGAATGCACTGAAAGTGAGTATATGGTTCTATATATGCAATGCAAACAGGCACAAAACTCTTACAGTATACCACTCCACTGCTGGTGGATGTGGCTGGAGAACTGCAATAGAAACTGCCCACACTTATGCAAAAACATAAGGAATAAAAAGGGAAACAGTTGAAAATCGATGTTTTATAATTTGTCCTGTTTGCAATAACAAGTCATTTCCTATTATCACATTATAACCGTTATACCATTATATCAACAGTTGTACTTGCATATGCCTCTTTTGAAGTTAATAATACTTAAACATGAAGTTAATAAACTTTCATGTTCAGAATACTGTCCTGCTTCAGAAAACTTAAAGTTGCTTTTTTATATAATATGCAGACACAGAGGGTTAATTACAGTGCCTGTCATACAAGTCCAAAATCACCCAAGTTAAGTTTACATTAAGTTGCATATATACAATAACATAATAGAGTGACTTCATTAATATAAACCTGTGGTATGTATTACAGTTAGCACTACTGTACACAGTTGTGGAAATTTAATCAACACCTTCTGACCACAAAGGAGAATTTTGCAATTAGTATTATACAACGGTTACTTTTGACTAAGTAATTTGATTGGATGAAACACATTCCTTAAGTTGTGATAACAGACCGTTACATCACAGGTGTTCTAACAATCATTAATTAAATGACGATTGATAGCATGAGTAAAAGTACTGAAAAGAGTACATGTCTAATAATGTTATGTCATTATGGCGAGCTACAAATGTAACTAGCATATAACTCTGACGATTACTCTCTAACCTCTGATCAGGGGTACTATTTGATGTGTGAAAGAATGCACTCTTGATGTGTGGACTATGCACCCTACATAGCGCACTAGTTTCACAGTTTATGATATTTGGGATCCAACACCGAAACGAGTAAGTTGGCTGATATTCTAAAGCAGAATAATCTTGGAAATTTATCAGGACTGTGCATCACTTCCATAGTTTAATCTCCTCACCTCATGCACTGAGCATGAGACTCATGCAATCAGTCATCTTCACATGCTCTCACACCATACTTCCACTTTCACACGCTTTCATATTCAAAAGGATTTTATGTGGAAGACAAGCAAAATAATTGTGCTCCAGCCTCTTTCTGACAAGTCAGCTATAAATGGCTTTTATTTTGAAGTCAATCGCTACATTACAATCGCCTTTTGCAAAGGTGTATTATGGCTGGAGCATAGCGGCATGAGGCTCCGCCACTGTTCTCTGGGTTGAAGTGAACCTATTTACAGCTGCGGTGAAGGCATTAATCAAATGTAAATGAATGGATAATAATTGGAACAGCCATAATAATGCTGAACAGATCAACAATCTAATGAAATAGATCAGCATTCAAATGCATTTCCAGACTGCAGCAAACAGTGACATAATATTATCCAAAGAGGGAAATCCATCGATTCGTCTAGGAACCTCTATAGTCCAACAATGGTGACCATTGTATTCCCATTTGTACAGTACAACCGTGGTAGAACCTCTGGTCAAGATTTTCACTCGCACACTATGGGCAATTTGGAAATACCAATTAGCAGTGCTGACCACTAAGCCACTGTACCGTCAAAGAGGGAAATACATATCAATATTTACAGTGACATTAATATATTTGAGTATTAGAGTTTAGTCATGTAACACTATATTTTATTAGAATACTCCAAGACTAACATCCTTGATTAAGAGACAATCATGTGCATAAGTGCATGTGAGAGAGAGAAAGTTACATCACAAGCAAACATCATAGCCATATTTATATTCATATTTGATATATTTTTTCTCTTCATTTTTTTCTTACCTTCTTTTGTATCATTAATGATTATTCTTTGACTGTACTTTCTCCATTCATCATCATCTTCATCATCATTATTATTATTATTATTATTATTATTAGTAGTAGTAGTAGTAGTAGTAGTAGACCCATCAGAAGTTAACAACTATTGGCCGGTAACGCTTCTCTCTTTTATTTCCGAAAATCTTGAAAGGACTGTTTATAACCAAATGTCACTTTATCTCTCACAGAACAACCTTAAATGATCCCAACCAATCTGGATTCAAAGTCGCACATTCTACAGAGTCAGTCCTTCTGTCAGTCACTGAAAAGCTCCATGCTGCTAGATCTGCTAAACGGTCATCTGTCCTGATCCTCCTGGACCTGTCGGCTGCATTTGACACAGTGAACCACAAGATTCTATTATCTATTCTTAGAAGAGATCTGTGGAATAGCATGCAATGGTTTGCTTCTTTCCTAGAAGATAGGTTGTATGAGGTGACATGGAGGGGATCCACATCTGCCCCACACAGACTCTGGTGTCCCGCAGGGCTCAGTACTTGGTCCTTTTCTGTTCTCCATCTATACCTGGTCTCTTGGTAAGGTCATATCAGCACATGGATTTTCATGCCATTGTTATGCAGATGACACTCAACTTATTCTCTCCTTTCCTCCCTCTGACACTCAGTTTTCCACCCAGATCTCAGCATGTCTGGCAGACATCTCATCCTAGATGGCAGCTCATCAGCTGATGCTCAATCGGAGTAAAAACGAATTGCTATTCATCCCTGGTGACTCATCCCCAGATCAAGACCTTGTGATATCCCTCGACAGCAATCAAATCACACCGCCCGCTATCTTGGGGTAACCGTCATTTTCACATATCTTGGACATCTGTCATTTTCCTCACACATCGCTAACCTTACTCGCTCTTGTAGATATATTCTTTACAATATCAGAAGAATCTGCCCATTTCTTTCTTCACAGGCTTCTCAGGTGCTTGTTCAGTCCCTTTTCATTTAAAGACTGGACTACTGCAACTCACTCCTGGCAGGTCTGCCTCTGTCCACGATTCGTCCTCTGCAACTGATCCAGAATGCAGGAGTTTCTTCCTACTGCCATCTCAGGGAGATTTTCCTTGCTACTGTCGCCCTCGGCTTGCTCATCAGGGACTATCTGACCATTTTGATTCATACACATTCACATTCCATACAAATGAAATAATTATTTTGATTGTGTAAAGCTGCTTTGCTTTTTTTTACTATACAAAAAAATTTAATTCAATTGAATTAATTTATTGCTGTGACATTAAGCTGAATTTTAAGCATCATTACTTGTCTTTAGTGTCACATGGTCTTCAGAAATCCAAATCTAATATGAAGTTCTGATCATGGGAAAATTTCCCGATATTTTTATATAGAGAGTTATAGCTTTTTTTTTTTAACCAATTTTAATAATAATAATAACGTTATCCTATAAAAATGCTTAATATTGTTATTCAGTCCTTGGGGGGAAAAGTTACTGCTTTCACAAAACTCAAATGTTTCTTGATCATTATGAATGAATTAAAGAAATAGAGCGATTTCTGAGGATCACGTGACACTGAAGACTGGAGTACCCTACTGAAAAATCCAGCATAGACTAGCGTGATTTATATGCTTGTCTATGCTGGTTAATACTGGTTAGTGCTTGTCTGATGCTGGTTTAGCTGGTGAACCAGCATAACTGATGGAAGACCAGCATATCTACACTGATGAAATCTTACCACTGGTCTTAGCACTGGTCTTGCTGGTTAGTGCTGGCCTGTTGCTGGTTTAGCTGGTGAACCAGCATACTGTAACTGATGGAAGACCAGTATGCCTGCTGAAAAATCCAGCATAGGCCAGCATGATTTATATGTTGGTCTGTGCTGGTTAATACTGGTTAGTGCTGGTCTGATGCTGGTTTAGCTGGTGAACCAGCATAATTGATGAAGACCAGCGTGCCTGCTGAAAAATCCAGCATAGGCCAGCATGATTTATATGCTGGGCCACCAGCAAGGTTTTTGTAGTTAAAATTGGTTACCATTTTAACTCATTATCCTGTATTTTAATAGCTAGTACCGAAAATAGTGCGTGATGTAAATACATGGGCCATGTAGTGTTATCTTTAAATGATTTACAGTCCCTGACAAAAGTCTTGTCACTTATCTATTTTGTAGAAACACCTGCTATTAATCTGACTTTTAATTAATCAATTGGTGTTAGAAATAGCTCATATGAAAAGCTAAAACCATCCCAAATTATGTTTAATGCACTGAAATAAATTAGTTTCACTGAAAAAAGATTTATCATTTAATCAAGACAGAAAGGTCAAATTTTTGGCAAGACAAAAGTTTTGTCGCCAGTTTTGTTGTCTATACAGAAATTGAACAAATTTACTGCAAATACAAAAATATGTCAGCAAATTAAGTAGTGGTGCTGTGAGATCCAAATGTAATATCTTGTATGACTTCCATGAGCTTGAAGGACTGCATCCATGCGGTTCACCAATATTCTTAGGTTTCGTATTCCATGTTTCCTCTTTCAACCTGCCCCACATATGCTAAATGATATTCATGTCTGGTGACTGGGCTGGCTAATCCTGGAGCATCTTGAGCTTCTTCTCCTTGAAAACTTTGATGTGGAGATGGAAGTATGCGATGGAGCACCATCCTGCTGCAGAATTTGGCCTCTTTTATGGTTGGGAATATAAGAGGAGCTCTGCTGCAGTGGAAAATGGGCCGGCCTTGGATTTTCGAGCCAACAAACGGTTCTCTCAAGCAATTGTCTTGTGGGGTCTGCCTGACCTGGGCTTATCAAAAACATCTCCAATCTCCTCAAATCTTTTTCTTATCCTCTGTACTTGACGCTGAGACACATTGAAAATGTCTGCCACATCAGCAGTGGATCTGGTCTTCAGCCTCTTGATAATCAACACTTTAGTCTCAGTGTGAATCTTAGGCATGTTTGCAGAGGTCTAGTCGCAGTTGACGTGAAGGTCCAGTGTACTGGGGTTCTTTTTATACAAACCTGAGACCTAATTAATCCATTATTAGTCACGGGTGAAGCTCATATGACAAGGCGACAACACTTATGTCTTTGCTAAAATTGACTCAATGGGCTTTACCAAGCTGTGAATATTAGAATACTTTTTGACAGTTTCATTTTGCACTGAAACATTAGTACAAAAGCTGTTGGGATTAAAATGAGCCTTTTCTTTAAAAAAAATCTTGATTAGAAATATATTTCAGTGGCACTTCAGGTCAATTTGTACACAAGCGACAAGACTTTTGTCAGGGATTGTACATACAAGAGACAAAAATAATCCATGTAAACACATTATTCTACATTTATTAAATATCTGGGGTCCGTTCTTCGTACGTTGCCAACTGGCTGGATTTGATTGTTGTGGACTTGTCCTGATCTTGGATTGTTTCGTTCTTCGAAGCGAATCTCACACTTGCTGTCATAGCAACATGTCCGTAAGCTTAAACCTGCTCGGGTTTTCTTTACTGTGTCACAGCGTGCGCCTGTGATGGGCATGCGCCCAAATCTATTATCGCCCCTCGCTCACTTCGTACGCTCCCTAAGTAGGCGACACCCCTTTCTGCAGGTGTGCGAAGGGACGGGGCCGCCTATGCGGGCCGGCTGGTATTGATTAACGTTAATAGGATCTCGGGCTTGCTCCACATTATAAAAGCAAGGCGCGGAGTTTAGTCCGGGGTCCAAGAAAAGCGTAACGCGGTGGAGTTTGAGAGTGGCACGCGAGTGGGAAAAAGGAACATGCCCCAGGGACTTAAAAAGGACATTTGGATTTCCGCCCTTTGATCTCCTTTCCGCCCTTTGATCTCCTCGCTGAGGACAGTGCGGGAAAGAGCTGCGCGAGCTCCTGCGGCATCCTTCACTCCCGCGTTGAGCCCGCCGTCGCGTCCTCGCCGCCAAAGAGGAAAAGGCTGCGAGGAGGACAGCGTTAAGGCCACCGATCCCAGCCGGGAAAGCCGCCCAGCCAATGGATGAGACTCCCGCCTGAGGCCGCGCCCAAAGAGAGCTGGGAGGGGCCAGGCCGGCCATCGACAGCGGGGAGGAATTGGCCAGGGAACGTGCAGGAGCGCTGCCTCGCGTGTTCCATTCTGCCACTCCGCCCAGCGCCGCCAGCCGCGTGCCCACATGCCAGCTGGGCACTGCCTTGGACCACTGCACGTGCACACATCATTTCTTCCCTTTCTCTCCGTCCTCCTTCCTTTTACCCTTTCCTTCCCCTATTCATTCCAAATAAATTACCCTTTTTCCCTAAGATCTCGCCTCGTGTCTGTGTTTCACGGTGCCGCCCGTGCAACTTTGGCTCGAACCCGTTACAATTGTGTTCTTTATTGTGTTCTTTAGCCCAAACAAGTCTCTTCTGCTTGTTGCCTGTCCTTAGCAGTGGTTTCCTAGAAGATATTCTACCATGAAGGCCTGATTCACACAGTCTACTCTTAACGGTTGTTCTAGAGATGTGTCTGCTGCTAGAACTCTGTGTGGCATTGACCTGCTCTCTGATCTGAGCTGCTGTTAACCTGCGATTTCTGAGGCTGGTGACTCGGATGAACTTATCCTCCGCAGCAGAGGTGACTCTTGGTCTTCCTTTCCTGGGCCGGTCCGCATGTGTGCCAGTTTCTTTGTAGTGCTTGATGGTTTTTGTGACTGCACTTGGGGACACTTTCAAAGTTTTCCCAATTTTTCGGACTGATTGACCTTCATTTCTTAAAGTAATTATGGCCATACGTTTTTCCTTACTTAGCTGCTTTTTTCTTGCCATAATACAAATTCAACCTCTTTAAATGAGAAGGTGTGTCCAAACACACCTGTACTATATATTTGGTCTGTACTGTATATCCTTGTTACATATTTATGTGTTTATGAAAAAGATATTGATGTACATTCTGCTTTGGAGATTCTCAGCTGGGATTCCCATAGCTTAAACACAGGTCGCAGGAGAGAATAAATGTTTTCCTTTCCTGTTATACTGGAAAGACATAACTCACTTCTTTGATTGCTAAACTTTTTTCTGAATTGCTAAAGATTTTCTGCACAAGTAAAATAAGAGATGGTACAGTGGCACCTTGGATTGTGGGTAACCCAGTTTGCAAGCGTTCTGCATGACGAGCAAATTTTAAAAATAAATTTTGCCTTGTTAAACGAGAGGGTCTCGATTTACGAGTACCAAGTATCATCCAGTATCATGTGGCACGGATGCGCTTCTTGTTTTGACCCTGAGCGTCACGTGATCACAACTGAGCCAATGGTTCTTCTCTCTATCGCGCTGCTGGGTAATCGTCTCCCATGCTCAGTCTCAGTGCGTGTATGCGCCACTTGCATAGTGAACATCTGTGTGCATGTGTACTGTTTACTGTAACACTGTGACCACATGTGCATACGTAAAGCATCTTTAATTTGGCGTTTGTGTGTGACTAAAAAACAAAAAAAAGTTCCAGAGGGCCATCACTGGTGCCTCTCTCGCCAAGAGCAACTAGAAGCCTAGGGTGTTCAAGTCCCAGATAAAGCAAGCCATCAGGTCAGTATGTAACACTTTTGCAACAGGGTCTACCAATCTCTGGCAAAGGGTTCTCAGTGTTTTTTAGCCCTACAAATGTTAAATTATGTACCAGCTCTTTAATTCCTGTTAGTGTTTGTATACTATAGGTTGTATAGTTTTGCACATGCGTTATAGTGTTTGGTAAGTTGGAAGTATGTGAATTTAACTTGCAAACCACTTTTTGGTTCTTTTCCCATAGGCCCCTGCCAAGGCTGCACCCAAACAGAAGATCGCTAAACGGTCTAGCTCCCACATACCTAAGCAGTCTTCTGATACGTTACAATCCACCACGCTCCTTAAGATCAGAAAACTCCGGATTTCTGGTAGTCCCCAGAATATTAAAATCTACAAAAGGAGGTAGGGCTTTTTCATATTTAGCTCCAAAACTTTGTAATAGCCTTCCTGACAGTGTTCGGGGCTCAGACACAGTTTCCCAATTTAAAGGTAGACTCAAGACGCATCTCTTTAATCTGGCATACACATAATTAATTTCTTTACATGATACTCCAGTACATCTATCCTGAATGGCAACCACGCTAATTCTTTTCACCTGCTCTTTATTTTTCCACCCATCCCGAGGCATCTGGAGATTGTGCCAGCTTCAGTAGACCGAGGCCAACCCTGCTTTGTTCCTGAGGCATCCAGAGAAGGACCTGCAACAGCTTGGTTTGGAACTACACATGCTGCTCCTGAGCTCCCAGTGATCCAGACCTTGCCACTGTCGCCATCACCCTTGGCTTGCTCATCAGGGACAACCTCATTATCTAGACACATTTTTCTTACACATATATACATTTCCATAAGTCTTCTTTTCATTTTCTTTGCATTTCTGTAAAGCTGCTTTGAGACAATGACCATTGTTAAAAGCGCTATAGAAATAAAATTGAATTGAATAAAACCCATGAAAAATTTCTGGTGTTTTTGCTAAGTGAAATGCTAAGTTTTGCAGTTTTGCTGTTTAAATCAACATCATGTTAATTTTCAAACTAATAATGCTTGTAGCAATCTGTAATTTAAAAAAGAAACTATCCAAAATAACTTTAATGTTGCATAGATATTTAGTAACATGAAGGTTCAATTTAATTGCTTCCAAGTTCCAAATTGTCTGATTTTATACCTAAAAAAGCTACCTACTGTAGCTTCTAATGCAAGTCAAATTCCTCCCTAGCCCCTAATCAAGGGCCCTACTTGAAATCTGGGACAAGGGATTGTTCACTAGGTTTTCATTTAAAGCTATTTGGGATTTAACCCTGGAACTCTGTGTTAACGGATCTAATATTTTAGAGATGGAAATGGAAGTACTGTTTATTTGAACACACATGTGCATGCACATAAAGCAAAAGCAAGTTTCATTAGAGACACTTGGAAGTAAAAATCTAAAGAGAAACAGATTATAGTACTGTCCATCACCTGCATGATTTATTTTTCTCACAATTTACTTAAATACTACAAAATAACTGGTTAAATATATCATAAATCTGTTAAGGTATTAGTGGTATAAAAGCAATAACACTTGAAACAAAATAAAAGCAATATCACTTGAGGTTGTGCTGAATATCAGCATGGCCATAACCCCATCAGGCTGCTCCCTCGTGCACCTGACCGTATCACAGCCTTTCTGATAATCATTACAACATCTGTTGTGGTATTGCTTAACTGTTGCTTAACACAGTCAGTTGGAGTCGAGATTGAATAAAAGGTCAGGATGTTTAGATCCAATACAAGTGTTTAATGTGTTTAATTAGTGTTTAATCAACTGTACAGGACTAAACAACAGTGGCAGCTGGTCAATATGGGTAAATTTTGGTTTGTTTTATTATAAAGTTTAATTGTTTGTTTGATTTCCCTGTTTCCATTAATAAAAAACATTGTTTCCTTTAAAACACCTTGGACCTCTGCATCTATGCCTCTCAAACACACACCTGACATATATCTACGTATACAAATTACTAACGGCATTTGTTACTGTATATAAAATGTCAAAAAACATCAGCTATGACACTAACAACTAATATATTTAATACAGCAGTCCTTCAAGTTATTTCAATACATCTAAAAAATTAACTACACATGTAATTTTAATATTGACTGTTATATTCTAAAATTAAAATACTTTTTTTTTTTTTATTAAAAAATTGTAGATCAATGGTGTCGGTTCTGTAGAGCCACAAATCTATAGAGATTAGTGTTTCTACACACCTCAGTCAACGGAAAATAGCTGAATATAAATTACTGATATAAAAATGCTATGCACTGTACCCCTGGTTTCAAACAAAGTTGCTGAGTTTCTCTTGAGCAAGTCTAAGACGGTCTGTGCGGTTCTGGATGTCAACACGACGTCTACTGATCTCCGATTCTTCACGTAAAGCATCTGCCATGTTGGCACCATCCATTAAACACAGCATCTCACTGCACAGCAGCTGAGCAGATTCCTTCAGCATGAAGTATCGGATCAGCATAGGCACCTGGTCAGCCAAGCGCTGCACCACGATCTGTCAGAAGCGGGGAAAAATCATTAATCTTTTTCTAATCTTTGCTCTCTAGCAATTTAAAGCCTTTTTTTCTGGTGAGTCACACTAACAAGTGGTTGTCTTATGGCCACACAGCTGTTAAGTCTCAATCCTGTGATTTCTCATCAAACTGTGTGCATATGGGAATGCTCTTACTTTCACTATTAAACATAGTTTTTACTGTAGACTTTTTACCATGCAACTTCACCAATTGTTTAAATGATCTCCATTCATGATTTTTTTTCCAACTGCATTTCTTCAGGCTGTACAGCTCAGCACTTTGATAATGTGTTGCAGAGTTCTTAGCTCAATTTCATACCTCTCTAGTGGTTTTCTTGGCTTGATGCAGCCCAATAATTTGACCCATGTTGTAAAATTGGCAAGGCAGTGTATCTACAATAATAATAATGCATGAAGCAGAAATTCATTAACCACTTAACTACTAAAATATACCTCGTAATAAGCCTGCAGCATTTCAGGATATTTGTTTCTGTTGTCAAACCCAGCAAAGTTGTCTCCTGAAGCTTTTAGTCCCTCAGCAGAGTTAGTCTCATTCAAGGTCTTGAAGTAGATGCCATCTTGAGTGTAGACTAGTTGCTCCATTTCAAACTGCTCCATGATCCTCTGCTCCACCTTGGCTTCTTGCTTTGACTGAATGTTGTCTATCTTGTTCTGGAATGTTGGAATGGAAAACTGGAATGAGTTTTGACTATTTCAGAAATAGTTTACACTTTAAAGATACAATTGCTTTAAAACTTATTTTTTAATAGTAATGTTAAAGATGATATTTACGGTTGCAACACACTGCAGGAAAGGGTAGTTGAGGAAGCAGGTTTTGGACACCTCCTGAAACTGTTTCTGTATGGTTTCTGAAACACCACACACGTTTATACAATATATACATAGTGTATTCACAGGAGTACTGCATTAACCAATGCTTTGTATTCTTGCGGCTTTTAAAAAAGCATTATACACCATAATCCAAGATAACAAAGAGAGACTGGTAAGAGAACCTGCTGTTATATTATAGTAACCAAACATTTTGCTGTGTGTGGTTAATGAAGTCTTTTACCTTTGGTGGTGCTACCAGAAGCTGGTCAACAAGCTAAGTCAAGTGTTGACTATTTTCCTGTAAATATTGTACGTTTTTCATCTTACATTAAGTATTTTTTTTAATATTTTATATCAGATTATTATTATTTTATTGGAATATTATATTATTTAATGAATTGTACTCTCCGGTGCAATTCATTTCTTGCACAGATATCCTATCCTATCCTAGGGAAGTTGTATAAGCATTGCACTTCATATCTTACTGTGTATGACAAATAAAATGTAAATTTGAATATGAATTTGTAAAATGATTTTTACAAATAAAAATATTTTTACAGTCTTTGTGTACATTCCGTAGATGGCTACAATGCATAAATGCTTTTGTTCCAGAATACTGTACTCTAGTCAATTGCTAATCACCTGTCTTATATAAACTGGAATCTAAGACCTTTTAAACTAAGAAAACAAAGATTGCATGGTTTGGGGGACCCCTAACATTATAATGGTTGTAATCCTGCAGATTAAATTAATTCAGAATCCATGATTAAACTAAATTAAACTTAAATAGAGCAAGAAACTTTCTAAAATCTCTAATAAAATATGTGATTCAGATATCATTAGGGAGCTTTAAAAGTGAATTTCTTATTAAATTCACACTACTTGCAGACTGTAACATGCAAGCCACTGTATGAGAAATCCATAATTTGGTAAAAGCCACTGTCCCTGGTAATGAATTTGATTATTTATTTGATTTATTACTAGTATTATTATAAGCACTACTGTACTGTACATAGATATATTTTATAGAACAAAATTAGCACGCTGTAAAATTCCACTGTATGAATAACCAAGAATGATGACTGTTCTTGGCAATTAATTGTCAGTCCATTTTTTGTGGGTGATATTCTCTCCTGTACCTTTCAGAAAAATGCTGATAAATGAACACATTTAAATTGAGTTGTTTTTACTACTGGTCTACTAAAGATATTAGAACATGTATAAAATTTGTGAAGGTTAAAACCTACCTCTAATGCCTCTGAGTGTTTCAATGGCTGGCGCTGTTAGCAGTTTTACAAGCCTCTGCACCACCATCTCAAACACCTTGTAGTCACTGAAACCCGGCAGCTCTCGTCCTCTGTGCTTCAGATCATATTCTTTCACCACCTCCTGGACCATATTGTGGACTGTTTTGGGTAAAAAAACTGACCAAAATTCAACTTCCCCATCAGTTGTGGAGTTTCCACAAGGCTTATTCAAACTGCTCAAGGCCAATCCTAACTAAAATGTATTAGAAATACTTGTTCTGCTTGTACATAATATATTTTGGGGCATTTGCTTGTGTATATGTACTGTGTACTCACATGATGCCTTTGTACTGTCAAGATGATCATTCCATTTTTTGAACTCAGAACGAAGCAGTACAAACAAGTTGTCGTTGCTGACCACGTCGCCAGATGCCAAGCGGTTGATCTTATCATTGAACTTTGTCACCGTCTAAAAAAACAAGCCATCATGAACAAGATATAGGCAGAGTAGTATAAGGTTCTATATTTTATTTATTTTTTTTATCATGAATGCTACACACATCTATAAAAAAGATCTTCTTCTTCAGTGGGTCCAGGGGTGGGCCGATTTCACAATGACTCAGCTGTTTTCTCATGCTCCACAGTTGCTTCTTGATCTCTTCTGAGATCAAAGGTAACGATTTCTAAAACAAACACACATAGAAAAACTCAATGCATATAATTCATATAGCATGCTTCTGTAATACTCAACATTTCTGACAGATTCATCATTGCTTTTCTGATTATTTTTTATTACATGATACTGTATGTTAAACTGTTCTAACTCATACAGAAACCTAATCATACGTATTAGTAAGTGTAAAAAGAGTAGAAACATACTTTGATGTGATCTACCAGGTCTTGAGTCAGTTTGGTGGCAAGGCACTGAATAGTAGCTCTCTCTTCATTTAACAGGCAACTGGCAGTACAAAAAATTATAGTAAGTTTCCAGTCATCACAATTGGGTCAATTGTTATGAATAATGAATAAATTGTTCATACCTGAAGAATTCATGACGTCCGAAGAATTCCCTCTCCACTCGAATGGCCTCAGCCAGAGAGATCTTGTCATCAATTTGCTTTTGGCCTCGGCACTTCACAATGATGTATCCTTTACTTAAAGGTATGACCTGATTTCGTACTATTTCCAAGATGTTTTTCTCTGTTCCCCTGTCTACAAGGTCTGGCTTTGTAAGAATAGCTGTTAGAACAAACAAACCAACAAACAAAATACATTAATAATATAAACAAAAAAGAAGTTTAAGGATATTGATGTTGCTTTTCTTTGTTAATTATCTAGTTTTACCCAGAGTCCTTTTCCCTTCAGGATCCACTTCCTGTGCCATTTTCAGGGCTTCTGTTGTTGCTATGTCAACATTACATGGCACCACAACTAAATTTATAGTTTGATCCTTCTCTATATATTTCCGAATGAGATTTTTGATCTAGACAAAAATAAGACAAGCGATATTGAAATAAAAAGTAATAAAAATATTTTAATATAAAAAAATATTAAAAAGAGCCTATTTACAATTTACACTAACCTGATATCCAATGTCCTCAGGTTGACCTTTTACAGGAACTCGGGCAATCCCAGGAAGATCGATCAGTGTGAGGTCACACACATCAGGAGCCATGATCTCCAAAGTGATGAGTTCATCGCAAATTCCAACACCATCTCCAGCCAGCTCATTCTGGGCTGTTAGAATGATGTAATAGGTATTATTTAAAAATCAGAACCTGGCACCAATATTCTCTTTTTAAAACCATAAGAAAGAATTTTTGTGTTTGTCTGGTTGTCCTTGTCCTTATTATAATATTATGATAATTTTAGGAATTTTACCAACCTGCCTCAACGTAACGCTCAACCAGTGATGGGTCATCAAACTCTCGACCCTCTCCCCTGTAAGATATTACAGCTTTCCACTGAACCCCACATTTAATCTTCCTTAGCTTCAGCTCCAGTGGACACCTTGTAACAATACCTAAAGTTTAAAAAGGGTGTTATACTTCAGCTTCTGTTTTCCTACTTCTCCTAATGTCAGTCAGACAAATAAGTAAGAACACTGTGGCATGAAACTGTCAAATGCTATAAAAAGCAAATGACTCAACTGTAACAAATAGTAATATATGTAATGTAATATATTTATCAATCTGTAAGAGAAAGAGTAAAACCACCCACCGCTCCCACGGGGCAATGCTACTCCAGATAGTGCTTCCAACACAGAGCTTTTCCCAGAACTCTGATCTCCAATTACTGCGATAGTTGGCAAAGCCAAATCTTCTTCAATACCAATCACTCTCAAAGAGTCGATCAGATCAATAAAAGGACGAACCTTCTCATCCAAATGACTGTGGAACACCCCTTCCATTCTTTTACTGTGAATAAATAAAACACATCAAGTTTTACATATAAAAATCACATGACACAAGTTTATGATTAGTTTTATCACCAACTTTTAACTGACCTGCTTTTACCAGCATTGTCTTCATAACTACTATGCTCACTCTCCATCATCTTGGAAAAAAAATACAGCAAAAAAAAAAAAAAAGTACAGCAACCTGATTACCCAAAGAAAGTGAATAAACTGAAAGTGATCCAAGTAGCTGCCTATATATATGCAGCAAACTGAAAGTTATTTGATTGGTATAGACACACACGCATGTGCACACACACTCACTAACTAGGATGGGGGATTCCATAAAAATAAAAGTTATGAAAGCAAAAGTAAAGCATGAAAATCTCTGGATTTTCCCATATGTCCTGTTTGGACTTTCCAAGTAGTGATTATACCTCCTTAAATATCCCACACCCTAGAGACAGGACATAGTTTTGGATATGGAAAATCACAAGTAATTCAGTGCTATAAACAGTAAGAGCCATTACCAAGAACTGTATTTGTGTTATAATTGTTCAATAACTAAAATAATCTTTCATTCAATTGATACTTTGTATACTTTACCAGATTGAAAAATCTACTAAGTTTTCATTATTATCAATGTTTTTTTTTTAATTGAAAGAGATTAATACGGAAGCACATTGCATTCACAAAAGAAAAAAATCACAAGAATTATCTCATAATTATGACTTATTATCTCATAATTATGACGTACTAACTCAATTATGACTTACTATCTCATAATTATGACTTAGTATCTCATAGTTATGAGATAAGGGGGAGCATTCTGTGGCAGGGGGACATTTTAATGCATGACATCAGAACGAAAGTTACTGCATCCTTTTGCTTGAAAGTGCCTCATTGCACACTCATGGACATGTAGCAGCTATACTTTTGTTTAGCATGATGATTGTACAATAGTTAAATCTACATTTAATTATTGAATGCAATGTGCTTCTGTAGATTAAACCTATTGTGAGTTGTTTTTATTTTATTTATTTTTATTTATTTATGGACATTTAACAATTTACAGTATTTTGCTGCAAAGCAGCATTGCAAAATTCCAGATACAAAGCTATAGCTTCTTCAATTTAGCTCTAATGAGCAAGACAGAGGTGGCAGTGGTAGAATAGTTCTTCCTTAAGTTATCTCATGTAAGGAGTTTTGAGAGGAACTAGAATAAAAAATGGAACCCATCCTGATTTGGGTGGTACCAAATAGCAAGACCACAAACAAATCACAAATAAAACTAAGATCAACTTGGACCAGAATAGGGGTGTAATAATGAATCACTGTTGATGTCTAAAATGAATAATGAAATTTCGATTTTTCAAAGAAATCAAATAGATTAGTGGTAATAGAACTTATTCAGTAGTGTGAGTGTGCTGCCTTCCTTATAGTTTATCGGGACTCTTTTATTCTAAAGTAATTGTTTTAGGAGCACTGCCCCCTAGTGGCTGTTCAGCCATTTTGTTTAGTTAAAAAGCAAGCAGTAGCTGGAGCACATGGCTGGATAGATGGTGCATCCAAGTTTTCTTTTTACGCTGTTCCTGGGACACTATTTGTCTGTAAGTGACTGAAAGTTGTTATTTTCATGTTAAGAAGTGTCACTGTTGCTTTAGACATGAACAATTTACCTGACAGTAGTAATGTTGTGTTTAGCTTGTTATGTTTATATTGATGTCTGTTTGTATGTATTTTCAGTTTTACAACACAAAAAAAGAGAAAAGGAAATTTCAATAAAATACAAGAAAAGTTACGCCTTGAAAAATTATTGGAGATTCATCTCTCATGTTAGCTTGCTGTCTAGCTTTGTACAGTAACGCATTGTGAGGACAGTAAAGTAAAAAGACAAGAAAACAACCGGTTAGAGCAAAAGAAAATACCACGTATCATCAATGAGTCTACGCTCAGGAAAACAGTACCAGACAAATGACAATCAAACAAATCCCTCAGGGCAACAAGAAAATAAAACTGAGGATCAGCAAGTACAAACAGTCATGTCAGCAAAAAGTACTGATAGCAAGTCAGTTCAGTCAAAATCATCAAAAGCTTCAAAATGTAGCAGACAGTCTTCCATTGGGTCTGCAGCTATCAAAGCAAGAGCTAGGGCAGAAGCAGCCCGTGCAGAGCTATCTTTTGCAGAACAAGAAGCGGATGTAATAAAGAAAAAAGCGAATTTAGAAGCAAGTCTGCATCTTCTCAAAGGTAGAAAAGCGGTTGCTGTTGCATTAGCAGAGGCTACAGCTTATGAAGAAGCAATTGAAAGCGGAGAGTCAGTTTAGGAACCTCCAGTTTTCGAACAACCGCTCAGCCCAGCTGCACGGACTAGTGATTAGGTACAAAAGCTTTCACAAGTAAGTTTTGAAGACACTCCAGACAACGCTGAATTACCAAAAGTGGAACTTCAACAGGGCCGACAACATAATTACGGCCAGTTTACCACACAACCAGAGCAAACATGCTTTCAAAGAGGGCCGCAGTACCCAGTAAAGACAGAAAAAGATCTTTATAATTCTCTGACAACCAGCTCTGACCTTACGAGACATCTGATACGCAAAGAAATAATTAGCTCTAGTCTGTTAAAATATGACGAGATCATGCTGAAAATTACTGGTCATGGAAGGCATCCTTTAGAAGCGCTACTAAAGATCTTAATTTAACAGCTCAAGAAGAACTTGATTTGTTAACAAAATGGCTTGGACCTCAGTCATCAGAACATGCCAAAAGTATTCGCTCTATACATGGAAAGTTATGGAGCACCAGAGATGGTGGAGCATGCATTGTTAAAAAAGTTAGATGATTTTCCAAGGCTTAGAAGCAGAGACAGTAACAAACTTAGAGAATTAGGAGACATCCTGCTAGAATTGGAATGTGCTAAGAGTGAAGGGTACCTTCCTGGACTTGCATATTTGGACACGGCTCGTGGGTTGAAACCCATAGTAGAAAAACTCCCATACGGCCTCCAGGAGAGATGGATAACAGAAGGAGTTAGATACAAAGAAGAGTTTATGATATGAAATGATCCTAGCTTTTTTCTCTCAGCACCCACAAATCAGTTCATCAAAACGGAAAAGGTAGTGAAACAGAAAGTTCCTGTGCATGTACATAAAACTGATGTTCCAGCTGAACTTGCATCTCAACAATCATTTGGTGTGGAAAAAACAGAGGAAAGCTTTGAACGACAGTGTCCAATACACAAAAAGCCTCACCCTCTAAAAAAGTGCAGAAACTTTAGAAACAAGTCTTTAGATGATAGAAAAACATTTCTCAAAGAAAATAGAATCTGCTTCAGGTCCTGTGGATCAACTCAGCATTTGGCCAAAGATTGCAAAGTGCCAATTAAGTGTCTAGAATGCAAAAGTGAGAAGCATTTATCAGCCATGCATCCAGGACCTCCTGTTACCATTCAAACGGTGGCTGATACCAAGGAGGATGGAGAGATACCAAATGAGGACACATCCCTCTCAGTTACATCAAACTGTACTGAAATCTGTGGTAAGGCTGACACATACAATCCCCGTTCATGCTCCAAAATCTGTCTGGTTAGAGTGTATCCAGCGGGTAAGAGGGAGGAAGCAGTCACAATGTATGTAGTGCTTGATGAACAGAGCAACCGTTCGCTCGCCAAGACAGTTTTTCAACATTTTTAGCATTAACTTTAGCTCCAGCCCATACACATTAAAACATGTTCAGGTGAAACAGAGACATCAGGTAGAAGAGCTACTCATTTCATGATTGAGCCTAAGAATGGAAATCTACAATTTCAGCTCCCAACCCTAATTGAATGTGACATAATACCTGATGACAGGAAAGAGATTCCCTCTCCTGAGGTAGTGCAGTACCATCCTCATCTACAGGTGTTAGTGGACAAAATTCCAGCTGTGGACCCCAATGCCTCTATCCTGCTGCTCTTAGGGAGAGATATACTGAGAGTACACAAGGTGCGTGAGCAAATAAATGGACCCCACAATAGCCCCTTTGCTCAACGACTTGACTTAGGATGGGTTATTGTGGGTGAAGTCTGCTTAGGAACTGTTCACAAATCATCAGTTGTAAATGTTTTCAAAGCAAATGTTCTTCCGAATGGTCGTGTGTCCTCACTTAGTCCTTGCCCAAATAATATCCAAGTGAAGGAAGATCTCAATTAACAAAATGTCATCAGTATCCGCACACTTCATTCTGCATGAAAGAAACCAGCCTTTGTATGAATACAGACAGTTTGGGTTGTTCAGTGTTTCAAAGATCCAGGGATGATGATAAACCAACACTGTCAGTGGATGACAGACATCATTTTGGACATCATGAAGAAATCAGTGTATAGAGATGATGGCAATAGCTTTGTGGCGCCTCTACCCTTTCGATCTCCAAGATGTCGCTTGCCAAGTAACAGAGAACAAGCAATTAAGCGTTTCTGTTCACTTCGGAAAACATTAGATAAGAAACCAGATATGAAAAAACACCTCACTGAGTTCATGCAAAATATGCTGGATAATGATCATGCAGAAGTGGCTCCCCATTGGAAAAGGACAAAGAACACTGGTATCTTCCGACATTTGGGGTTTATCATCCCCAAAAACCAGATCAGATAAGAGTCGTGTTTGACTCAAGTGCTGAATTTGAAGGAGTGTCACTGAATCAGGTGCTGCTTAGTGGCCAAGACTTAAATAACACTCTTTTAGGTGTCCTTCTCCGTTTTAGAAAAGAGCCTATAGCATTTTCAGCAGACGTGCAACAAATGTTTTATTGTTTTATTGTTCAGGAAGAACATCGGGACTACCTCAGATTCCTGTGGTATGAAGACAACAACATGGGGAAAAAATGTGAGACTTTCACAGGATGAAAGTCCATGTCTTTGGTAACAGCCCATCACCAGCTGTGGCCATCTACTGTATGAGAAAAGCAGCTCAGGAAGGTGAGAAGGAACATGGTAGTGATGCCAAAAGGCTGGTGGAGAGACAGTTTTATGTAGATGACTGTCTTGCCTCAGTAGCTAAAGTGAGAATGTACCTGAAACCGAAACTAAAGGTAACAGTGATACACAGTATTCAGTCATTTTCTTTGTTTTAGGTTACATAAAATTATAATGAACACATGATCATATGTCTATGAATCAACACCATTTTCTTGCCACCTATGCCACAATAGTTTCAGTTTTCAGTTTGCTGGCACAGAAATGTGTTGGGATTTTCCTTTCATTCCAATAATATTTCTTGCTCTAAGATGAGTAGATTTAAGGAGATATATACGGTATATTTTACCTGTTGTCCTGTGAAGTCTTTTTTTTAATATATAATACATTTAGCTAATATTCTCAGCATCTTGTATGCTATAAATGTGTATATAAAGTATGTACAGTATACTTGAAAGTCGTGTGACAAAACTGAAGCAAATCTAATTTAACTACTGCTTGGATTTAACTAATCCTATATCCAGATTTATCCCCCACCTTTTTCATCTGACTGAAGCAGTATTTGGTATAAAAGACAACACCCTCATGCACATACAGGAAACAATGTAGGCAGGTGTAACTCAACACAAAAAGTAACCTGAGCTAAAGATTGACTCTTTATATTCTCTTGAGATTCTGAACAGTATCTATTTCTGCTATGTGATTTCCAGTATTATATACATTTTAAACTAAAACCATTATTTCACCAGTTATTTAATGTGCTAAATCAGAAATTCATGCTATTTTACAGGTATACCTATGAGTCCTTTGGAAATAGATATTTTAATGTGGATCTGACATTACGTTTTTAATTGATTTTTATTTATTATACATACTTCCCTTGTTTCATTAATATCCACGTCCTGCACCATCTGCAGATACAACAACCAAATTAATATTTTCTTCTCAGTACAATAAAAAAGGCATTTATTCTGTAATCAAACCATTTACCCCCTCTTTTGTTTTTCTCTTTTTAACCTAATAAGACATGTTACTAATAAGACAAAAGACGCAATTGTCAGAAAAGCCAAATGTCACTGATAAGATAAAATCAATTGTCTAATAAGCCGATATGTAAAGCATAAAATCATGCAGAATAGGGGTCAGCAGCTTTTGGTAATGTGCACATCAGAATACAGAAAATATGATTTGAACCATGGCCTGATTGCTGGTGCTGGGTGGTTTAGTTTGAGTATTTATATAACTAGCCTTCTATTTTTTAAATTATGAATGGTAAAATAAAGGAAAAAAAAACATACTGTGAGGAGCAACTGTGGTCACAGAAATACCTTGCTGATGAGAGTGATCTATGGAGATTTGTCAAACTGGCTCGAGCTGTCTGAAAACTGATCACATCAAGTTTCACTCCTGTCATCTAAAAACAAAAAGCTGAGGCTGTAGTGGGCATAGACTCACCAGATTAATTAACAAATTGATTTAAAGTGCATCTAAAGTGGTATTTAGATCCAAATGAACTTATTGATGTAAGAATTACAGCACATTTTTTAATTAGCCAAAAATAATTGGATAAGCTTAGCAAGCAGAAAACTCATTGGTGATTTTTAATGATTAATTTCAAATTGTTTGCAGTGATAAACATGGCAATTGCGAAAGATTCGATGCCATTCCTTTAAAAAAGTTTTGGGTTACTTTGGATAATTTCCATTTGCACTATGAATCTCTGTCCAAAGGGTTTTGAAGCTTTTGACTGAATATAAGATATTGCAATCTAATAGATATTGCTCTACATAGGATACATCCTGCTGCTTCTGTCAGCAAAAACATTTAAGAACAAGGAAACCTGTTCCATAAACAAATGTTTATATACCAGTCTCTCACCTTCTTCACAAAGCACCACTTGGTCACCTCTGATTCTGATTCACTCTGATTCTACCAGCTATTTTGATTGAGTTAAGAATGAAATGTTCACACACTATTTTTTTTTGTTGCTTGTGAAGGTGTTTGTCATCGTGCTATTTCTCACCTCCCTCCAGTAAGCCTAACACCTAGTACATGTCAGAACGTTCACAGTTTGCGCAAGAATCGAGCACGATGACGTCATGAACTAATCAACCAATATTATTATTATTTTTTGCCATAACTTCATACTTCGTTCTTAAAATCATTTAAGAAAATAACTGCAGTATAAATGTTAACTTACATGAAATGGCAAAGTTTGAGGCCTTGCGAGGAAATCTGGAAATACGCTTATCCGGGAGGATATTGAGAGAATGTGTTCTGAAACGTAAAATGCAAAGATTACAAACACATTCTCGGCACAAATACTGCATACTGCATGAATTCCCGAAGAGTTATTAGGGAGCCTTCCAGCTTTTTCACTGTCTAAGGTTAAATAAACAATTGCACCAAGCTCTATGTACTTGGCAAAGAGCGCCATATACAAAAAGTTACAGGACTGCTTTCCGCGGAATCCTCTCAAGCGGAGGACCTCTAATTTTAATTGGTCGCTGCTCAACCGCGTCATACTGTAGCTCATTACCCTAAAGTTGAGCTGATTTCAACTCCCTTCGCCGCTCTCGCTGCGCCACTCTTCGCCGCCGGCACACATTGAAAATGAATGACTAACGCTCTCGCTGCATTTGGCACCATAACGCTCATTTATGTTAAGACAATTTCTTTGATATAAATATATGCATTTACCAAAGTTTAAAATAGTGATGGCTCGTTCATGAACGATTAGTTCTTTTTGAACGAATCTTTAACGTGACTCAGAAGAACGAGTAGCCTCGGAGAGTGATTCGTTAATTCTTTACTGGGCGTGTATGCGCAAATCATCGCAAAACCTCCGTAGGTTATGTACAGGAAACAGAATTGAACATCCTTCCCGAGAACGAGAATCATCCCGAGTCGTTCGTTCTTTTATCATATGACGCCAATAGACGCGTGTACAATGGAATCAGAATTGAACGGTTCTCCTCAAAGAGTCTTCCAAGTCCCGAGTCAGTCGTTCTTTTGTCACGTGACTCCCACAGACGCTATGAAGTGCAATAGATTCAAAAGAACGAACAACTTGGACTAGAAGACAGGAAATGTACTTACAACAGACGTGCAAAAGACGTTACCGCACTGAAACCAGGTGATCAAGTATGCAGCTACGGACATATTAAAATCAGAATGATCAGCTCACCATGATGGTGGTTGGTACCACGTCTTTTGCACGTCTGTTGTAGTACATTTCCTGTCACCTTTGATTAAGTTGCAGCCTGTATGTTGTGTCTATTACTTTTGGCTTCAACAGATTGTTGTGTGCTGGGAGTAGTGTTCGTGTCCTCCTGCTTAGCAGTCTCTCTTGCATTTAGACTGCGTGACAGAGTGTTACGGTGATCTAATATCGCAAGGTATGGATCTTGTCCTGCCATCTTGGCTCTCTGCATCCAGACGTTTTGCTGTCTTGACAGCAGACTCTGCTTTACCATTACTTTGCGGGTGAGTGGGTGATGATGTTTTATGCTGGAACTCCCAACATTTAAACTGCCCAAACTGTTGGAATTCGGTTCATGTATATTGTGGCCCATTGTCTGAAAATACAATGTCAGGTACACCTTGCCTGGCAAAATTGGCTTTCAACTTGTTGATCAAAGGGTCTTGCAAGTAATCCACCTCCCAGAAATTTGAAAAATAGTCCACAATGATCAGAAAGTCTTGGTTACTGAAAACAAACAGACCTGTGCGCACTTTAGATAGGAGTGCTACGATCAGGATTTTTTGGGCCGATCACCGCCAGGGTCTACTCGAAGCCTTATCATGTAGCATTATATCTAACAACAATGTAAATTAAGTATTGAAATTACAAGAAGAGGAATATCATGAATTAACAACTGTATTTATTGGCAACATTGAGGCCTGCGCTTGGTTAGTAATTGGGAACAGCTTAAAGCTTGACAATTACAACTTTCCTTCAGATTGTATAAAATTAAATAAAATAACAAACAAGTAAGTTCAAAAAATTTAAACGTGTAATTTTTCATGTTTACAAACTTGTTTAAAAAATGAAACGTTTGCAAAACGGGACATGGGACGTAAAAAAAAAGGAAGGAAAAAAAACGGGACCATGTGACTCATATTTCCGGCGCCAAAATACGGAAAGGACGCGCTCCGAGTACAAACTGAATGTCTTTATATTTTAGGCCAAGCTGAAAGTAAAACTCAGCTACTCAGAATTCTACTTAGTAATTCTCTTCGTGCCTGTTTAACAACGCTCGTGTATTAGCTTTCTCAGGATGCTTCTTCTTCATTTATTTTTTAGCGGTTGGCAGCCCGCTTTGAGGCGCATTACTGACCCTGGCTGGACTGGATCGGTATTGCGCGGACAAGAATCAAGCTTTTAGGAGCATTGCTGCCACCAGCTGGACTAAATCGGCAATGCTGAAGTTTTGAGAGATCTCGCGAACCTTTAGGGAAAAAAAAGCGAGGCAATTTTTTCCCCCACCCATATCATATTAGCCTTTTTTTTTGCCTTGCATTTTTTTTCCCCCTCTGGATTTTTTTTTTTTTGCTTCGTTTTTTTTACGGTGGATTTTTTTTTTTCCTCCAAAGTTTCTTTTTTTCCAGCCATGTCCCTTTAGGGGCTCAGTAAAAGAACGAAATGAACTTCATCGTCGCTAAAATGATTAAAACTTCACCACTACTTGGTATAACATTACTAGTTTACTTTTTTATGTAAGACTATTCATAACCTCCCCCCCCCCCCATTTCATTAAATGTTCACCGAGTATAAATGGATCTCATTGAGTCTTAGACAATTAAGTAAAAAGACTATTGAATATTTCCTTGCAAGCCTATACTTGGTCAGATTAGCTCTTAAAACAGTGTGCACTAACGTTCAAAAGTTTTAGATCAGTATTTTTTATTTTAACATTTTAAAAAGAGTTTTATGTTCATCAATGCTACATTTATTTGATCAAAAGTAAAAGACTACATTTATTTCATATAGTAAAACAGGAATAATGTGAAATAATGTTAGAATTCAAACTGTTTTCTACTGGAATGTACTGTACCTAAAACTGTAATTTATTGCTGTGACATTGTCAGCATCATTACTTAAGTCTTTGGTGTCACATGGTCTTTAGTCCTCTAATATGAGGATCTGATCATGGGAAAAAGTCTTGATAGTTTTGTATAGAGAGTTTATAGCTTTTTTTTGGCCAATTATAATAACAACGTTAGTCTATAAAATTGTCTAATATTGTTATTTAGTTCTGGGGGAAAAGGTTATTGTTTCCACAAAACTCAATAAATGTTTCTTGATCATTATGAATGAATGAGTGATTTCTGAGGCTCATGAGACACTGAAGACTGGAGTAATGTTGCAGAAATCTATATATTTATACACACATACACACAAAATGTTTGTGGTACCCTCGGTCAAAGAAAGAAAAACTCACAATGGTCACAGAAATAACTTTAATCTGACAAAAGTAATAAAAATTCTATTAATGTTAACCAATGAAAGTCAGACATTGCTTTTCAACCATGCTTCAACTGAATTATTAAAAAAAAAAAAAAATAAATAAAACTCATGGAACAGGCCTAGACAAAAATGATAGTACCCCTAACTTAATAGTTTGTTGCACAGCGAGGTTGGCTACAGTCCCATGGATCTTAAATTTCTGAATAATATGTGCAACTGTAGTCACAGGAACATCTAGCTGCTTGAAAATGGTCTTATAGCCTTTACCTTTAACATGCTTGTCTATAATTTTCTTTAGAATCTCCTGAGACAACTCTTTCCTTCGCTTCCTCTGGTCCATGTTGAGTGTGGTACATACCATGTCACCAAACAACACAGTGACTACCTGGAGCCCTATATATAGGCCCACTGACTGATTACAACATTATAGACACCTGTGATGCTAATTAGTGGACACACCTTGAATTAACATGTCCCTTTGGTCACATTATTTTCAGTCTTTTCTAGGGGTACCATCATTTTTGTCCAGGCCTGTTCCATGAGGTAATTTTTTAAAATAATACTGTTGAAGCATGGTTGAAAAGCAATGTCTGACTTTCATTGGTTAACATTCATAGAATTTTTATTTATTATTACTTTTGTCAGATTAAAGTTATTTCTGTGACAGTTTTTCTTTCTTTGTAATGAAGAATAAATTCATTCCAAATGTCAATAAACTGTCTATTACACAGGCATCTTTTTTTTTATTTTTTTTACAACTTTTACCTCAGGGTCCCCCACAAGAAGCTTTGGGTTTCCATTTGTGAGAACTTAGGATCTTTCAGCCAACTTGAGTCCATTAGGCCTGCCACCTTGAGTCTGCCGGATTCTGATTTGTTTCCACATAGAATCACTGCTTTGGATCTGTGGTGTCTCTTATTTTCTGGACAGGTTAGCTATGAAGACATGAAAGCGTCGGGCTTCGTTCTTGATATACCCTAACACTATCTGGGAATCTGTTGAGAAGAACTCCTGATTTACCTTCAAATCAAGTTCTTCCCCAAGATAACGACTTACTGCAGCAGATACTGTAGCTGCACTCAACTCAAGGCGAGTTATACTAAAAATCCTTGTAGGATCCACTCTGGCCTTCCCCATGACCAGTGTACAATGCACTTACAGTTTTAATTAGCCACAACCCTGATGTATAAGCACTGCCAATAACCTTCATAGCTGGCATCTGAAAAATGATGCAGCTCAATTTTCTGGATTTTAGCCATATTTTCTTTTATAAAGCATCTTGGTATTCAAATATTTTGGATATTCTCTAAGTCGTGGAGCCATGTATCCCACTTTGGTTTCAAATCAATTGGAATAGAGTCATCCCATCCTACACCTCGTCTTTAGCAGTACACGTTCAGCTGCTAGGTGTGCTGCTCCTTTTGCCCATTTTACTGACAAATGTCTTCCCTCCTCACTATTTCTTTTAGCTCTTGATGACCCATAAATTGACCTAGAGTCATCTCTTTGCAAAAACTGTAGGAGCGATCCTTTTACAGCTTCTGCATCAAACTCCTTAGTGTCAACCTCTGCGTAATGAGTTTTCAGCAAAGTAATCACCTCACTGGTAACTGAAGTCAGCTATCCATTCTCCTTCTTAACTTGAGATGGAACTTTCAGTAAACAAATACTTTCATATGTTTGTTTTAACTCCGCCTCTTGTTTCTCTGCAGTAGCTATCATATTATCTAACTCCATTTTAGGACTGAAAGTCTTCTTTCAGTTAAGATACATTAATTGAGCTTCAGCTTTGAATTTTAAGCCTATACATAAACTTCCATTCTCTTTTCACTATCTTGTCACGTCTCAACTCAAGCATTTTTTCTGCAGGATGCTCATCTATTGCAGATCGCCTAACTTCTTACTCAACTTGTAAGGGCGATTCCTGATGTCTTGCTTTACTAGCTTCCAAATCTGCCTTAATTTCAGCTACGAGTTGTTCATATTTGTGCAGCTCTTAGACATCAATTTCAACTTCTATGTTCCCTTCAAATTTTGTCTTTTAATCTTTAAGATTTTGAATCACTTGGTCAAAGTCACTGTTTGATCTGTTTTAATCCATGCTAATTACTTAATTGAAACCTCACTATTAATCAGCTGTAAAAAGACTGCTACTGAAGTGAAGTACAACATGGAAAGTGCACAATGTGAATTATTAAACAAATAACACAACTTTATCAACTTATAAAATTACCCAAATGTAGATGTAATTTTATATGTTTATATACACCTTAAACTAGAATGAACTTTAAGGTACCACCCACCCAAAAATAAAATTTCAAACTGAAAAAAAAAAAAATACAGTCTGACCTGTAATCCAAAGGTTTCAAAAGTTATTGACAACTAAACTGTCCAAACTTTATAATGTTGCCCTCTTGTGGTTGTCTGTCATCACTGCTATTTCAAGTCATACCAAATAATGGGTTCCTAATCCAACAAAATGAGGAAGTTCCCTTCCAAATCCATTAGCGCCCGTTTCCCCCCCAGGACAGCTAGACTATACACGTCATAGGGAGGGCATGCAGCAATTCTTCTCTTCACAGGTGTAGACACCTTCTTCTACTAATGTCTTTCCACTTTAAAGGCAATATTTTTCATAACTAGAAAAATCACTCTTTAACTAATGCCTTCAATGACTTCAATATTTAATGTCACCTTCTCAAAAGTGAGGACAATCAACTTCACAAACATCAAATGGACACAAATGAAAAAACTGAAAAATACATAAAATTACAATCAAATTGTGAAGTTAAGCCATGACTCAGTTCGATTAATCACAAAACTTTTTTCGATAGAAACTTTACCATAAATTCCAAATTCATGATAAATTCAAAACAAACATTTCAATGTTATCATACAAATCAAATAAAAATTCCAAATCAGAAGTTAAATATTACGCACCATTTACAGTATAACAAACAAAAAAACTTTTAAAATTTGACAAAAAATATTAAGAAATAAAATACATTTTATCCGTTGCTTTAGTTTAAGCACTGCACCAGTGGTACCACACTATACTATTCGGACAGGACTAGTTTTACTGGGGGATGTTTGAGTTTAAATTTTTTTCTCTGTATTTATTACGGAGGTGGGCGTGTCTGTGTTTTACATGTGGGCGTTGCACAAGACCACGTGTTGAGGAAGAGGATTTGTACTGGAGCGTAGAAAACAGAAACTCGAATACCTGCGCGCTAGAGATTGTACGGTAGTTAACGTTGACCAAAACACACAAGAAAACGTGTTTCACAAAAAAAAAAAAAAACGTTTCCGGCAAACACAGACATTAGAGGGATTAGATTTCTCAGAGGACCACCAAGTTTGCTGAAAAACAATAGGTAATTTCCCCTGGAATTTTTACAGAGGTCATGTGAGAAAAAGACAGACATGGCATATTCGGACGGGATCAAAATCACAAGGTACCTCTGTGAAACAGAAATTTGTCTAACGTCCCTCAGTAAAACTAATCTCGTGCGAATAGTGCTTATGAAAATGTGTAAATGGCAAGGCAAAACTGGCTATGGTTAGGCATGGCCAGTGCTTTATAAGCAAATCGTTGTAAGTGATTGAGTAATTGCCTACCTTATACTGATGTCTCCATGTGATTTGCTCTAACAGGAAGAGGTGACAAAAAAGCATGCGCAATGCTGTGAAGTTCCAGAGGACCATCACTTGTGCCACTCTCGCTGAGATCCTGGCCAAGAGGAACCAGAAGTCTGAAGTGTGCAGGCCCAGAGAGAACAGGCCATCAGGTCAGTACATGATACTTTTAGGAATTGTTTGCAAGAAAAGATCTTTGTGGCGTATATGAAGATGAAACCTTGGTCCCCTATAACTGTTGTGCCATTATTTGTTACTTGTTCATATACTTTAAGTTCATTCATTTTGAGAACTCAATGAGAGTTTGGGATTTGTTATACTTAAAAGTTTGTCAAATGGAAGAGTTGGAAATTTCTGTTTCACAGAGGTTTTAATCCCGTCCGAGTATGCCATGTCTGTTTTTTTCTCACACAACCTCTGAAAAAAATTCCAGAGCAAATTACCTACTGTTTTTCAGCAAACTCGGCTGTCGTCTGAGAAATCTAATCCTATCCCAATGCGAATGTTTTTTCCGAAACACGTTTTCTTGTGTGTTTTTTTTATTTTTTTTATTTTTTTTTTTAACGATGCGGGTCGCGCGAGGAGCAGAGCCGTGCTTAAAATGTTCAGAACGGGCAGATCTGCAAGCTGTTACCACGCGGAGTTCTGAACAGGCAAAAGCACGGCCATTTATACACACGGTTGCTAGGCAACGCCGCCGTCAGGCAATCAGCCTGAACGAGCCGCACCTGACGGCGTGTTTATTTAAGGGTCCTGATACCGGCGCACTTCGTGCGATCATTTAGGTAGCACCGGTGAAGGTATCAGGGCCAAAGAAAAGAAAGAAAGAAAGAAAGAAAGAAAGAAAAAGAAATTAAAATAAAATAAAATAAAAGAAAGACAGACAGACAGACAGACAGCTGTTTAGGGACCGAGGCAAAGCCCCAGCCTCTATCTATTTAAGACACCGGTGAGAGCGAGTGAGAGAGAGAGGTAGAGAGAGCGGCACGCAAAAGTACAGCGTGCACGCTCACTACAGTTTGTTAGTGCACGAAGCACAAACTCACTCTCTCTCCCAAAATCCTCGGTAGGGTGAACACCCCGAGAGGACAAGTTTTGTTTTATTTCCAGAGCCCCGTCCGTTCTCGCGTAGACGGCGGAGCTCTGTTTATTTTGTGTTTTCACTTTCATTTATTTTTCTTTAAGTTCCTTAATTAATAATCCCACGCTATCTCCAAACGGGAAGGTCTTCCTGTGTGTATCACAAGCACTCTCACTATCTCCTATTTCACTGACCCACTCTAACGCCCAGCATAAGGGCTCTTATAACTAAAAACATCGCGTGGTGCGGCTCTCCATACCGCACCACGTAACAGAATGATCGCACCACCACAAGAGCCCGCGGGTGCAGGAAATAGTTGAGGGTCAAGCGAGAGTGCTTGATAAACACGAGGAAGCTTTAACCGTTTTAATTTCGGAGATGCGTGGGATTAATAAGCGCCTTGAGCAAGTTTTTGGGCAGCTCGAGGCGCGCGCCACTTCCGGGTTTCCATCTGGCCGCGAGTCGATTCCGGAGTCGATTCACGCCCCCGGATCAGTGGCTCAACTACCCCATCTGGTGGCCGAAACTCGACTACCACCTCCACCACCGTATGCGGGAGAGCCAGAGAGGTGCAATGCCTTCATACTGCAGTGCTCACTGATATTCGAGCTGCAACCGTTGCAATTTCCAACTGAAAGGGCGAAGGTTGCATTTATGGTGTCTCTGCTCACAGGCAGAGCGCTAGAGTGGGCAACTGCAGTGTGGCAGCACCTCCTCTCTGAGCATGCCACCCTAAGTGCGTTTGTTGATGCACTTAGGACTACTTTCTATCATTCGCATGCGGCGAGCAGTGTAGTGTCACCCCTCCTTTCTATTCATCAAGAGGGGCGATCAGTAGCTGACTACACGGTCGAGTTTCGTACCCGGGCTGCCAGTTCGGGGTGGAATGACGCAGCCCTTATGGCTGCGTATACACACGGGCTCTCAGAGCAGCTAAAGGATGAGCTAGCCTTACGTGATCCTCCACAGGATTTGGAGGAGTTTTATAGGCTAGCCATCCGGGTGGATAGCCGCCTCCGTGAGCGTCAGGTCGGACGTTCCGGCAGCTCCAGGCGGGGAACATCTTCACCCCAAAAAAGCCGCTGCACGCGCCTAGCCAGTGGCTCCCCCAGATATAGGCACCAAGTCTCACCTCGGCCCATGGAGACAGAGTTTGAGGCTTCAGATCTCGTCCCTGATTTTGAGCCTGAAGATCTAGAGCTGGAAAACATGGGAGAGCCCATGCAGATAGGCATCGCCATGCTTGCTCCTCAGCGTAGAAGCCCACGGGGCTCCCAGAGGGCAAGCGATGCCTGTGGCGAAAGTCACCACAGACGGGGTCACCCCAGGAGGGGTGGGTCAGGTGTGACCCAAAAGTCAGGACCCCATCATGCAGGGCTCTTCCTTCCAGCCACGCTCTCAGGGCGCGGGATCCGGAGAGCCCGAACGGAGGCGTTCATAGATACGGGGGCCATGGGGAATTTTATTGATGGGAGGTTAGCTGCAGCACTGGGTATTCTAGTTAGCCCGCTCCCTTCCACCATCCCGTTGGTCTCCCTGGCCGGCCAGCCAATTAAGTCAGGGTGTGTGACACACAGGACGGTCCCAGTGCTACTACGGCTCGGACGTCATTTAGAGCAGATCTCATTTCTGGTAACCCGGGTGCCAGAAAAGAGAGTAGTGCTGGGGTTTCCCCGGTTACATCGTCACAACCCTCGCATAGACTGGCCGACCCGTTCCATCTCGAACTGGGGATGTCGGTGCGCCCTAAGCTGCCTTAAGGGTGGCCATGCCCCAGTACCCCTTTCTACTGCCCCTCAGGGCTACTGGGATGTTAAACCCCGCCGTAGGCCCATACCAACCCGTGCTACACTACGCACCTTATTCCCCCCCATACACCCACCCGGGGTGACCGAGCGGCGGACCGCCAGGCTCAGTGTTAAGAGCCTGGGTAATCGAGTGCCCCGCGCTCGGCGTACACAGGACGCTGAACCTACTAAAGAGGTTCGTAGGGTCCAGGTTGACTCTCGGACGTCGGGAGCCGTCCGTAGAGGGGGGGGGGTTACTGTAATGATGCGGGTCGCGCGAGGAGCAGAGCCGTGCTTAAAATGTTCAGAACGGGCAGATCTGCAAGCTGTTACCACGCGGAGTTCTGAACAGGCAAAAGCACGGCCATTTATACACACGGTTGCTAGGCAAAAGTACAGCGTGCACGCTCACTACAGTTTGTTAGTGCACGAAGCACAAACTCACTCTCTCTCCCAAAATCCTCGGTAGGGTGAACACCCCGAGAGGACAAGTTTTGTTTTATTTCCAGAGCCCCGTCCGTTCTCGCGTAGACGGCGGAGCTCTGTTTATTTTGTGTTTTCACTTTCATTTATTTTTCTTTAAGTTCCTTAATTAATAATTCCACGCTATCTCCAAACGGGAAGGTCTTCCCGTGTGTATCACAAGCACTCTCACTATCTCCTATTTCACTGACCCACTCTAACGCCCAGCATAAGGGCTCTTATAACTAAAAACATTGCGTGGTGCGGCTCTCCATACCGCACCACGTAACAGTTTTGGTCAACGTGAACTACTACTACGTGAATCTGCTTTCTACGCTCCAGTAGAAATCCTCATCCTCAACACCTGGTCTTGTGCAGCGGCCACATGTAAAACACAGACACGCCTCCCGTCCGAATAGTGCTTAAGAGATGTTTTTAGCTAGAGGATTTAGCTAGGGCATTTTGTTTTTAACTGGAAACCATTTTTTGGTTCTTTTCCCATAGGCCACTGCCAAGGCTGCACCCAAACAGAAGATAATAAACCCATGAAAGTCAGCGATCCTTGTGTTGGCGACAAACATAAAAAAAAAAAAAAAAATTCTGGTGATTTGTGTACTTCTAAAATATCACAGTCCACCTTTGGCCTCCGTTTTTTTTTACCTCTTCACTATCTTTGCATGCTACACTCAAAAAAATATTTAGGCCTAACCATTAAGATTTATGCATTTTGATTGCAAATAAAATTTCCATCCATTTGGATTACATATTTCTAGCATAACCAAACTAATAAACTTTGTGATTCTTATTTACAAGTTATATGTAAATCAAATGAGCAAGAATGAGATTTATGTATATCCGACCAATAAATCCAATGTGTTTTAAATTCATAATGAAGAGAATTATGTATTATTACATAATTAACCCAACTTATTTTAAACGCATTTAGATAAGTGTTAATAATGAATAAAACTATATTAATTTATTAACATTAATATATATTTTTTATTCCTCCAGACCACCTTGTTTTATATTTTATTTATTTCATACATGTCATCTATCAAGGCATATTTTAAGAATAACGAAAAGCAAAACATACTAGCCAGTGCTAGGGATATGCAGTTCCTCAATGAAAAATGTGGAATTTAAGGTAGACAGATGATAAAACAGGTAAACCTGCTAACAGCACTGCTTACATTACAATAACATTCAAGGCTTGGTGTTGTCTTTGCACTTACATTTTTCAATGCATGTTTAATTGTGAGATTTTGGTGTACCGTAGAATGAACATTCCACAACACATATTAAGTGGCTAAAATGACCAATAACTAAATTCAACTTTCAAGCATTAAAGTTTAAAAGTTAACTTAAACAATACAAAGAACAAAACAAGTCGACCGAAAAAAGGAAATGTCTGTTAGTCACAGAAGCATCTTAATTTTCAGTGCTTGGACTTTGGTACTCTCTTGTTCCCCCAGGATTTTCTGAAACACTTCAAATGTGCACCTGAGTAGAGCAGGTTAAATGCATAAATGAGTCCAAAAAGCATCACATCCATGTGTGAAGGTTTTGCTGAACTCCAAACCCTGAAGTATCACACCAACATCTGTACGTTAACCTCCAGGTCCAGCACCCACTGCCCAAATGACATAAATGCCTGAATGAAATGATGCCCGTGGTCGTCTGTGCAATTCCAGACTTAGCCTTTGAATTTTCACAGTCCTGGAGGATAAATAAAAAGAATGAGTTGTCAATACCAGCCACAGTGATATTCATATATTTTAAAGCCATAACACCACACACACACACACACACACACACACACACACACACACTGCAGTTCAATGGATGAAGTTAACGTAATTTTCTAGTAATGTTCACTAGACCTGAAAAGTCACAAGAGCAGAGCCTTGGGTTTAATCTTACGGGTTGTTATGACGTGAGCACCGATTTCAGCAAGGTATGAAGCTTTTGTTTGTTTACTTGCGTTGCACTGCGGTCTTCCTCTGTGATTCGTGTTTGGTGTTGGGGAATCACGGCGTTGCTGATTGGCTGGTGCTCTGGCGCTGTGATGACGTCTCTCTGGGAAGCCCTTCGCTGATGCGCTGGTTGCTTGATTACTGACAGCGGAGCTCTGATGCTTCTAGCGGAGCCTTTGTGGCGGATTTGAAGTTCTGGCATGAAGTTTCGTAATGCCGTCGAGATCAGATGAGCTGTTAGCTTGCCGGTCAGACGCAGGGTGAGAGTCGACGGTGGACGAGCGACGAGAGAGAGCTTGCTTCAGATGTGCATATGGTCAGTCGTTGGAAGACGTGACGTTGGAAGACGTGACGTTGGAAGACGTGACGTTGGAAGACGTGACGATGTGCTCGGACTGTGGCGTTTTAACCCTTTGTTATTGGTTCATCCCACGAGCTCCAATCAGAGGGGGTTGCGGGATTATCCCCGCCTCACGTGTTTCCTCCCCTTGTGCATACATTAGGCCAGGTTATATTGCCATCACGTGGTACTTATCCGGTTGGAATCTTTTATACCTTTATGAATTAACTTTACACATGCTCTGTTCATGTTACTAGTAATTCATGTACATAAGCATTCCTTGAATAGGATAAGCTTTCTATAGATACCACATATCCCATATCTCACACATTCATTCATGCCTTCATCTAGTTAAAAATACTTTATAACTGCTGGTTACATGTTCTATGACAGATAGAGTAAACAGAGATACATATAGATATTAACATGATAATATAGATGATACAATATATGATATGATATATATATATATAGATGTCAGTTTGTCCCATTGGTATACTTTAGAGCTGATCGGCAGCAGTGTCTTCGCCATGTGTCCCTTTGTTCGCGGAAAGGCCTCTCTGGAGGTCAAGGGGGTATCAGTGAACTTAGGTTAGGGAGGGTGTTTTCCCCTACTCAGAGGTGTAAAGATGTCTCCCTTGTTTACCAGATGCCCAATTTACACGGTTGAAGTTCGAGGTCTTTGGGCTTTTACAGCTTCCAGGTGTGGCAGGTACTCTTCTCCAGGGCCTGTTACGAGTCCTGCTTCCAGATAAGAGAGGGACTGTATTGTCCCAGAGGACAGATAAGCGGAGGAGCTGGAGTCATGTAGTCTACTAAAAGGGGCCCCCCCTGGGATGCAATAGAGCGATAGCCCATTCTAGGGCCTGTTCATTCCTACATAAATATAAATACGGAAAAAACATCCCTATACTGTATATTTTAATTAGTAATAAATCTAATATTGGCCAATGAGAAATATGCTAAGTGGCTAAATTAGCTTATATTTATTAGGGCCATGTGCAAGCTAGCTAATGGATTAAGCAAAAAAAAAAAAAAAAGTATAGTCATTGCATTGATAGTAGCGTAATACGATATCAACAATGCTAAAAAATTTACATATGCAGAAACCAACAAATTATGAAGGATGACTACAGATTAGAGCTGGGCAATCTGCCATATAAATTGAATCTCTGTTTTTTTTTTTTTTAGACCAAATTCGATTTCAAAACGATTTTTTTTTCAATAAAATAAATAAAATAAAATAAAAAAAACAGAATAGGTTTTTTAAATTATCATTTATTTAAGCAAAACGATATAACCAAACATGAACTGCTTATTTGGATTAAAAGGATATATATTAAATCACTTAATTTTGCAAACCACATGCAATTTAGGGATCTCTCAGGGATCAAGGGCAGCATTCATCCAGACTCTTTTCTGTTCTGGCACCTAGGTGGTGGAACGAACTTCCTGTAGATGTCCATACAGCAGAGACTTTGACGATCTTTAAATGACGACTCAAAACTTATCTATTTCTCCAGTACTTACAGGACAACACCCCCCCCCCCATGTTGTGTTAGACTATTGGCCATTAGTTATTGACCTACAGTAGTTAACCCAGTGTAAGTATCTACCCAGTGATGTAAACTTTAAAGCACTTTTTGTAAGTCGCTCTGGATAAGAGCATCTGCCAAATGCCTAAATGTAAATAACATAAAGCATAAATTCGAATTGATCGAAAATAACGATTAAATCGTCCATCTCTACTAGACATAGAACTTACCTTAAAATGAGGTCACAATCCAGCTTGCTCCGGGTCAAAATGTTTATGAAATTATTGCTTCACCTGCCGCTGCTATCGCCCTCTAGAACAGTTTTATTTCCGCTTCTAAACGATTCCATTTGCAAGACTTGTATGTAAATCAGTCTTGCACAATTTAATTTATTGTGTCTTGTTCTGCAGCCATTTTAACTAATTTCATACTCTTTAACTGATTAAATAAATAGTTTTTATCTTTAACAAATTTAATTAATTGTAAGTAATCTGATTACATAATTTTTGAAAGAATTCTTTTTTAAAATAAAATCAAAGGGATGCAAATACTTAATAATAAACTACACCATGATTCATTTTTTTGAGTGTACTGATGTATTATAAACACAAGGACACATGCTCCATTTAGTCACAAAAGCTGAGTGTTTTGGAATTTTGCTGTTTTAAATCTACATTGTGATAAACTATCAAACTATGAATGCTTCTAGGAATCTGAAGTTAAGAAAAATAAACTGTCCAACAAATATTTTTAATAACTTTAATGTTGCATAGATATTCAGGAACATGATGGAGAGAGCAGTTGCATGTCAAACCACATTTCAAAACCTGTCACAGGTGCACTGATGACAAGAAAATGAATATAGTAATGTTGACATTTTAAACAACACTTTTTGTTTAATTGCTTCTAAGGTCCAAGGTCTAAGGTTTCAGCACCCAAAATGAGCTGCAAAGCTAACTAGCTTCTAATACAAGGCTGAATCTTAAATCCCTTCCTAGCCCCTAATCGAGGGCGCTACGTGGTGTCAGGGACAAGGCATTGTACACCCAAGTGAACTACCTTTCTGAAAAGAAAAACAGTACTGATACTGTACTGTCCACCACCTCCATATTTTATTCTTCTTACCATTTGACTACACATTACAAAACTGGTTAAATCATAATCTGTTAAGGTGTGTTAATGGAACTTTTATGAAAGCAATATCACTTGAGGTTGTGCTGATTATCAGCCTGGCTGTGACAACCCCATTGAATTGAATGAAAAGTCAGGATGTTTAGATCCAAATCAACTGTTTAATGTGGGAGTTATGGGACTTGTTTGTCTTGCCTTTATAATGAGCCAGAAATATTTGGATGAATCGAATATCATAAAATGGTCTTTAATAAATTTGGATCGACTTAGAAGAAAAGCTTTGGGCCATTGTTCACATGCCAAGTGAAGCACCGTCCAATGGGTGTGACGCATGCTTGGTCATCCTGAGGTCTGATCCTAGTGTTTGTAATTTTGATGAAACTCTCTTATTAATACATCAATATTTCAAATTATTTCAATACATCAAAAAATTAACTACACGTGTAATTTTAATATTAAGGCATTTTCTGTAAAATACTTAAAAAAAATCATTGTAGATCAATGGTGTCGAATCTGAAGGGCCACAAATCTGCAGAGATCAGTATTTCTACACACGTCATTCAATCAATGGAAAGTAGCCGAATATAAATTACTGATATAAAACCCTGCTATGCACTGTCCCCCTGATTTTAAACAAAGTTGCTGAGTTTCTCTTGAGCAAGTGTAAGACGGTTTGTGCGGTTCTGGATTTCCACACGACGTCTGCTGATATCCGAGTCTTCGCGCAAAGCCTCTGCCACATTGGCACCGTCCATTAAACACAGCATCTCATTGCACAGCAGCTGAGCAGATTCCTTCAGCATGAAGTATTGGATCAGCATAGGCACCTGGTCAGCCAAGCGCTGCACCACGATCTGTCAGAAGAGGGGGAAAAATCTTTAATAAACAATTTCCAGGTTTTAAGGTTAAGGTAAATATACATTAGAATGTAATAATACATTAAAACATTTGTGAAAATTGTTTAATTATTTTAAAACCTAGTTTCAAAATGTTTTTAGACAAGTTATGTAATTTGCCTATTACATACTGTATATCCTACAGTTTAAAGAACACACTGTCTGGCCAATAAACAAACAAACAAACAACAACAAAAACACTTCTAAGATTTCATTTAGTTAGCTTTTTTTCATTAAATTAAACTGTTTAGTTGCATGATCTGTGCATTGCTTCATTTGATTCCTTTCTTATCCTGACGCACACTTTGCTCTGGAATAGGGTCAGTCTGGACTCATCACACCACCATGAATGTTGTCCATCGCTCAAAAGTCTAATGTTTATTCTCCCTATCAAATAGCCCTTTTTTTCTTTTTTATTAGCCTCACTAACAAGGGATTTTCTTGTGGCTACTCAGCTGTTTAGCGACAATCCTGTGAGTTTTCAACACATTGTTGAAATGTTCTTACTTTCAATATTAAACATAATTTTTTACTGTTAACTTCAAACCATGCAATTCCCTAATTGTTTAAATGATCTCCATGACTTTTTTCCAACTACATTTTTTTCTACAAGGTTGAAAGTTCAGCACTTTGATGATGTGCTGCAGAGTTCTTTGCCCAATTTTATTTCTCCCTAGTTGTTTTCTTTGATTAATGCAGCCCAATAGTTTGACCTTTTAAAAAGGGGGGATTTATTTATTTATTATTTTGGTCAGCCATTATATCTATCCTAATTAAAAATGAAGCAGAAATTAATACGAGTTCATTAACCACTTAATTTTTGTGAAGCTGTTTTGAGACAATGACCAAGTGCTATATAAATAAAATGTAATTTAAAATTCAATTTAATTGAATTAAACTGTTAAAATATACCTCATAATAAGCCCGCAGCATTTCAGGATATTTGTTTCTGTTGTCAAACCCAGCAAAGTTGCCTTCTGAAGCTTTCTGTCCCTCAGCAGAGTTAGTCTCATTCAAGGTCTTGAAGTAGATGCCATCTTGAGTGTAGACTAGTTGCTCCATTTCAAACTGCTCCATGATCCTCTGCTCCACCTTGGCTTCCTGCTTTGACTGAATGTTGTCTATCTTGTTCTGGAATGTTGATTTTAAGTATATGATTACTGAGTTTTGACTATTCCAGAAATAGGTTACACTTTTAAAATAAAAATGTTTTAAAATTATTTTTTTTAAATAACAAAGATGATATTTACAGTTGCAACACACTGGAGGAAAGGGTAGTTGAGGAAGCAGGTTTTGGACACCTCCTGAAACTGTTCCTGTATGGTTTCTGAAACATAGAACTTTATACACTATATATAATACAATCACAGAATTACTGAATTAACTGATGCGTTATATTCTTGTGGCTGTTTAAAAGGCATTATGCACCATGCTGCATTTTTAAGAAAACAATGAGATACTGATGAGAGAAACTACTGTGTGTCTGTTTTTAATGTTATGACTGATTCGTCTGTTCTATGCCTGATCTAGGGCCTAAAACACAGGACTTGTCCCTGGGAACATGGGTTTATGTTGAAACCAGCTAACAGCACTAGTGATGCTAATGGTAATGGCTGCAGACAGAAGGAGAATGCCAACACGGAAAACATATTTTTCATCTCAGAGCAAAATGTGAGGAGAGCTTTCAGAAGGGTGAACATTAACAAAGCAGCAGGACCAGACGGCATCTCACGTCGAGTCCTCAGAGTAGCGCAGGCCAACTAGAACCTGTGTTCACAATAATATTTAACCTCTCCTTATCCCAATCTGTAATCCCAACATACCTGACACAGTGTTTTTTGTCCAAACTGATCGACCGATGATGCCATTTCACACCTTCTACACACAACACAAATCCACCTGTTAAGCATTTAATATTATAATTCCTGCCACACTCTGCCACCCCTAAACTTCAACAAGGCAAAGGAGCTGATAACGGACTTCAGCACAAAGCAGGACAGGATCTACAAAGCCCCTTTCATCTACAGTACAAGAGCAGAGTGGAGAGAATGGACAGCTTCTGGTAACCCGACTCTCTACCCTGCACCCAATCTACAGCAAGTGGTGCTGGACTAATGCCAGGGAGAGACTGAAGAACCTCAGCCACCCCAACAATGGACTGTTCTCTTTGTTGAAGTCAGTAAACCACTTCCGCTTCCTGAAGGTCAAAACAGGGTCTGAAGAGGAGCTTCTTCACACAGGCTACTCGGGCAAAGAGACACCATAAAGGACTAAACAACTGGGTCATTTTTTTATTTACTTACACAAAAATCAAAGACCCTACATTCCTGCTAACACATAAAAGTCAGGATGTATAATTTTGTTGCACATTTGCAAATTGCTCACATGTTGCACATTTTTTGTTCCTGTTTAGAAATTTGCTCACTTTTCACATAAATAAGGACTAACTGAGTTTTAATTCCACCCTGTACAGTCTATAATTTATACATTTTATACACTATTTTAATTTTATTTCATTCGGTACCCTTGTAAATATTGTACTTTTTTTTCAGCCTACATTTTTAATTTTTTTTTTTTTTTATTCATCCAGAATCTTATTACTTTATTGGAATTTTTAATTTATTTGTACTCTTCAGTGCAATTTATTTCTTACAGAGAAATCCTTCTTTTCAGGTCACAAGCAGTATAAGCATTTCACTTCATATCATACTGTGTATGGCTGTGTATGTGACAAATAAAATTTTAATTTCAACATGAATTTGTATATGATTATTAGGTTTTTGTGTACATGGCGTTGATGACTACATATGTTCTGTGTGTGATTCCACAGCTTATATTCTAAATGTTATTTGGTCTAGATCAGATATTCCTGTAACAAAATGTAAATCTGTAAATGCTCTTGTTCCAGAATACTGTACTCTCGTCAAGTGCTGATTACCTTTCTTATGTAAACAGGAATCTAAGATCGTTTAGAAAACTAAGATTGCATAGATGAGTAGTGTGGGCCACCCATGGCTGGTTCCAGCCAAGCAAATTAATTCAGAATCCATGCAATAAACTAAATCAAACTGAAATAAAGCAATAAACTTCCTGAAATATCCAATAAATAGTGATTCAGATATCATTACAAAGGTTTTAACATAAATTTCCTATTTATAGTATTAATAGTATTAATATAGTATTAATACTTGCAGCAGTAACATGCAAGCAACTGTATGAGAAATCCATAATTTGGTAAAAGCGATTGTCTGTGGTAATGAACTTTGTTATTTATTTGCTTTGTTACTATTATTATTATTTTTATTTATTTATTTATTTATTCATTAAAAAATTTTGTATAACAAAATTAGCATGTTGTAAAATTGAAAAACGCTGAAACGTTCAGTCTACTGTATGACAAAACCAAGAATGATGACTGTTATTGTCAGTCCATTTTTCGTACAGTAGGTGATGTTTTCAATGTTTCCTGTACCTTTTTTACTATAAACTTGTGAAAAAGTTTATAAAATTTGTGAAGGTTAAACCTACCTCTGATGTCTTTCAGTGTGTCAATGGCTGGCGCTGTTAGCAGTTTTACAAGCCTCTGCACCACCATCTCAAACACCTTGTAGTCACTGAAACCAGGCAGCTCTCGTCCTCTGTGCTTCAGATCATATTCTTCCACCACCTCATGGACCGTGTTGTGGACTGTTTTGGGATGAAAATTTGACCAAAATTCAACTTCCCCATCAGTTGTGGAGGTTCCACAAACCCTTATCAAAAGTTTATTAGAAGTACTTGTTCCTCTTGTAAATTCAATAATAGATTTAAGGGCATTTGCTTGTGAATATGTACTGTGTACTCACATGATGGCTTTGTACTGTCAAGATGGTCATTCCATTTTTTGAACTTAGAACGAAGCAGTACAAACAAGTTGTCGTTGCTGACCACCTCGCCAGATGCCAAGCGGTTGATCTTATCATTGAACTTTGTCAAGGTCTGAAAGAACAAGCCATCATGAACAAGATATAGGGAGAGTAGTAAATGGTCCTAAATTTAATAGATTTTTAAAATTAAGAATGCCACACATTTATAAAAAATATCTTTTTCTTCTGCGGGTCCAGTGGTGGGCCAGTTTCACAATGACTCAGCTCTTTTCTCATGCTCCACAGCTGCTTCTTGATCTCTTCTGAGATCAAAGGTAACGATTTCTAAAACAAACACACACATAGAAAAATTCAATACATTTAATTCATCTAGAAAACTTCTGTAATACTCAACATTTTTGTGACAGATTTATTACTGCTTTTCTGTTTGTTTGTTTTTTTACATAATGTTAAACTGTTCTCACTTACTGAAACCAATTCATACATATTAGTAAGTGCAAAAAGAGTAGAAACATACTTTGATGTGATCCACCAGGTTTTGAGTCAGTTTGGTGGCAAGGCACTGAATAGAAGCTTTCTCTTCATACAACAGGCAACTGGCAGTACAAAAAAATATAGTAAGTTTCCAGTCACCACAGTTGGGTTAAGTTTTATGAATAATGAATGAATTGTTCATACCTGAAGAATTCATGGCGTCTGAAGAATTCCCTCTCCACTCGAATGGCCTCAGCCAGAGAGACCTTGTCATTAATTTGCTTTTGGCCTCGGCACTTCACCATGATGTATCCTTTACTTAAAGGAATCACCTGATTTCGTACGATTTCCAAGATGTTTTTCTCTGTTCCCCTGTCTACAAGGTCTGGCTTTGTAAGAATAGCTGTTAGAACAAACAAACCAACAAACATAGTACCTTATGTATAATGTGTATAATAAATACATATTCATTACGATATGCAGTGATAAGCATTTCACTGCATATCGTACTGTGTATGACTGTGTATGTGACAAATAAAAATTTGAATTTGAATAATGAATAATTATGCTTTTTTTGTTTGTTAATTAGCTTGTTTTACCTAGAGTCCTTTTCCCTTCAGGATCCACTTCTTGTGCCATTTTCAGAGCTTCCGTTGTTGCTATGTCAACATTACATGGCACCACAACTAAATTTATAGTTTGATCCTTCTCTATATATTTCTCTATGAGATCTTTGATCTAAACAACAATAAGACAAGCAATGTTGCAATCAACTTCAATAAAAAATAATAAGTATTTTTAAAAAAGTCTATTTACAATTTACACTAACCTGATATCCAATGTCCTCCGGTTGACCTTTTACAGGAACTCGGGCAATACCAGGAAGATCAATCAGTGTGAGGTCACACACATCAGGAGCCATGATCTCCAAAGTGATGAGTTCATCACAAATTCCAACACCTTCTCCTGCCAGCTCATTCTGGGCTGTTAGAAAAATGTAATAAGTATTATAAAAATGTACATATTGTCTCATTGAAGCTTTATAAGGTATTATATGGCTTTTAAATGTTTTGTTACAGAATTATAAATAATTATCTACATATTAATACACACAAATGATTTATAATAAAGTCTTTGATAATACACATTAGCACTGGAATAAATATTCTAAATCAGAATCTGGCACCAACATTCTCTTTTTAGAAGCATAAAAAGGTGTGTTTGTATCTGGTTATTGTGGTAATTTTACCAACCTGCCTCCACATAACGCTCAACCAGTGATGGGTCATCAAACTCAATAAATTCTTTTCCGTAAGATATTACAGCTTGCCACTGAACACCCCATTTCATTTTCCTCAGCTTTAGTTGCAGTGGACACCTCGTAACAATACCTAAAGTTAAAAAAGTGAATTATACCTCGGTTTCTGTTTTCATACTTCTCCTAGAGGCAGTCAGACAAAGAAGTAATGTCAGTCAGACATAGTCCACCCAAAATGTGTGTGTGGGTGAAAAAAAAACACACATTTGTGGTTTGCAACTGCCAAATACAGTGGAACATCGGATTGCGAGTAACACAATTTGCCAGCGTTCCACAACATGAGCAAAATACATTTTTGCTCATGTTGTGGAAATACACTTGATAAAATAAACTACGGGTCTTGATATACGTATCATCAAGAATCATGTGGCATGTATGCGCTTCTTGTGTCAAGTGATCACAACTGAGCCAATGGTTCTTCTCTCTCTTGCGCTGCGGAATATGTCGGTAATTTTCTCAAATGCTCAGACTCAAATGTGCGTGTGTCACTCGTTTAGTGCACCATGTACTGTTTACTATAACACTGTGAGCCCCCACAGCCCCCCTGTTCTCTATCACTACAGCCACTAATCTTTTCAAAGCTAATGTGCAGGTTAATTTGTTTTATTGTTCATTTATATTTTTTATTAACAATTTTTATATGAATATTTTTGGCTTGTGGAATGAATCATCAGAGTTTCCGTTTTCCTTATGGGGAAATTCACTTTGATAGACAAGTGTTTTAATATACAAGCATGCTTCCAGAACATATTATACTTGCAATCCAAGGCTCCACTGTACTATAAAAAGCAAACGACTCAACTGTAACAAATAGTAATATACTGTATGTAATGAAATATATTTATTAATCTGTAAGAGAAATAAAAAAAACACCCACCACTCCCTCTGGGCAATGCTACTCCAGATAGTGCTTCCAACACAGAGCTTTTCCCAGAACTCTGATCTCCAATTACTGCGATAGTTGGCAAAGCCAAATCTTCTTCAATACCAATCAGTCTCAAAGAGTCGATCAGATCAAGATAAGGACGAACCTTCTCGTCCAAATGGCTATGGAACACCCCTTCCATCGGCTTACTGTGAATAAATAAAATGCATCAAGTTTTACGTATAAAAAAAAGTTCATGATTGTTTTATCATGTCAAACTTTTTAGTGACCTGCTTTCACCAGCATTAGGAATGTCTTCATAACTACTTTGCTCCCTCTCCATCATCTTGGAAAAAAAAAATTACATGTATAACTATTGTATCTTGCCTTTACTATTAAAACTAAAATGTATCTATCATGTCATAGAAATAAAGGTATTTTACTTACTCAGCTTGTACAGCAACCTGATTACCCAAAAGATGTGAATAAACTGAAAGTGATCCGAGTGGCTCTTTATATATGCAGACACGCATCCAGACGTTAATAAACTGAAAGTGATTCAAGTAGCTTTAAACATGCATGCACACACACACACACACACACACACACACACACACACACACACACACACACACACTAACCTGGATGAGGATGGAGAACGTCAATAAAAACACCCACATTTGTGCAATAAGTTAAGAAAGCAAAAGTAAAACTGCCAAATGTCTGTCCCATATACCCGCTTTGGACTTACCAGGTAGTAATTATACATGTTTAAATATCATGTTTATTTCCCACACCCTAAAGACAGGACAAAGTTTTTGGATAAATTTTAGTAAGACCCACTACCAAGAACTGTATCTGTTTCATAATTGTTCAACAATTAAAATAACCTTTCATGCAATTTTCAGCTGCACAAGAAAGCCCAACAGCGCTTCTTCTTTCTGAGAAGGCTGAAGAGTTCCCAGCTTCCACTACCAATCCTGAGAAGACATCTACACCACATGCTGTATCCGCAAAGTCACCAGCATTGTGACTGATCGGACATACACCTCTTACTCACTCTTCACCCTCTTGCCTTCTGGTAGAAGGTACTGAAGCATTCAGGTACAAACATCCAGATTTTTAACACAAGCCATCCATCGCCTTAACAAAAACGGACTGGACTGATAAAACACACACACATGCACTGCCTCAACTCATCACCACAACTCATCACCTCAACTCCACAGAGTATCGTAATGTCATGTTTGTCACACTGTCACTGTTTTCTGCTCTTGTTTGCACATTTGCATGAGCACTTTATGTTGTCTCTGTTGTGTCTTTGGTATAAAAATGTAGATCATTTCCAGCTAGCCAGCTAATTAGGCTTCTTAGTTAGCTGGTTAGACTTTTGTTAATTTATGTTGTAAATTTATGTTGCATGTAGCATCTTGGTCCTGGAGGAATGTTGTTTCGTTTCACTGTGTACTAACTGTATATGGTTGAAGTGACAATAAAGCCTACTTGACTTGACTTGACTTTTGTAATCAAAACAGATTAGAGCAATAAACATTTATGGCAGCAAGCACATGATCAAATATTAACTGTGGATGGAGAGGAGCTACTGGCATGTACTTCATGGGATCACTACATCTGTTTTATTGCCACCAGTCTATTTATTCATTAACTTGATTCCATGAAGCAGCGGATTTAAAATTGTTTTGTCAGCATCCATCAACTAAATATGTTTCACCATGCCTTGCTTCTGACTTCTTTACACCAAAGACAGAACATTACTCAGATTTGTGAAAGTGGTTTCCAACATGGAACTTGTGTTACTATGATAACATTATCTCATGGACAGATAAAACAAAAATCAACGTGTACCAAGATAAGGGAGCAAAGATGAATCAACGTGAATGACTAATGTAAGGGAAAAATGATATATAAGTATATACTACATTATACTGTGCTCTACTGTATTGAATCACTTCAAACCAGATTTAGTCATGCACTTCAATCTCCTTCTGAATTATTATTTGTTTAAAGATATCTTGAATTACGACACTGTTTCTTGTTCCATTTAATCCTATTTTAATCACTTATTACTCATCTGTAAGGGAAAATTGCTGACATCCATGATCTCTTGGTTGCTCGTGATATTTTCTGTTGGACGGGGCACTCTGTCTCTGTCCTCATGTGATAAGGATATTTGCTGTGTGTGAGGACGAAAACGGCATCAAGAAGTCCAGAGCATGCGTACTCTGTTCCTATTTCTCCGGCTTTCTTTAGTTTTTCTTCTGCCTTCTTAGCTTTTTATTTTGGTAAACTGCATAGCAAACTCTCATAATATTTACTCATTTCTGTCCTTGATAATTCTCCTATCCTGTGCTTTGCCCGCACAGGAGGGTGTGTAACTACTATATATGTGTGTGTTTATCCAAAAGAGCAATCAGTGTTCTGGCTGTTCTTTGACCCGTTCTCCTGAGCTCAGAGGTGTGTTGCAGTGGCTTTAAAGAAAAACCCCAACAACTAAAATCATTAATGATAATTACAGTTTCCAGTCTTTTTCTTTGTTTTAAGTTACATAAAAATATCATGTAAACATGATTATGTCTATGAATCAACACCATTCTTTGTATGTAGATTAAGTTTTCAGTCATCTGACTGACTACAAAAAAAGGGTTAAATGTAACTCAACACAAAAAGTAACCTGAGCTAAGAATTGACTTGATTCTGAATTTACTGTATAGTACCTATTTCTGCTATGTGCCTACCAGTATTACATACATTTTAAATTAAATTAATTAATTTAGCAGTTATTCAAGCTGCTAAATCAGAAATTCATGCTATTTACAGGTATAGCTACAGTATGAATCCTTTGGAAATAAATGACGCCACAAGATCTCTGGGGTGTACAGTACTGTGGTCTCTGGCACCAGAACATTAGCAGTGGATACTTTAGGTTAAATGGGATATTGGATTCGAGAAAATGGATGCATCTTTTGGATGCCCAGTGCATTCCATGGATGCTCAGTTGGATTTAGATCAGGGGTCTTTGGAGGCCGGATCAAAAACCCTCATGACTGCTATGCCCCATATGAGGTATGCTGATGCATTTTGCATTGGGCAGCCTGATAACTTTCTTATGTGGCCATCAATGATAGACATAGATGAGCCTTATGTGCCCATGAACCTGTCACCAATTGCCTAATAAGCCAATAGGGTGGTAGTGTTTGGGAAAACACTTAGAGTCTCCGGTTTTGTTTTCAGAAGATTTTGACCTTTATTATCAATTCATAACGGCCGGAGTTGGTCCTTGGAGCAACTAACTCTCTTGTCCATTTCCCCCATTACATATTCTTCAACCCCCCCAATGTACATTGCTTCAATGTCCCCCTCCCAACATTTGTCCTTTTGGTCTCATTGGTCTCATTAGGGCCCCCTTCAGCCCACAATGAAGGTGCCCCAATGTCTTGCCCAACATACAGTCGCATTCCATAATGTACAGTATACGTTAGACACTCACATTCATGTACATACTGTACATACTGTACATGCCAAATATATCCATGTTGGGTACATTTAATTATTTATAGCTGATTAAAAAATCATACCACATTCTTCTCCTTTGTGGCTTATAAGCCCCATATCATAGGTACTGTATGTAAATCACATCAAACATAAAATGGAACATGCATAGCCTAACACAGATTATAAGTTAATATCATGTTGAATGTACTTGCTGCGATATAACATGTCTTCGACTCAGATACTTTGCGCATACAGGGACGCCTTTTAGAAAGAGGCCAGGCTACTGCTTTCAGTAGCTCAACTTTGATCTCAACTTTAATTGTCTTCTTTGTCCTCGTCTTAAGTGCTTGAATCCTCTTCTGTATCTTGTGAATCGCAATTGTAGCTGTAAATGTCCTTATCACCCTTTAGGGTTGTTTTCTCATCTTGCTATCTTAATACCTCCATTTGTCAAATTTGGCTTTTATGTCTAATGACTTTAATACAGAAAGCACTAAACAGAATAACAATCCTCCTCTTGCTATAGAAAGTCCCAAGAACATTCCTAATTTAGCAAACCATGCTCCCTAATTTCCCAGCTTCAGATCCAACCAGTCCCATATCTTACAGTCTCTCACTGCATGAATTGTGGTTTCTAGCCTTCAGTTTCCTAGTTTAATCAGTAAATGCACCATGAGAAGCTGTGTTATTTAGGAAATACCTACAGCATTCGTCACCCAATCATACACATAGCCCCTTTATCTGCTAATTATCATTCAAGAGCACGTATATTCTGCCATGTCATAGTCCTTGTCACCACTAGTTGTTCTCCTAACACAGTTAAATCTTCCATATAATTAATAAATCTGTGCTGATTATAGTAAATAAAATTGCTCCATTCTGTGTTTTTATTCAGTGTAATCCAGGTCAACCGTGCTTGAAATCCTGATTTAATTTAATCTCTGGCTTTAAATTCATTTGTTATACCCCTGGGTTGACCAATTAAGTCCAAGAATACATTAGGACCTGGTTGGTGTCCTAATGTACACCAAACACCACCCTCAATCTCCGTTCACCATGACCCGAGTTCTGAGCACACACCTGATTCACATTAGCTGCCCTGGCTCCTCGTCTCGTCGCTGAATTCCCCATTGTGTCTCCTGGAACTCTGTCTCATATCCTGTTTCATCCTCGTTGATTGTTCCACGTCTTCACTGTTTGTCTCCACGCTCCCCCCAGCTCCATCAGTCACGCAGATAAGACTTTCCGGTTGTTTTTCATTAAGTGTTTTCAGTATTCCACGAACTGTTAAATGCCCGTTCGTGTTCCTCATAAAATCAGAGTCTCTGTCCCCGTAACAGAAGGTCAGACCTAAAGAACAATGAACCCGATGGGTCCGAACCCATTACTTGAGCTGGTGGAGCGACTAAGTCTTCTCCTCCATCGAACCACTTCCGGCAACAACCACTTCTTCGGCAGCTCCAACCGCTTATGCCAGTCCCATGCCAGCGCCAGCGCACTATGGTGGCGAGACAGAGAACTGCAATGGATTTCTGCTCCAGTGCGACCTCACTTTCGAGATGCAGCCTCACAGAAAAATAGCATACATAATCTCACTTCTTACAGGCAAGGCTCTCCAGTGGGCAGAGGCCATCTGGCATCAGGACGGGAGTGCTGATCCAAGTAGCAAACCGCCTCCAAGAATGCATCACTTAACTCTCCACGCGTCGTGATCCATCTGCAGTTCTCCGTCCCACAGAGGTGAGGACTGTTCCGGAACCCATGCAAGTGGACCAGCAATCCCTCTACAGACTCACCCCTACTAAAAGATAGCACCGGCTGACCCAAGGACTCTGCCTTTACTGTGCAGAGAGAGGACATGTCCGTCTGACATGTCCATCTGATATGTCCTCAATGACCTCCCCATCTCAAGGTGGCTCCCTTAATGACCAATGCAGTCTTTGATATTGCTTCTCTGTCTGTTACAGTAAAGACGCTCCTGGATTCGGAGTCCGTCGGCAATTTTATCTCTACCGCTGTATGTCTCAAACACCATATCCCCACAATCCTCCACCCTACGCAATTCAAGATACGCTGTGTCACCGGGGCCCCACCTCAGGGTGGATGGCATGGTTACATCACAAATGCATCGAATTTCTAGTTCTGGAACGGTCCACCTCTGATGTCATTCTCGGGCATCCATGGCTCGCCAAGCACAACCCCATCATCTCGTGGAACAGTGGAGAAATCCTGAAGTGCGGGTCACAGTGCATGAACCAGTGTCTCTCCTCAACACCCGGGCCTTCAGTTAACACCACGTCTGTGGAGAGCCCCACTGATCAGCTCCAAGCTACCATCCCCAAGACCTACTCCCGCTTCAGAGACGTGTTTTGTCCACGGTGAGCCACTCAGCTGCCACCTCGCCGGCCATGGGACTGCGCCATCGATCTCCTTGCAGGAGAACCAGTGCCCAAAGGAAAGATCTACTCTCTCTCCATTCCCGAACAAAAGGCCATGGAGGATTATATCAAGGAGGCTACCCAACAGGGATACATTCGGCCGTCCACCTTCCCTGCTGCTTCGAGCTTTTTATTTTTGGCTAAAAAGGATTGGGGGCTCCGCCCCTGCATTGATTACCGCGCCCTCAATAAAATAATGGTAAAGTTCAGTTACCCACTCCCTCTCATCCCAGCAGCTCTGGACCAGGTACGTGGGGCGAGTATTTTCACCAAACTAGACCTTCCGAGTGCCTATAACCTCATTCGAATACAAAGGGGAGATGAATGGAAAACGGCGTTCATCACCCCAACCGGCCACTATGAATATCTGGTCATGTCTTACGGCCTAGTCAATGCTCCCTCCATATTCCAGGGCTACATGAATAAAGTGTTTTGATTGTTCCTGAATAGGTTTGTTATTATTTACATTGATGACATCCTCATTTACTCTAGGAGCGAGTCGGAACATTGCATTCATGTAGCCGAGGTTCTCCAGAAACTAAGAGAACAACAACTATTCTTGAAGGCTGAAAAGTGCGCGTTCCATCAATCCTCCGTGTCATTCCTAGGATATCACATAAGTTCACAGGGAACAAAATGGACTACAGTAATGTGGAGGCTATCCGGACATGGCCAATCCTGACTACCATAAAACAACTCCAACGATTTTGGGGTTTTGCAAATTTTTACTGTAGATTTATTCAAAATTACAGTTCTCTTGTCCCCCCCTGACGACCCTCCTGAAGGGCAAACCCAAAACCCTTTCCTGGAACGCCAAAGCCCCCCAAGCTATTTCTGCTCTCCAGAAGGCGTTCACATCAGCACCTATCCTAGTTCTCCCGGACCCCACCAAACCGTTTCTTGTCGAGGTCGATGCGTCCTAGTCAGGAGTTGGGGCCATCCTTTCCCAGCAGCAGGGTAAACTTCCTCAGTACCATCCTTGTGCCTTTTTCTCCTGGAAGCTGTCACCCGCTGAAAGGAACTATGACATCGGGAATTGAGAGCTCCTTGCCATCAAGCTTGCAGTGGAGGAGTGGAGGCACTGGCTGGAGGGGGCAGTGCACCCTTTTTTGGTCTTAACTGATCATCGGAACTTAGAATATCTACGGGATACCAAATGCCTTAACCTGCGACAGGCCAGATGGGCACTTTTTTTCACCTGATTCCACTTCTCAATCAGTTATCGACCAGGAACAAAAAACGTCAAGGCTGATGCTCTTTCCTGTCACCACGACAGGGAGGAAACTCCAGAATTTCTGGAGAATATCCTCCCTCCAACCAAGTCTTTCCCATTCAATGGGAGGTGGAGGAAGAGATTCGTCAGTCCCTGACCACTGAACCCTCAGCTCCAGAATACCCAGAGGGTTGTCTCTATGTTCCAATGGCGCAGCGAGATACTCTCCTCCATCAAACACATGCTTCAATGGGCACTGGTCACTGGTCACCCCGGGACAAATCAAACCCTCTCACTCCTCGAAGAACGCTTCTGGTGGCCCAACATGGCAGAGCACGTCAGAAGGTACGTGAGGGGATGCCGGGACTGCGCAACAACTAAACCCTCCAGACATCTGCCCGCAGGAAAATTATTACCCCTTCCAGTACCCCGGCATCCATGGTCACATTTAGGAGTGGATTTCGTTACAGATCTCCCAAGTTCCGAAGGCCATACTTGTATCCTATTAATAGTCAATTGCTTTTCCAAATCCTGCCGTCTTATTCCACTCCCTTCAGCTAAGGAGACAACTGAAACCCTATTTCACCAGAAAATAGGGTTTTTACAGTTTTCCGGGTTTATGGCCTTCCTGAAGAAATCGTATCTGACCAAGGGCCCCAATTCATCTCCCAGTTCTGGAAGGCCTTCTTCAAACTCCTGGGTGTGACCGTAAGCCTGTCTTCTGGATATCACCCCCAAAGTAACGGACAAACTGAGCATAAGATTCAAGAGATAGGCAGATATCTCTGTACCTTCTGCCTTGATTGACAACACTCTTGGAACCAGTTCATCGCCTGGGCGGAGTATGCCTGCTCCTAGAGGAAGGGGCTGTCCACCCCGACGACGGGTCCAGCGGCCCTCAGGAGCGTCCGTGGAGGGGGGGGGGGGTTCTGTCACGGAAACACCAGGCTCCACCCTCTGTTAAATTGCATGAGTAGTTGCAAGGAGAACAGTACAGTAAAAAGATGATAATACTATAAGCAAATCAAGTAACATGGCAGAAGAACGCAGTCACATTGGTACTATGAACTCAGATGGGAAGCCAGCAGCCTCTACGGAGGAAATCACAGAAGAAGCCATGAGCACAGTTGACAGAGCTTCTGAGGCAGGTTCAAAACTTTCTCGTTCATCACGTTCATCGTGATCATCAAAGATGTCAGCTAGTATGGCAGCAGGTACTGCAAGGGCTCAAGCAGAAGCAACACGAACTCGTATTTCTTTTGTAAAGAAAGAGCATGCGATGAAACTGGACAAAATTTAATTAGAAACGGCCCATAAATTGGACAAAGCTAAAATAGAGGCAGATCTACAGGTGCTCCAACATGAAAAGGAACAAGCTGCTACTCTGGCCCAGGCAGAGGTGCTAGAAGCAGCTGTAGCAGCAATTGAGGATGATATTTCCAGTGCTAGTTTCTCAGTGTCTTCCCACGGTAAAGTGAAGCGCATAAAAGACTATGTCGAAACACAAAATAAGACAGAACCAAAAGAAAACAGGCACAATCCAAATCGTAGTGACATACTGCACCCAGATGCCTTAGACTCTAACGATACTGCTTCTAATCTCATGCATCATGTCCAGGATGCCTTCACTGAAGTCCCATCACAGCCACTCAATACATCATTCAGATCTGGAGTTAAACAGGAATCTTATCATCCTCATGCTTCATACCTTTTTCAGAGAGAACCTATCCCAGTACAGCCGCATTCAATGTCATCTCATCAGCCAGGAGCCTCAGGTATGATGGACTTTGCCAAATATTTAGCACGTCGTGAGCTGGTAAATACAAGTCTTGTTAAGTTTGATGACAGACCTGAGAGTTTTAGAGCTTGAAAATCAGTTTTTGTTGGAGCCACAAATGGTTTAGGTCTGACAGCTGGTGAGGAGCTAGACCTGCTTATCAGGTGGCTCCGCAAAGAATCATCTGATCATGTAAAAAGGTTATGATCAGTTTATGTCAGTGATCCTAAGGCAGCCCTATATGCAGCCTGGCAAAGATTAACAGATTGTTATGGTGCACCTGAAATAATTGAAAATGCACTCTTGCAAAGGCTTGAAAACTTTCCCAGGGTCCCTAGTAAGGACTTCATTAAGTTAAGAGAGCTAGGTGATCTCCTGACAGAACTATAGGCAGCTAAGCAAGATGGTTATTTGCCTGGCCTAGCATATTTGGATACTGCCAGAGGAATAAATCCCATTGTAGAAAAGCTACCTCACTTTCTCCAAGAGAAATGGCTCTCTCATGGCATGAAATACAAAGAACAGTATAATGCCTCCTTCCCTCCTTTTTGGTACTTTGTTAGCTTTGTCTGCTATAAGGCGAAAGCCAGAAACGATCCAAGCTTCACTATTGCTGGTCCTCCTAAAAGTGAGAAATTCCTAAGTAAACAAAGTTATCAGAGGATGCCTGCCCATTTCTGTTCATAAAGTTGATGTTTCCCAGAAGGCCAATCCTAGTAAGGAATCATGCACCACGGATAAAAATCCAAACAACTGCCCAATACATAATAAACCGCATCCATTAAGAAAGTGTCGTGGTTTTCGGATGAAGCCGTTGGAAAAACGAAAAGCCTACTTAAAGGAACATGGTATCTGCTTTCGATGTTGTGTATCATCTTCTCACTGCAGTGAAGTGTATGGAATGTGACAGTAAAGTCCATGCCTCTGCTTTACACCCAGGACCAGCTCCATCGGTTCCCAAACCCTCAATTGCCTCTTTAGAGCATGGCAGGGAGGAAGAGGGTTCATCGCCTTCTGTGGACAATGCCTGTACTAAAGTCTGCGGAGAAGATTCACCAGCTAAGTCTTGTTCTAAGATATGCTTGGTTCGAGTGTATCCAAAAGGCAGTCCAGAAGCTGGTGTCAAGATGTATGTTATGCTGGATGACCAGAGCAATAGGTCATTAGTAAGATCAGAGTTTTTAAGTGTTTCCCTAACTCCTGAAAACTTGTGATGGAACTATTGAAGCTTCTGGAAGGAGAGCCGAGGTATTTCAGATAGAGCCAGTTAATGGAGATATGAGCTTGACACTACCTACTCTAATTGAATGCAATGACATTCCTGATAATAGGGCAGAAATACCTACCCCACAGGTTGCTCGAAATCATCCTCATCTCAAAGGCATAGCCTCCGAAATTCCAGAAATGGATGATAATGCACAGGTCTTCATGTTGTTGGGTCGTGATGCTCTGAGAGTCCATAAGGTCAGACGCCAGATAAATGGGCCTCATAATGCGCCGTTTGCGAGAGTTGGAGACGTATGCTTGGGTAATTCTCACAAACCAAGTGTGTTGAGCTATAAGACACATGTGCTGGACAATGGTAGAACGTCATATTTTCCTCCATGTTAAAGTCACATCAAATTGAAGGACAGCTTAAGTCTCAGACATGAAGAACAAGGTATCCCCCATCTCTACAAAGGTGTGAGTATGTTGCTCCTCTAAGTGATAACCAGGAACGCTGGTATTTACCATTCTTTGGGGTTTATCATCCAAAAAAGCCCAACCAAATTAGGGTGGTTTTCGATTCCAGCTCCGAGTGTGTCTCTCCCTGAATAGAGTCCTTTTGACAAGACCAAATTTGAATAACAGCTTGTTAGGAGTGCTGATTCGATTTAGAAAGGAGCCTGTTGCTGTAACCGCTGATATACAGCAAATGTTCCATTGTTTCACAGTAAAGGAAGACAACAGAGATTATTTGAGGTTTCTGTGGTACCGTGACAATGATCTCAACAAAGATGTAATCGAATGTAGGATGAAAGTCCATGTGTTCGGAAACAGCCCCTCGCTGGCAGTGGCGTTTTATGGACTTCGTCGGGCTGCCAAAGAGGGACAGCTTGTGTATGGAATTGACACCACACCTATAACTTTGTGAAGAGGGACTTGGACTTGGACTACATGGACGATGGTCTGAGGTCATTTCCCACCACCTTCGAAGCTATCGACTTACTGCAGAGAACACAAGCATCTTTGGCAGAATCAAATTTAAGGCTTCACAAGATAATGTCAAACAGTCCATCAGTATTGGCAGCCTTTCCGCCTGAAGACTGTGCAAAACGTCAAAGATCTGGATTTTAGAGATGAAATCGTGCCTACTCAACATAGTCTCGGCTTGAACTGGGAAATATCGACAGACACTTTTACGTTCCACTCTCCAGATAACAGCAAACCTCTGACTTGTCATGGAATTCTCTCTACAGTCAACAGCTTGTATGACCCGTTAGTGTTCGCAGCTCCTGTTATTATTCATGGAAGATTCCTGTTAAGAGAGTTGTCAGAGGGAGTAAATAACTAGGATGAGCCCTTCCCCGAAGAGAAATGCAGGGAGTGGAAAATGTGGAGAAATTCATTGCAAGACCTAGAAAAGGTTCATGTTCAGAGGACGTATAGCTTGAAATCGCTCTCAAAAGCCAAGCACACAGAACTGTGCATATTTTCAGATGCCTCTTGCAAGGCCATTGGAGCAGTAGCATACCTCAAGTCTATTCATGAAGATGGACAGGTCAATGTTGGTTTTGTCTTGGGTAAAGCTAAATTGACACCTCTAGACGAACCTACCATCCCTAGGTTAGAACTTTGTACAGCTGTGCTAGCTGTTGAGATATCAGATCTGATCCTGGATGAAATTGATCTAGAGGCAGACTCTGTTAAGTTTTTCTGTGACAGCAAGGTTGTATTAGGTTACATATACAATGAAAGTAGGAGGTTCTATGTGTATGTACACAATCGCGTTCAAAGAATCAGGCAGTCTTCGAAGGCTGAGCAATGGTACTATGTTCCTACTGAGCATAATCCAGCTGACTGCGCTTCGAGTTCTGTTCCGGCCTCTCTTCTTACAAGCACCAAGTGGCTGACAGGACCAAACCTTCTTTATGTAGCCTTAGAAAGCAATCCAACCTTGCAGGAATCTTTTGAGCTACTGGATCCAGACACGGATTCAGATGTTCGTTCTTTACCTCAAGTGAGCACTGCTGTCTCAAGTATAATTGAGAAACCACTTACCCCGGAACGCTTTGAACGCTTTTCCACATGGAAGTCCCTGTTGAGAGCAGTGACATGCTTGATACATGTCGCCAAGTCATTTCACTCTAATTCGGATAATAATTGCAGACATGCAAATATATGGGCTGGCATAAGTGCGATCAACCTTAATGTCTAAGTGAGTTGGCTGGAGCCAAAAAGGTCATCCTTCTTCCTGCTCAGAAGTCTGTCTTTCCTAAAGAGTATAGTGCTCTTATGAGAAATGTTGAAATCTCTCAGAACAGTCCTCTACTTAAGTTGAATCCTGTCCTTGGTGCAGACGAACTAATCAGAATTGGTGGTCGTCTAACACATGCATCTGTGATCAGTGATGAGAGAAATCTCATTGTCTTACCTGGACGTCATGCTACATCTCTACGTTAATAATTCGTCACTTCCATGAGCAAGTAAAGCATCAGGGCCGCCTCTTTACTGAAGGAGCTATATGCAGTGCAGGATTCTGGCTAATTAATGGAAAAAGATTGATTAGTAGTGTCATACATAAGTGTGTGGTATGTAGGAAGTTGCGTGGGAATACAGAAGAGCGCCTCAGTCCATCCCCACCTTTTACATATGTCGGTTTGGATGTGTTTGGTCCTTTCTCAGTCTCGGCTCGTCGGACAAGAGGAGGTTATGCAGAGAGCAAACGTTGGGCCATTCTCTTCACTTGCATGTCCACACGAGCTGTTCACATAGAGGTAATTGAATCGCTTGATGCCTCTAGTTGTATAAATGCACTACGGAGATTTTTTGCCATTAGAGGGCCTGTGAAGCAATTTAGGTCAGATTGTGGAACTAACTTTGTAGCGGCAAGCAAAGAACTGGGATTCTCCAAAATGGTGAAAGACCCAAAGATGCAAGAGTACCTCGCTCACTGCTCTTGCTCATAGGAATTTAATCCATCCCACGCTTCACACATAGGGGGAGCTTGTTAACGTTTGATAGGTGTGGTAAGGAGGATCCTGGACTCAATGTTGATGCCGTCTGGATCTCGTCCCCTTTTACATGAGGTCTTATGCACATTCATGGCCGAAATTTCTGCAATAATTAATGCAAGGCCCTTAGTTCCAATCTCGTCAGACCCTGACTCACCTCTTATACTAACTCCTGCCATGCTCCTCACTCTGAAGGTCGGGGCTCCTCCTTCTCCTGGAAACTTTTCAGGTAGTGACATGTTCAGGCATCAATGGAAGCAAGTGCAGAGTCTTGCTGACAGCTTTTGGTATCGCTGGAGACGTGAATATCTCCCAACACTACAAATTCATCGCAAGTGGAATAGTACTCGACCTGACATTCAAGAAGGAGATCTTGTTCTCTTAAAAGATAATCAGAGCCCTCGAAACAAAGGGCCTATGGCTTTCGTGTCCAAAGTCTTTCCAAGCACTGATGGGAAAGTGCGAAAGGTGGAGTTAAAGGTTTCTAAAAGTGGATCTGGAAAGGTTGTAAAATATCTCAGACCTATCACATAAGTTATTCTTCTGTTGTCTAAGGACATTCGGGATTAAATAGGACATCCTTAGGATGTCCGACGGGGAGTGTTCCGCTCCAGACTTGGTGCGTTAAAATAGTTTGCTGCCCCCTAGTGGCAGTTACCTTTGGAAAAGCGCGAGTGGAGTTCTACATGCGGTTGTTTGCACTTCCATGTTTGAATGCCATCCTTTGTTTTGTGTTTATAAGCGCATCATCTGTAAGTTATTTTTTCATTATATAATACTTAATTATATATATTTGCATATATTTGTAATATTGTGTTTATTTAAAGTTTCAATTTTATGTAATATCGGGATAGCCATTAGCTCTTAGCCTAGCCTACTGTATTAGTATTTCTTGCTGTTTTCTTTGCCTTCTGATTATTGTTTATTTGCTATTTTTTCTTTTTTCAGTTTTACTCTTAATTCATAAGGTACCTGGCATCTTATTAAACATTAAACACTAAGATGAATCCTGACTCGTCTGTACTTTATGGATGGAGTTTGGCTGGCTGTTAAATTGCATGAATAGATGCAAGGAGAACAGTACAGGTTTCCAACATGGAACTTTTCTTACTATGATATCATTATCTCATGGACACATAAAACAAAGATCAACTTGTACCAGAATAGGGGAGCAAAGATTAATTAACGTGGACGACATGGAAATTGATAATGAAATTATCAATAATTAAATAATGAAAGAGATTAATGCTAATAGAGGTCATTCAGTAGTGTGAGAAAGTACCTGAAACTCAAACTAAAGGTAACAGTGATACACAGTATCCAGTCTTTTTCTTTGTTTTAGGTTACATAAAAATATCATAAACACATGATTATATGTCTATGAATCAATACCATTTTTTTTTGCCACATATGCCACAGTAGATTATCAGTTTTCAGTCTGCTGGCAAAGAAATGTGTTTGAGTTTCAGTTCTAAGATAAGTGGATTCCAGGAGATAAATACAGGTATATGATGCCTATTAACCCGTGAAGTCTTTTTTAAATATAATACATTAATCTTATCTTCTCAGCATACTGTATGTTCTAAATACAGGTATGCATATATTTAGTATATTCAGTATACTTAAAAGTTGTGTGATGAAGCTGAAGCAAATCAAATGTAACTGCTGCTTGGATTCTATCTCCAGATCTTTTTCATCTGACTGGAGCAGTATTTTGGTGTAAAAGACAAAACCCACATGCACATACAGAAAAGTATAAAAGCTCTGGGGTGTACTGTGGTCTGTGGAACATTAGCAGTGGATACTTTAGGTTAAATGGGATATGCGGTGGGGGTCAATGGATAGATCTTATTTGCTCAGTTGGGTTTGGAGCAGGGGTCTTTGGAGGCTGGATCAAAAACTCCAAACTGATTGACTGCTATGCCCCATATGTGGCATGCTATTGAATTGGGTGGCCTGATACCTTTCTTTTGTTGCTATTTTCCCCCTTGTTGTACATTCTGCAGAGCAATCGTCTAAATATGTTATCATGTCTACCATTCAGCTCATTCAGTGTGTGGAGTGCAGGATGTTTAGACATTCTTCCTCCGTCATTAGTGATAATTTTATTTGTGATTGGTGTGTGTTAGTTAGCACCCTGACGGAGAAGATATTAGCATTAGAGCATTAGTGCATCCAGACTTTAGAGAGGGTTAGTGAGCGCGAGAGCAGCGTTATTCCTGTAGCGGGAAGTCTGGGTGCCACAGGTGGAGATAACCAGCCTCCAACTCCGGCAGTAGAGCCCACACAGCGGGGCGAGTAGGTGACGACTCGGTGGCATACTCGTTCAGCCAAAGCTAGCGCTAAGGCTAGCCCACCGGAGCACACCTCATCTGCACTTCACGTGTCCAACAGGTTTGCTCTCCTCAGTGATGCACCTGCTGAGAAAGTGCTCTGGTTATAGGAGACTTAATACTGAGGCACGTGAAATTAGCTAGGCCTTTAGGGGCGCCAGCGGCAGTGGTCAGGTGTATCCCAGGAGTCAGAGCACCGGACATAGTAGGTAATCTTAGGGCTCTAGGACAACATAGGTTCTCTAAGATAGTGGTACATGCTGGAGCTAACGATATACGCCTTTGTCAGTCAGAGGTTAGCAAGCATAACTTTACAGAGCTGTTTAAAATAGTGAAGGCAATGTCCGATGAGGTAGTTTGCTCTTGTCCCGTCCCAATGAGACGTGGCGACATAGCTTAGAGCAGGTGGTCGCTGAACCGCTGGATGTCCAGGTGGTGCTCCGAAAACAACGTGGGCTTCAACGTGGGCAAATCTGGCCTGTTAGGGCGGGACGGTGTCCATCTCACTCGGGGAGGTGATGCTCTCATTTCTTGCAGTATAACACGTAGTCTCAGAAGAGGACTAGTTAATCGGTGACAATCCAGAGCCCAGGCCAGGGAGCAGACAGACAGGCTAAACCAACCGTCTGCTAGCTGCATAGAGTCGTCACTCAGGGTTCATCATACTGATACTGTGTCTGTTCCCCAAGCTAAACATAAACATAAATTTAGAAAGACTCAGAAAGTCTGTTTTAGTAATTTAATTAACATAGATACCACAAACTCAGATCACACTGAATGCGCAGCCGGCACCTCTGATCTGAAGCTAGGACTGTTACGTAAATATTAGATCTCTCGCATCTAAAGCAGTTATTGTTAATGAAATTATCACAGATCAGGAGTTTGATATATTATGTTTAACAGAAACCTGGATTAAACAGGACGAGTATGTAGCTCTAAATGAAGCTAGTCCTCCTGGATACAACTACATACACCAGCCTTGACTAACTGGTAGAGGAGGAGCACAGATACAAAAGCACAGATTTAAATTTAATGCATTAGAAGCTCTCTATAGTAACATAAAGTCAGCTCAGTCGATCCTGCTAATCATCATTTACAGACCCCCAGGGCCATACTCTGAGTTTCTCTGTGAATTTGCAGAATTCCTCTCAAACCTTGTTGTTTCTGTAGACAAAGCGTTAACTGCTGGAGACTTTAATTCATTTTTTTAATTAATTCATTTTGAGAATCCAGAAGACCCCCTGAGAACAGCATTTATGTCCATACTGGACTCAGTAGGAGTAAATCAGTGTAGATTTACACTTTAGATCACACTTTAGATTTAATATTATTCTTTGGATTAAGTATAGGAAATATAACCACAATTCCACAGTCTGAAGTTATCTCAGATCACTATCTTGTCTCAATTATAGTGTGTCATAGTAATAATGTATGCACAGCACCGCGCTACCGCCTTAAACATACATTTACATCAAATACCACACAGAGCTTTATCAATAATCTTCCAGAGTTATCAACTTTGATTGGATCGCCATCTGACTTCACAGAACTCGAACAGGCGAATGAATATCTAGAGTCAACACTTCGTTATAGCTTAGATAATGTAGCTCCAGTTAAAAGGAAAATTATTAGAGATAAAAAACTTGCTAAAAAAAAAAACTAACTAACGTAAATGGTGCCAAACTAAATTGTTAGTATTCCAAATAGCTTGAAAGGACAGCATCCTGAACTATAAAAAAAAGCTCTCAGTGATGCTAGGTCAACATATCTCTCCACTCATAGAAAATAACAAAAACAACCCGAGATTTTTATTTAATACCGTAGCTAAATTAACTAAAAACAAGACCACTGCAGAAATCTCCACAACAACATCATGCAGTAGTGAGGATTTCATTAACTTTTTCAATAACAAAATCATAAATATTAGTAAAAAAATTCAGGCTTTGAAACCAGACAATTTAAGTAATACAAATGAACTAACCACATCACATCAGAACTTAGAATACTTTACTCCGCTTGAAGCGAGAGAACAAATTTCACTCATCTCTTCTTCAAAATCGTCAACCTGTATATTAGATCATATACCGACACATTTTCTCAAGCAGATAGTACCAGCAATAACAGAACCCCTGTTGAAAGTAATTAACTGCTCACTCAGCAGTGGGTATGTTCCCAAATCCTTTAAATTAGCAGTTATTAAACCGCTAATCAAGAAACCTGACCTTGACCCCTGTTAGCTTTCCAATTACAGGTCGATATCAAACCTCCCCTTTATCTCCAAGATTCTGGAAAAGGTAGTATCACAGCAGCTATGTTCACATCTACATAGAAATAGCATAAATGAACTGTATTTGTCAAGATTTAGGCTTCATCACAGCACAGAGACAGCACTTGTTAAAGTAGTAAATTACCTCCTGGCCTCTGATCAGGGTTGCGTCACTATACTTGTGTTACTGGGCCTCAGTGCAGCTTTTGACACCATTGATCATAGTATTCTCCTTCACAGATTAGAAAAGGTAGTAGGAATTAAGGGAACTGCCCTCTTGTGGCTCAGATCCTATTTGACTGATCGTTATCAGTTTGTAGATTTAGATGGTGACAATTCCTCATGTTCTCAAGTGGAGTTTGGTGTTCCACATGGTTCAGTTTTAGGCCCACTGCTTTTTTCCCTTTACATGCTTCCTCTGGGCAACATAATTCGTAAACATGGTATTAGTTTTAGTTGTTATGCTGATGACACACAATCATATGTCTCAGCAAAACCAGATGAGAAAAACCAGTTTGCTAAAATTGAGCAGTGTGTGCAGGACATAAGAGATTGGGTGTTAATTAATTTTCTTCTGCTTAATCCTGATAAGACAGAAGTTCTAGTCATAGGACCACAAGTAGCTAGAAGTAAGCTTTCTGATGACACTGTAACTTTAGATGGCCTTGCTGTTCCATTAAATGCAACAGTAAAAGACCTTGGTGTGATTATAGATTCCAACCTTTCGTTTGAATCACATGTAGATAATATCCTGTAATATTACAGGATAGCTTTCTTTCACCTTAGAAATATTGCCAAGATGAGAAACATTTTGTCACTAAATGATGCAGAAAAACTAGTTCATGCTTTTATCACCTCTAGGTTGGACTATTGTAACGCCTTACTGTCTGGTTGTTCAACTAGGTGTATAAACAAGCTTCAGTTAGTACAGAATGCAGCAGCGGGAGTCCTCACTAAAACCCGAAGATACGAGCACATCACCCCTATCTTATCTACACTGCATTGGCTCCCTGTGAAATTTCTCATCGATTTTAAGATACTACTTTTGACATTTAAAGCACTAAATTGTCTCGCGCCACAGTATTTGAGTGAACTGCTAGTGTCTTACAATCCGCCACGCCTACTTCGATCAAAGGATGCAGGCTGCCTGTCAGTACCACGTATTATTAAAACTACAGCAGGGGGCAGAGATTTTTCTTACAAAGCCCCAAAGTTATGGAATAGTCTTCCTATAAATGTTCGGGGCTCAGACACAGTCTCAGTGTTTAAGTCTAGGCTAAAAACCTATTTATTTAGCCAAGCATTTTTGTAAATAGCCTTAGGTAAAGGAGCAGATCTGGGGGACTCATGGACGTAGAGTATTCTGGTGAACTGGTATGTTTAGATGCTGTCTTCTGCTCTCTCCTCTCTTTCTCTCCCTCTCTCCTTTCCCTCTCCCTGTCTCTCTGTCGAGCTATACATGTTGCTCCTGAATTTCCAGTGATCCAGACCCCTTTGCCCTCTGGACCCGTCTAACCCGTCCTGGAGTCCTGCTTCTGGTTGGAGATCTCGTCGCATGGATGCCCCGTGTGGTCTGCCTGGATTCGTGTGGTGGTTGGGGATGGTTTCCACGAAGACTGTCCTGTCCTCGATTGATGCTGACAGCTTTTCTCTGGGGACCTGTTCAGGACTGGTATTTCCTACAGTTTACCTGAGACTCCAGGAACAAACTGGACACCTTTTAATTTTATACTGTTATACTGAACTTCCAGTCTTACACATTATTATGCTGATCAATCCCTGCTATCTGTTATCACCCAGATGAGGATGGGTTCCCTGTTGAGTCTGGTTCCTCTCAAGGTTTCTTCCTATTACCATCTCAGGGAGTTTTTCCTTGCCACCGTCCCTCGGCTTGCTCATCAAGGACAATCTTATCATTTTGTTTCATACACATTCACATTGCATACAAACTTACTTCTTTTGATTGTGTAAAGCTGCTTTGCGACAATGTCAATTGTTAAAAGCGCTATATAAATAAAATTGACTTGACTTAAATGTCTTATCTAAATGATTAAATGACAGATACATCTGGTCTCCTGGAACAACTCGGCAGGGAACAGCTCCCTCCTCATTCACATCCTTGCTTTTTTCTGCATATAGATTGATTTATATACAGTATATTGCAGTTAGTTTCCTCATTTACAATTGAGGGGGCTCTACAATATAGCACTGGTGCATGAGCTTTCTTAGAATATTTTTTTGATGACAACCTTTAATGCAGATGGCTGAACAGAAATGATGGCACTGTTTGACGGCTTCCGAGAGGTCATAAGGAATAAGGAACTTTAACAGCGTCCTGCCTCCATTATTAATAAATAAATCCTAAAGATATTCTTCAAAATGACCAAACATGCACGACTGCTTAAGCTAATTGTGTGGTATCATGGTAGTCCATTAATATGAAAGACATGGATTGCTGAACTCTGCCTCCACCCAGTCACATACACATTGACTGATACATCACTCTACAGTATCTAACTGTATTTACCTTTCAATACTCATTAGTGGTGCTTGCAAAGCGAAGCACTAATATTATAATCTCACAAGCTTATTATTCTTTTTCTTCTTCTGTATGAAAGCATTTGTCGTAGGCCCATGAATGAGGTATAAAATCGTGCGACTTTTCTAAGCCGTCGGCCGTTAATTGCCCCGATTAACCGCCCCAAAAAATCCCATAGACTTTACATTGAGACCCACATCAGCTATGACATCAGCTATATCCATGACTATGACATGGGAGACTCTATGACGTCACGGCAAGCACCACTCACATTTTCTTCAGGAAATGTACCTCTTTAGTTAATACTACTATACAGACACTGCAAATAGAAATAACTTCATTATATTGAGTGACATGTTCAGTGACATCACATTGAGTAACATCATAGTGTGATGCTTTTTTCCAGCATCCTCGGCATTTTGGAGGTCTTAGCATAAAATTCCCCTATTCAACACACTCACACACACACGCCTGGTATTTATATGACTGAGATCACAATTTTTTTTACATTATATAAAGATAACCCAAGTAACCTTGGTGCACCTGGTTTGGCGATGACGCAAGGTGCTTGGGCCTACTCATCGTTGCTTGCAACTATATTTAGGGCCCAAGCACTAGTGTGAACAGGGCCCTCTTGTTCTTCTAATGATTATTATTAGACCCCAAGCACTATACTATAGGACCCTCTTGTATTCCTAAGGATTATTGGGGCCCAAGCACTATGTCTTCAGCCCTATGTCGTCATTTTGTTTTCCATAAGGATCATATTTTGGAATTCTGTTGAAAGGTTGGAATCTGAGACTCTCACATGAGATTTTGCTGCATAGTTCATACACACTTGCATAATGCCGTGAAACCGTTTAGAAATTTAGAGCTCATTGAGCTGAACAACTTTCACATTGCATGTCATGGGCTCAACTAAACAAAAAGTGAGTTATTTTGTGTCATTTGCCAAAATGCACCTGAAGGAATTTGATGCACTCTTCCTAGGGAATTTATACAATCGCCACCAAACCTGGCCTATGTGATCTCAAGACACTGGGGAAGCAAAGATTTGATATCTCAAACGGTACTTCTTCATACAGTACTTCTTCCGTACAAAAGTTTGGGGTGTAAATAGTCATGTACCGTTTGTGATAGACCCATGAATGAAGTGTCAAATCGTGTGGCTTATTTGTGAAAGGGGTGTTATGACTTTCGGAAGGGGTGGGCGGTTAATTGCCCCTGCATGAGGGAAATTAACTGCTCCAAAATGTCCTATAGATGTAACTTTGACGGATTGTATCTCAGAGCAAAAATTGTGCAAAGGTAAAATTTAACTCCTTTGAAGAGGTTTGTAAGCTGTGTCAGAAAATATCTTGCAATAGAGTATAAGGTGTACCCCTGGGGTACAAGAGGCACCCAAATTTGCCCCATTTACATATAATGGGGAAAAAATTCCATAGACTTTACACTGAGACCAATTTTGATGGATTCTAGCGCAGAGAAAAAAAATTTGAAAGAAAGATAATTCACCACATTTGAAGAGGATTGCAAGCTGCGTCAGAACATACTCTGCATGAAGGTATAAGTTTTACTCCTGGGACACAAGAGGTGCCTAAATTTGCCCCATTGACATATATGTACATGTAATGGTAACTTCCACACAAACTTTGAAACTGAACGTAACTGATGATCCCATTGTCGTAGAGACACTGTCACGGGTCTAGCTGGTGGTAGTGCTAGACCGGCTGATGGTGTTGCCGTGGGCATAAAGGTAGGCATGAAGGCAGAGGGGTTCAACAGAAAGAGTCTTTTATTTAAACAAACAACTCAAAAACAGAACAAAGGAACTAAAACAACAAACTCAAACTAAAACTAGGGCTCAGGAAAAACACCTGAACAGGAGCTGACACAGGGAACCAGGAGCTGACACAGGGAACCGACAGAGAACTAGGGATGAGGAAACATGGAGCCGGAGCTAACTAAAGACAGAGGGGAACTAGAGACAGGGACTGGAGACTGGAGAGACAGGACTGGAAGCACAGAGACTGGAGAGACCGGGCTAGACAGGAGACAGGGCTAGGGGCACAGAGACTGACAGGAATTACACTAGTTGGGTTAGTGAGGTTAGTAGCTACATGTTGTACTGGGGACACTGGAGGCTGACCTAACCGGGTTAGTGGCTAATGGGGTTAGTATTGACCTAGGAGACCGGAAGACAAAAGGCAGGGCACACATGAGGCTATACCAAACTAGCGGCTAACCTACTAGTGACCAGAACCACTAGCAGTCACTCCCACTAGAGATTAGCCTACTGGAGGCTAACCCTACTAGGGGCTAACCCTACTAGCCATCAAGGCCTACTAGCGGCTAACCCTGCTAATGGCTAAGCCCTCATGTGGCTACACATACTAGGGAAAAGACCAGAAGACAAAACAGTACTTACACAGGACACAGGAGGAGACACAGCCTAACTACACAGTGAACAGAGCAGCTCCATGAATCCACAGACACAAGGAACATCAAGAAAACAAAACTAGAGCCCTCTGAAAACAAAGGTTACAAAACAGAAACCAAATATAAACTTAAAGTAACAAAAATGAATGCCCACATGATGGTAATACAAACAAACCAAACGAACAATCACAAACAATGCTCGACCCAGTTTCCCAGAACAAACTGCTATTTATAGAAGGTTTTAATGAGCCACCTCAGTTCAGGTGAGCCTCATCACCTGACTGAGGTGCCTTCTGGGAAACTGAGTCAACCAACAGGAACTACACAGAAAGACAGACAGACATGAACAGTGACCTCTAGTGGAGGTTCCTAACAGACACGGAGAAGGGCTCATTTAACTCAGGCAACCAATCAGCATTTATCATGATGCTCAATAGCCACACCCGTAGCAACATCATTATGATGCTGTTAGCAACATGCTAACATGATTATCATGATGCTATCATTATGCTAACTACATTAGCACTTTATCGCTAACTTTGTTTAGAGAAAAAGACTCAGATTGTGTGAAACTTTATATGCAGTATATATACCTAGTTCTCTATTATGACAAACTAATCATGTTACCTTAAGACACTATAAGCTATTAGAACGGACTTTGTCGTTTCTCGATGTTTCCTTACCACACATTTTATGTTATGATTACACCAATCAACCATAACATCATAAGCATGACATGTGAAGTGATTAGCATTAATCACCAATTATACACCAGCCAACTCTAACATGAAGAGGTGACAAAAAAAAGTTCCAGAGGGTCATCACTGATGCCTCTCTCGCTGAGATCCTGGCCAATAGGGACCAGAAGCCTGGGGTGCTCAAGGCTCAGATAGAGCAAGCCATCAGGTTAATACATGATACTTTTATGAACTGTGTGGCAAAAACTTATTGTAAACTTTGTGTGTGCATACAGGTTTTTTTTTTCTTTTTCTTCTTGCAGAAGTGGAACATTTTACTTTAGCAGGACAATTTTTTAATGTGAAGGGAATCATGGCATTGTTTAACATTTTTATACTGAGTCTAATTTTTAGATTTTAGTTGTCCTCAACTGCTTATAAATCTGCTGTTTATTTCTTTGGGCTGCCAAAATGGAATAGTGACATTAGAAATTAGAAAAAATAAGTTTTTTGAAATTTTGCTGTTTAAATCAACATCACGATAAACTATCAAACTGTTAATGCTTTAGGAATCTGTAGCTAAGAAAAAGAAACTATCCAACAGATACTTTAATAACTTTAATGATTTATTCTTCACACAATTTGCCTACATACAGTACTACAAAATGACTGGTTAAATAAAATATAATCTGTTTAGTGGTGTTACAAACAAAATAAAAGCAAAAGAACTTGAGGTTGTGCTTAATATCAGCATGGCTATAACTCCATCAGGCTGCTCCCCTGTGCATCTGACCATATCACAGCCTTGCTGATAATCATCACAACAACACTCCCTCTGATGTGGTATTGCTTAACTCTAGTAGACTGTCACTTGAAGTTGAGATTGAATAATAAGTCAGGATGTTTAAATCCAAATCAAGTGTTTAATGTGGGGGTTACAGGACTCATTTGTTTTTCCTTTTTAACAAGCCAGAAGTATTTGGACAAACGGAATATCATAAAATGGTCTTTTGTAAATTTTGATTGACTTGGGAGGAACGGTTTGGGCCATTGTTCACATGCCCAGTGAATGGCCCAGTTATATCTATACAAATTACAAATGGTATTATTGGATCTAAAATGTCAAAAACGTCAGATATGACACTAAGTAAAATATAGTTAATACATCAGTACTTCAAGTTATTTTAATAAATCTAAAAAAAAATACACATGTACTACACATGTAATTTTTATATTCTGTAAAATATATATTTTTAAATTGTAGATCAGTGGTGTCGGCTCTGTAGGGCCACAAATTTACAGAGATCAGGTGTTTCTACACACCTCATTCAGTCAACGGAAAATAGCTGAAAATAAATTACTGATATAAAACCCTGCTATGCACAGCCTTCCTGGTTTCAAACAAAGTTGCTGAGTTTCTCTTGAGCAAGTGTAAGACGATCTGTGCGGTTCTGGATGTCAACACGACGTCTGCTGATCTCCGATTCTTCACGTAAAGCCTCGGCCACGTTGGCACCGTCCATTAAACACAGCATCTCACTGCACAGCAGCTGAGCAGATTCCTTCAGCATAAAGTATCGGATCAGCATAGGCACCTGGTCAGCCAAGCGCTGCACCACGATCTGTCAGAAGAGCGGGAAAAATCTTTAATAAACAATTTCCAGGTTTTAAGGTAAATGTCTAAAAAAATGTGTAGTATGTATGTCATAATAAATATGTTTATATTTTGTTAACTATTAATAATTTAGTAGATACATTTTGCCTGCCATGATGTGTAGCCTAATAAAATAATAATGTCTTATAAAATAAAATAACAGTCAGTATAAAGTAATAATATAATAAATATTTGTGAGAATTATGCTTTAATAATTTAAAATGATTTTAATTATTTTATACCAAAATGTTTTTAGCCAAAATATGTAATTTGCATATTACATATACCCTACTGTTTAAACAATACACTGTTTGGGCCAATAAACAAACTAACAAAAAAAAGTTGCACACTCTATTTCATTTAGTCACCTTTAGCTTGGATTACGGTACAAAATGCAGTGGCCAGACCATTTATGACTCTCGCTCCCAAAACCACCCAATCACAAATGAGCCCTTAAATATGCCTGTGCCATTTGGGATGAAAACCTACATAGATTTGATAACTTGGCTATTCAGTACATTCAGGCCGTCAGCTGACTAATTTTATTGACACATAACATTGCTGCCTCATTTTTACTGCCTCATTTTATTGGCACATAACATTGCTGAGCTTTGACCTGACCAACTGAAGCAACCCCAGATCATTAACACTGCCTCCAGTGGGCACTATGTATGATGGGTGCATCACTTCACGCGCTTCCTTTCTTATATTGATACACACATCCCTCTGGAATTGAGTCAGTCTGGACTCATCACATGATCTTTCCATTGCTTCAAAGTCTAATCCTTTATGCTCTCTAGCAAATTAAAGCCTTTTGTCTGTTGAGTCTCACTAACAAGTTGCTTTTGGCCACAGTGCTAAGTCCCAATGTTGTGATTTCTCATCAAACTATGTGCATATGGGAATGCTCTTATTTTCACTATTAAACATAGTTTTTATTATAGACTTTATAATGTGTTGCGCGGTTCTTAGCCCAATTTCAGACCTCCCTAGTTGTTTTCTTTGCTTGATGCAGCCGAGGAATTTGACCTTTCAAAAAAACTCTTTTTTTGGCCAGGAAGTGTAGCTACGATAATAATGAATAAAGCAGAAATTCATTAACCACTTAACTACTAAAATATACCTCGTAATAAGCCCGCAGCATTTCGGGATATTTGTTTCTGTTGTCAAATCCAGCAAAGTTGCCTTCTGAAGCTTTCTGTCCCTCAGCAGAGTTAGTCTCATTCAAGGTCTTGAAGTAGATGCCATCTTGAGTGTAGACTAGTTGCTCCATCTCAAACTGCTCTATGATCCTCTGCTCCACCTTGGCTTCCTGCTTTGACTGAATGTTGTCTATCTTGTTCTGGAATGTTGATATTAAGTATATGATTACTGAGTTTTGACTATTTCAGAAAAAGTTTACACTTTTAGGATACAAATGCTTTAAAACTTATTTTTTAATAATAATGTTAAAGATGATATTTACGGTTGCAACACACTGCAGGAAAGGGTAGTTGAGGAAGCAGGTTTTGGACACCTCCTGAAACTGTTTCTGTATGGTTTCTGAAAGACCACACACGTTTATACAATATATACATAGTATAATCACAGAATTACTGCATTAACCAATGCTTTGTATTCTTGTGGCTTTTTTTTTTTTTTTTTACACCATGCTGCATTTTAAATTAAGAAAACAAACAGAGGATGGTAAGAGAAACTGCTGTTACTGTATATTATAGTAACCAAACACTTTGGCTTGTGCTGTTATATAAGTCTTTTATCTTTGGTGGTGGTACCAGAACCTGGTCAATTCAATTCAGTTTTAATTACATTTTATTTCTATAGCACTTTTAACAATGGTCATTGTCTCAAACCAGCTTCACAAAAAGAAATAGTCAAGCCAAAACCCAGTTATTTTACCTTGTATAAATTATACCATTGTGGTGAATGTTTATGAATAAATCAGCCTGATCTGATGTCATCTTGGACAAATTTTAGAGCTGTTGAGAAGGCCATCACATTAAAGCCACCTGCCTAATATGGTGTAGGGCCCCCTTGTGCCACCAGGGGTCAGCATGGACATTCTGACAAGTCTGAGAGAGTTTCTATCACAGCCACCATAATTTTTTTATTTATTTAATGTTTTAATTTGTTCTTCTTCTTCTTTTTTTTTTTTTAGCAATTTGTGCTGCAAAAGCTCTTTGTTTGGAGCAACCCAGACAGCCTATTGCTTCACACATGCATCAGTGAGCCTCGTGCACCCTTGCTGGTTTAATTGATGTTTTTTTCTTGGACCACTTTTGGTACAGTAGGTGCTAACCACTGCATTTTGGAAATACCCCACAAAATCTGCCTATGGTCTATGGTGTAGTCATCTAGCCAGCGCAATTTGGCCCCTGCCAAAGTCACACAGATATCTACTCTTGCCTATCTTTCATGCGTCCAGCACATAGATATGAGAATTGACTATTTACTTGCTGCCCACCCCAGTGACAGGTGCCATTGTAATGAGATAATCTATGTTATTCACTTTGTCTGTGTGGTTTTTATGTTATGACTGATTTGTCTGTTCGATGGATAATCTATGGCCTATAACACAGGTCTTTTCACTGGGAACATGGGCTTGCGTTGAGGCTGCAGCTAACAGCTCTAGTGATGCTAATGGTGCTAGCAGTGCTAATGGCTGCAGACACCTCAGTTGTGATGAAGTGCTTTGAAAGACTGGTCAGAGACTTCATCATCTCCTCACTACCTGACACACTGGACCTATTACAGTTTGCAAATTGTCCAAACCAATCGACCGATGATACCAATTCACACATTCTACATGCAACACTAACCCACCTGTAAAGCATTTTATATTATAATTCCTGCCACACTTACCATTAAGCTGGAGGTCCCGTGACTTCTGTGTCAGTGGCCTTCCAACTTCCTGACTGGCAGACCACAGACAGTACATATGGGCAGACATATCTCATGTCTCAGCAATGGAGCTCCCCCAGGGTTATGTCCTGAGCCTACTGTCCCCAAACAACTGTTTGGCCACTAGCAACTCCACAACTATCATCAAGTTTACTGACGTTGTGGTGGGCATGATCACTGATAACAACAAGAAATCATCTACCAGGGGGAGATTAAAAACCTGGAGAACTGGTGCGCTTCTGCTTCCTGAAGGTCAACACAGAGACTGAGGAGGAGCTTCTTCCCTCAGGCTATGCGGACTCTCAACCAGAACACCACAAAGGACTAAACAATTGGATCTGTTTTTTTGTTTGTTTGTTTACTTACATAAAAATCCAACACCCTACATTCCTGCTTATACATCAAAGTCAGGATATACAGGTAGCACATTACTCATTTTGTTGCACATTTGCATATTGCTCACATGTTGCACGCTTCCTGATGCACATTTTTTGTTCCTGTTTAGACATTGCTTACTTTTCACATAAATGAGGATTAACTGAGTTTGAATTCCTTCCTGTACAGTCTTTAATTTGCCTGCAGAATTTATACACTTCTATTTTAATTCTATTTTATTATGTGTTTGTAAATATTGTACTTTTTTCATATTACATTTTTAAGTAATTTTTAAATTTTTATAAGATTCTTTAATTAGATTGTATATAAGATTCTTTAATTAGAATATTCTATAAGATTTTTTATTTAACTGTACTCTCCAATGCAATTTATTTCTTGCACAGAAATCCTTCTTTTTAGGTCATGGGAAGATGTATAACCATAGCACTTCATATCATATTGTGTATGGCTGTGGATGTGACAAATAAAAGTTTAATTTGAATATGAATTTGTATATAATTATTGAGTCTTTGTATACATTCCATAGATGGCTACAATCCGTAATTGCTCTTGTTCCAGAATACTGTACCAGTCAAGTCAAGTGCTAATAAACTCATGCTGGTGTAAACTGGAATCTAAGACCTTTTGAACTTAGAAAACAATGATTGCATAGATGAGTGGTTTGGGGGACCCCTGACCTGGTAATGGTTGTAATTTTGCCAAGTAAATTAATTCAGAATCCATGCATTAAATTAAATTAAACTAAAATAGAGCAAGAAACTTCCTGAAATCGCCAATAAATTGTGATTCAGATACCATTAGGAAGCTTTAAAAATGTATTTCTTATTAAATTCACTCTACTTGCAGGCTGCAACGTGCAAGCCACTGCATGAGAAATTCATAATTTGGGAAAAGTGACCTGGTAATCAATTTGGTTTATTTATTTATTTATTAATTATTATTATTATTATTATTATTATTATTATTATTATTATTATTATTATTATTATTTTAGTAGAACAAAATTGGCATGTTGTAAAACTGCAAAAAGCTGAAGTTCAGTCCACTGTATGATAAAAAAAAGAATAATGGCTGTTCTTTTTGTGGGTGATGTTCTCAATGTTTGCTGTACCTTTCAGATAAATGTTGATAAATAAGCACATTTAAATTGAGTTGTTTTTCTATTGGTCTACTAAACTTATTAAAAAATGAATAGAATATTTGAAGGTTAAAACCTACCTCTGATGTCTTTCAGTGTGTCAATGGCTGGTGCTGTTAGCTTGTTTACAAGCCTCTGCACCACCATCTCAAACACCTTGTAGTCACTGAAACCAGGCAGCTCTCGTCCTCTGTGCTTCAGATCATATTCCTCCACCACCTCATGGACCGTGTTGTGGACTGTTTTGGGTTAAAAATGTGACCAAAGTTCAACTTCCCCATCAGTTGTGGAGTTTCCACAAGGTTTATTCAAACTGCTCAAGGCCAATCCTAACTAAAGTTTATTAGAAGTACCTTTTCCTTTTGTACATTTAATAATAGATTTGGGGGCTTTTGATTCTGAATATGTACAGTACGGTGTACTCACATGATGCCCTGGTGTCCTCAAGATGGCTGTTCCATTTTTTGAACTCAGAACGAAGCAGTACAAACAAGTTGTCGCTATTGACCACCTCGCCAGATGCCAAGCGGTTGATCTTATCATTGAATTTTGTCAAGGTCTGAAAGAACAAGCCATCATGAACAAGATATAGGCAGAGTAGTATAAGGCTCTAGATTTTTTTTTTTTTTAATGATCAAGAATGCTACACACATCTATAAAAAAAATCTTCTTCTTCAGCGGGTCCAGTGGTGGGCCAGTTTCACAGTGACTCAGCTCTTTTCTCATGCTCCACAGCTGCTTTTTGATCTCTTCTGAGATCAAAGGTAATGATTTCTATAACAAACACACACATAGAAAACCTCAATGCATTTAACTCATCTAACATTCTTCTGTTGTACTCAACATTTCCATGACAAATTCATTACTGCTTTTCTGATAATTTTTTCATTTTACTGCTCTTACTTATATTGAAACCTAATCATGCATATTAGTAAGTGTAAAAAGAGTAGAAACATACTTTGATGTGATCCACCAGGTCTTGAGTCAGTTTGGTGGCAAGGCACTGAATAGTAGCTTTCTCTTCATACAACAGGCAACTGCCAATACAAAAAAATTATAGTAAGTTTCCAGTCACCACAGTTGGGTTAAGTTCTATGAATAATGAATGAATTGTTCATACCTGAAGAACTCATGACGTCTGAAGAATTCCCTCTCTACTCGAGTGGCCTCAGCCAGAGAGATCTTGTCATCAATTTGCTTTTGGCCTCGGCACTTCACAATAACGTATCCTTTACTTAAAGGTATGACCTGATTTCGTACGATTTCCAAGATGTTTTTCTCTGTTCCCCTGTCTACAAGGTCTGGCTTTGTAAGAATAGCTGTTAGAACAAACAAACCAACAAACAAAGTACATTGTTAATATTAACAAAAAGAACAAGTTTAAGAATAATGATGCTTTTTTTTTTGTTAATTAGCTTGTTTTACCCAATGTCCTTTTCCCTTCAGGATCCACTTCCTGTGCCATTTTCAGGGCTTCTGTTGTTGCTATGTCAACGTTACATGGCACTACAACTAAATTTATAGTTTGATCCTTCTCTATATATTTCCGAATGAGATTTTTGATCTAGACAACAATAAGGCAAGCAATGTTGAAATTAAATGTAATAAAAATATTTTAATATAAAAAAAAGTATTTAAAAAAGAGCCTATTTACAATTAACACTAACCTGATATCCAATGTCCTCAGGTTGACCTTTAACAGGAACTCGGGCAATCCCAGGAAGATCAATCAGTGTGAGGTCACACACATCAGGAGCCATGATCTCCAAAGTGATGAGTTCATCACAAATTCCAACACCTTCTCCAGCCAGCTCATTCTGGGCTGTTGAGGTATTTTAAAAATAAAAAACAGAACCTGGCATCAATATTCTCTTTTTAAAATCATATAAAAGATTTTTTATGTGTTTGTCTGGTTGTCCTTGTTCTTATTTGGTTATTATGACATTTTTAGGGATTTTACCAACCTGCCTCAACGTAACGCTCGACCAGTGATGGGTCTTCAAACTCAATAAATTCTTCCCCGTAAGATATTACAGCTTGCCACTGAACCCCACATTTAATCTTCCTTAGCTTCAGCTCCAGTGGACACCTCGTAACAATACCTAGAGTTAAAAAAGGACGTTATACTTCAGCTTTTGTTTTCCTACTTCTCCTAATGTCAGTCAGACAAAGAAGTAAGAACACTGACATGAAACTGTCAAATGCTAAAAAAAGCAAACGACTCAACTGTAACAAATTGTAATATATGTAATGAAATAAATTTATTAATCTGTAAGAGAAAGAGTAAAACCACCCACCGCTCCCACGGGGCAATGCTACTCCAGATAGTGCTTCCAACACAGAGCTTTTCCCAGAACTCTGATCTCCAATTACTGCGATAGTTGGCAAAGCCAAATCTTCTTCAATACCAATCACTCTCAAAGAGTCGATCAGATCAATAAAAGGACGAACCTTCTCATCCAAATGACTATGGAACACCCCTTCCATTTGCTTACTGTGAATAAATAAGATGCATCACGTTTTATGTATAAATAAAATCACATGACACAAGTTCATGATGGCTTTATCACTAACTTTTTACTCACCTGCTTTCACCAGCATCAGGTATGTCTTCATAACTACTTTGCTCACTCTCCATCATCCTGGGAAAAAATTGCTGGTATAACTATTGTATATTTTCTTTGCTTTTTAAACTACAATGTATCTATCTTGTTATAGAAATAAAAGTATTTACTTACCCAGCTGTGTACTGTACAACAACCTGATTACCCAAAGGATGTGAATAAACTGAAAGTTATCCGAGTGGCTCTCTATATATGCACACACACACTCAGATGTGAATAAACTGAAAGTGACTCGAGTGGTTTAGACACGCACGCACACACACACACACACACACACTCATACACACACACACACTCAGTAACTAGGATGTGGACGGAGAACTTCCATTAAAACACCCACATTTGTGCAATAAGTTAAGAAAGCAAAAGTAAAACAGCTAACTGTCTGGATTTTCCCATACGTCCTGTTTGGACTTTCCAGGTAGTGATTATACCTCCTTAAACATCTTGTTTATTTTCCACACCCTAGAGACAGAAGTTTTTTGATAAACTTTAGAAAAATCATAAGTAACAGTAAAACCCACTACCAGGAACTGTATATGTTTCATAATTGTTCAACAACTAAAATAACCGTTCATGTAATTTATACTTTTTTATACTTTAACAGATTGGAAAATATACTAAAGTATTTTTTTATTATCTATGTTTTTTTTTTTAATTAAAAGAGATTAGACCAATAAACATTTATGGCAGTGAGAGGAGATACTGGCAGGTACAGCATGGGGATTCCTACATTTGTTCTATTGCCACTAGTTTATTTATTCTTTAACTTGATTGTACAAAAGCGTGAGTAGTGACTCACCTGTTTCTGTACATGGTGCTTTAAGTTTTATTGAATTTAGCCAATTTAACAATTGCAAGCTCGGAATTTAGCTAAAAATCCACGTATCCTCCTCTACAGCTTCACACAACATTCCAGTCCTTCAAATGGTAAAAAAAAATAGTCCTTCTGTAAACAAGAAGAAGCTTTTCCTTGTACAGTTAGGTCTCACCAGTTAACATCATTTGTCAAAATACAATATATGTAAGACATGGGGTGTAGTTTTAGGAAAATTATTTATGATAAGTGGTATGTCATTACTGTCACTGCAAAGTTGATGAGTATCAATTAACAGAATTCTTTTTTTTTTGTTTTTTTTTTGAGAACATTGAACAATATACAGTATGTTGCTGAACCGCTTAACAAAACAAAACAAAAAAGCAGCTTAACAAAACAAAAAAAAAAAAAAAAAAAATATATATATATATATATATATATATATATATATATATATATATAGAGAGAGAGAGAGAGAGGAACTAGAATAAAAAAGGGAACCCATCCTGATTTGGGTGATACCAAATAGAATGGATCCATTCTACTTGTATCCAGGGTTCAGGCTGCTGTTGGTAGTGCAACAGTGTGGTGGAATATTTTCTTGCCACACTTTGCAGCCCTTTGTACCAATTGAACATTGTTTAAATGCCACAGCCTACCTGAGTATTGTTGCTGACAATGTCCATCCCTTTATAACCACAGGATACTACACCATGTCACAAACTAAAATTTGGTTTCTTGAATATGGTAATGAGTTCACTTTACTCAGGTGGAAAATCCAAGAACTGTGTAATGCTATCATGCCTAAGGAATGTTTCCAGCACATTGTTGAATACAGCACATGCCATGAAGAATTAAGGCAGTTGTGAAGGCAAAAGAGGGTCCAACCCAGTACTATCCAGGTGCACCTAACGAAGTGGATGGTGAGCATAGATACAATGACATAATAGAGTAAGTGCATTAGTATAAACCTTTAAAATGTATTATAGCCATCAGTACCGTAAGCTGTTATAGAAAATTAATCAACACCTTCTGACTAGAATGGCGAATTTAGCACTATGGTATAATTAACCTATATCATGTTACGAACAGGATTTAAAAATGTTAGAACGTGTGTGTAAATTCCATGAGCTCTACTGTTTCCATAAGGCAGCAAATTTAAAACTGGTTTGTCAGCATCCAACAACCGAATATGTTCTTTAAAGGTTCAATTCAATTCAGTTCGATTTTATTTGTATATCGCTTTTAACAATCGTCATTGTCGCAAAGCATCTTTTTAAGAGTGATTTAAATTCGTATGAAATGTGAATGTGAATGTGGCAAGGAAAAACTCCCTGAGTTGGCAATAGGAAGAAACCTTGAGAGGAACCGGACTCAACAGGGAATCCATTCTCATTTGGGTGAAACAGAAAGCAAGAATTGATCTGCATTCATACAGGTTTTAGGTTGTAGCAGTACAAACTTGGGAAATGTACATGTGCATGACATTGTATACAGTATGTATGCATGCATGGATATAGATTGTGTAATCACATCCTGTTATCATCTCTTTCCCACAGTGTGCCTCACAGTGTTTCCACCACAGTGCCCCGCCTCTGACTTCTTTAAACCAAAGACAGAGGATGACTCAGATTTGTAGAACTTGTGTCTTTGGCTTAATAAAAGAAAGTAAAACAAAAATTGCAGTAGATTATTTTATTTGGTAGAGAAAAGTTGCTTGCCTTACAGTTTAACCATTAAAGTACCGAAGAAGTAGTTTGCTCTGGTCCCATCCCAATGAGACGTGGCGACATAGCTTACAGCAGGTTATGGTCGCTGAACCGCTGGATGTCCAGGTGGTGCTCCGAAAACAACGTGGGCTTCATTGACAATTGGAAGACTTTTGAGGGCAAAACTAGCCTGTTAGGGCGGGACGGTGTCCATCCCACTCGGGAAGGTGCTGCTCTCATTTCTTGTAGTATAGCACATAGTCTCAGAAGAGGTCTAGTTAATCGGTGACAATCCAGAGCCCAGGCCAGGGAGCAGACAGACAGGCTAAACCAACCGTCTGCTAGCTGCATAGAGTCGTCACTCAGGGTTCATCATATTGAGACTGTGTCTGTTCCCCGAGATAAACATACATTTAGAAAGACTCAGAAAGTCTGTTTTAGTAATTTAATTAACATAGATACCACAAACTCAGACCACACTGAATGCGCAGCCAGCACCTCTGATCTGAAGCTAGGACTGTTAAATATTAGATCTCTCGCATCTAAAGCAGTTATTGTTAATGAAACTATCACAGATCAGGAGCTTGACATATTATGTTTAACAGAAACCTGGATTAAACAGGACGAGTATGTGGCTCTAAATGAAGCTAGTCCTCCTGGATACAGCTACATACACCAGCCTCGGCTAACTGGTAGAGGAGGAGGAGTCGCAGTTATTTATAACGATAATCTGTCTCTCGTACAAAAACACAGTTTTAAATCTAATGCATTTGAAGTTCTCTATAGTAACATAAAGTCAGCTCAGTCAATCCCGCTAATCATCATTTACAGACCCCCTGGGCCGTACTCGGAGTTTCTCTGCGAATTTGCAGATTTCCTCTCAAACCTTGTTGTTTCTGTAGATAAAGCGTTAATTGCTGGAGACTTTAATATTCATTTTGAGAATCCAGAAGACCCTCTGAGAACAGCATTCTTGTCCATACTGGACTCAGTAGGAGTAAATCAGTGTGTAGTAGGACCCACTCATAAAGCAGGTCACACTTTGGATTTAATATTATCCTTCGGATTAAGTATAGGAAATATAACCACAATTCCACAGTCTGAAGTTATCTCAGATCACTACCTTGTCTCGATTAAAGCGTGTTATAGTAATAATGTACGCACAGCACCGCGCTTCCACCTTAAACGTACATTTACATCAAATACCGCACAGAGCTTTATCAATAATCTTCCAGAATTATCTACTTTGATTGGATCGCCATCTGACTTCACAGAACTCGAACAGGCGAATGAATATCTAGAGTCAGCACTTCGTTATAGCTTAGATAATGTCGCTCCAGTTAAAAGGAAAATGATTAGAGATAAGAAACTCGCTCCTTGGTATAATGACCACACACGTGCTTTAAAACAAACCGCTCGCAAATTTGAACGTAAATGGCGCCAAACTAAATTGATAGTATTCAAAATAGCTTGGAAGGAGAGCATCCTGAACTATGAAAAAGCTCTCAGTGATGCTAGATCAACGTATCTCTTCACTCTTATAGAAAATAACAAAAACAACCCGAGATTTTTATTTAATACCGTAGCTAAATTAACTAAAAACAAGACCACTGCAGAAATCTCCACAACATCATCATGCAGTAGTGAGGATTTCATGAACTTTTTCAATAATAAAATCATAAATATTAGGCAAAAAATTCAGGCTTTGAAACCAGACAATTTAAATAATTCAGATGATCTAACCACATCACATCAGAACTTAGAACACTTTACTCCCCTTGAAGCAAGGGAACTAATTTCACTCATCTCTTCTTCAAAATCGTCAACCTGTATATTAGATCCTATACCGACACATTTTCTCAAGCAGATAGTACCAGCAATAATAGAACCCCTGTTGAAAGTAATTAACTGTTCACTCAGTAGTGGGTACTGTATGTCCCCAAATCCTTTAAATTAGCCGTTATTAAACCGCTAATCAAGAAACCTGACCTTGACCCCTGTCTGCTTTCTAATTACAGGCCGATATCAAACCTTCCGTTTATCTCCAAGATTTTGGAAAAGGTAGTATCACAGCAGCTATGTTCACATCTACACAGAAATAGCATAAATGAACTGTATCAGTCAGGATTTAGGCCTCATCACAGCACAGAGACAGCACTTGTTAAAGTAGTAAACGACCTCCTATGGGCCTCTGATCAGGGTTGCGTCACTATACTTGTGTTACTGGACCTCAGTGCAGCTTTTGACACCATTGATCATAGTATTCTCCTTCACAGATTAGAAAAGGTAGTAGGAATTAAGGGAACTGCCCTCTTGTGACTCAGATCCTACTTGACTGATCGTTATCAGTTTGTAGATTTAGATGGTGACCATTCCTCATGTTCTCAAGTGGAGTTTGGTGTTCCACAGGGCTCAGTTTTAGGCCCACTGCTTTTTTCCCTTTACATGCTTCCTCTGGGCAACATAATTCGTAAACATGGTATTAGTTTTCATTGTTATGCTGATGACACACAATTATATGTCTCAGCAAAACCAGATGAGAAAAACCAGTTTGCTAAAATTGAGCAGTGTGTGCAGGACATACGAGATTGGATGTTAATTAATTTTCTTCTGCTTAATCCTGATAAGACAGAAGTTCTACTCATAGGACCACAAGTAGCTAGAAGTAAGCTTTCTGATCACACTGTAACTTTAGATGGCCTTTCTGTTCCATCAAGTGCAACAGTTAAAGACCTCGGTGTGATTATAAATTCCAGCCTTTCGTTTGAAGCTCATGTAGATAATATTACCAGGATAGCTTTCTTTCACCTTAGAAATATTGCCAAGATAAGAAACATATTGTCACTAAATTATGCAGAAAAACTAGTTCATGCTTTTATCACCTTTGTTCAACTAGGTGTATAAACAAGCTTCAGTTAGTACAGAATGCAGCAGCGAGAGTCCTCACTAGAACCAGAAGATACGAGCACATCACCCCTATCTTATCTACACTGCATTGGCTCCCTGTGAAATTTCGCATCGATTTCAAGATACTACTTTTGACATTTAAAGCACTAAATGGTCTCGCGCCACATTATTTGAGTGAACTGTTAGTGTCTTACGATCCACCACGCCTACTTCGATCAAAGAATGCAGGCTGCCTGTCAGTACCACGTATTATTAAAACTACAGCAGGGGGCAGAGCTTTTTCTTACAAAGCCCCAAAGTTATGGAATAGTCTTCCTGTTAATGTTCGGGACTCAGTGTTTCAGTCTCAGTGTTTAAGTCTAGGCTAAAAACTTATTTATTTAGCCAAGCATTTTTGTAAATAGATTAACCTTAGGTAAAGGAGCAGATCTGGGGGACTCATGGACGTAGAGTATTCTGGTGAACTGGTATGTTTAGATGCTCTCCTCCCCACTCTCATTGTTCACTCAGGTTTGTTGACGGTGAGGTGATTGGTTGCTTTACATCTCAGGGAGCCCTCATGTTTGTGTTTCCTTCTGGCTCTCCCTTTTAGTTATGCTGTTATAGTTAGTCCTGCCGGAGTCCCTGCTTGCACTCTGCACTAATATACATTCACCTTATACATGTTGACTGTGACCATACCTAACTGCCATCTCTCCTTATTTTCTGTTCTCTCCTTTTCTGCTCTCTCCTCTCTCTCTCTCCCTCTCTTCTTTCCCTCTCTCTGTCTCTCTGTCGAGCTATACATGTTCGCTCCTGAGTTGCCAGTGATCCAGACCCCTCTGCCCTCTGGAGCCGTCTAACCCGTCCTGGAGTCCTGCTTCTGATTGGAGATCCTGTCGCATGGATGCCCCGTGTGGTCTGCCTGTATGCGCTTGGTGGCTGGGGATGGTTTCCATGAAGACTGTCCTATCATCGATTGATGCTCTGGGGACCTGTGACTTCAGTTGTTCGATAGCTCAGGACTGGAATCTCCTACAGTCTACCTGAGCCTCCAGGAACAAACTGGACTCCTTTTAATTTAAATTTTAATACATCTCCTGTTACACTGAACTTCCAGTACACATTATTATGCTGATCATTCTCTGCTATCCGTTATCACCCAGATGAGGATGGGTTCCCTGTTGAGTCTGGTTCCTCTCAAGGTTTCTTCCTATTACTATCTCAGGGAGTTTTTCCTTGCCACCGTCGCCCTCGGCTTGCTCATCAGGGACAATCTTATCATTTTGATTCATACACATTGCATAAAAACTTACTTCTTTTTATTGTGTAAAGCTGCTTTGCGACAATGTCAATTGTTAAAAGCGCGATATAAATAAAATAAAATAAAATTGAAAGTAAGGCTGATGTGCAAGCAAGAATGCATTAAATGTATAAAGATGACACTTAAGAACTCTCTGTATATCGTATTTTTTATATGCGTATATAAATATTATTGGAATTCTCAATCATGGTACAGTATGACATTCACTTATAATTTATTGTGTTCAGGGTTGCAGTGTAACTCAAGCAGGGAACCAAGCACTACAGTAGAACCTTTCATGATAGAATACTGGCTAGTAGGTTGCATGTGGAAACTGTTTCTTTTTTTTTACGCATTACGGATTACAGCAGGATCAAAGTGGGAACATGACACTGGGAAACAAAAACTTTGAAACAAACTATTGGGAGCAGGTGGAAGAGATTGGGGTTAATAGAATTCATTCAGGAGTGTGAGAATGTATCTGAAACCGAAACTAAAGGTAACAGTGACACACAGTGTTCGGTCATGTTCTTTGTCTTAGGTTACATAAAAATATAATGAACACACGATCATATGTCTATGAATCAACAGATGAATTCATATCAGAATTATTAGGATTATGTCAGACAGTATCAGACTTCAAGTGTGATATGCTTTTGTAGTATTTGGATGCTTTCACATGGTTCTTGAAAATTATCAAATGGACAGATAAAACAAAGATTAACTTGTACCAGAATAGGGGTGCAATGATTAATCAATGTTGATGACTAAAATTGATAAATGCAACCAAAGGGGGGCACAATCCAGTGTCTTCTTGTGCCAAGTCTGGATAAATGCAGAGGGTTGTGGCAGGAAGGGCATCTGACATAAAACATTTGCCAAATCAAATGATGCAAATCATTAACAGGACTTCCTGTGGTTGTGGCTTAGTTGTGGCCTGGGTTGGTTGTGGCCTGGGTTAACAAGACCACCACCGCTGTTGAACTACAGGGTGCTGGTGGGAATAGGGCTACTGTTGGTCGAAGAAGGAGTGGAGGAATGTGTGTCCATAGTCAGAGAGAGAGGAGGAAAGGCAAGAGTTTAGAAGTGACAGTAGGTTGTATGTTGGGACCATGACAGGGAAGGCAAGAGAGTTGTTTGACATGTTGCAAAGAAGGAAGGTGGATATACTGTGTGTCCAGGAGACCAGGTGGAAAAATAGCCAGGCTAGAAGTTTAGGAGTAGGGTTCAAGTTGTTTTACCATGGTGTGGATAGGATAAAAAACGGAGTAGGAGTTTGTAAAGAATGTTCTAGAGGTGAAAAGAGAATCAGATAGGTTGATAAATCTGAAGCTGGAAATTGATGGTGTGAAGTGCAATGTTGGTAGTGGTTATAGCCCACATGTAGGATGTGAGTTAGAAGAGAAGGAGAAATTCTGGAGTGAGTTAGATGAAGTGATGCAGAGCATCCCCAGAGGTGAGAGAGTGATGATTGGTGCAGATTTTAAAGACATGTTGAGGAAGGGAACAGAGGTGATGAGCATGTGATGGGCAGGTTTGGTCTTCAGGACAGGAACGTAGAAGGACAGATGGTGGTAGACTTTGCAAAGGGGATGGAAATGGCAGTAATAACTACTTTCTTCCAGAAGAGGCAGGATCATAGAGTGACATATAAGAGCGGAGGCAGAAGCACTCAGGTGGACTACATGTTGCGTCGACGTTGTAATCTGAAGGAGATCAGCGACTGCAAACTACTGGTAGGGCGGGGAGGGGTGAGGGGGTGGGGGGGAGTGAAGCCAGACAACACAGGATTGTGGTGTGTAAAATTACCCTGGTAGTGAGGAAGGTGAAGAGAACAAAGACAGAGCAGAGAACAAAGTAGTGGAAGTTTAAAAAAGAAGAATGTTATGCAGTTTTCAGAGAGAAGTTGAGACAGGCTCTGGGTTGTCAGGAGCTGCTTCCAGTTGACTGGACAACTACAGCTAAGGTGATCAGGGAGACAGGTAGGAGGGTACTTGGTGTATCATAAGGACGGGGAAAAGTGGACAAGGAGACTTGGTGGTGGAATGAGGAAGTCCAGGAGTGTATACAGGGAAAGAGTAGACAGGAGTACAGGGAGATGCAGCATAAGGTGAAGCTTTCGGAAATAATAGTGGAAGCTAGGTTAAGGGCAGAGGTGAGCATTTGTGAGCAGCAATATTTTTTCATGCCTAGAAAAAGTACAACAGATGCAGTATTTGCTTTGAGGATACTGATGGAGAAGTACAGAGAAAGTAATAGGGAATTGCATTGTGTCTTCGTAGATTTAGAGAAAGCGTATGGCAGAGTACCTAGAGATGAGCTGTGGTATTGTAGAAGGATGTCTGGAGTGGCAGAGAAGTATGTTAGAGTGGTGCAGGACATGTATGAGAGCTCACAGTGGTGAGATGTGCCGTAGGTGTGACAGAAATGTTCAAGGTGGAGGTGGGTATACATCAAGGATCGGCTCTGAGCTCCTTTTTGTTTGCTATGGTGATGGACAGGATGACAGATGAGGTTAGACAGGAATCTCCATGGACAATGATGTTTGCAGATGACATTGCCATCAGAGATGAAGATGTTGAGGTTCTCTTTGGGAGTAACACGGATGGATAGGATCAAGAATGATTTCGTCAACGGGACAACTCATGTTAGATGTTGAGGTGGTTTAGACATGTTCAGAGGAGAAATTGTGAGCATATTGGCCGAAGGATGCTGAGGTTGGAACTGACCGCCAGGTGGTCTAAAGGAAGACCAAAGAGGAGGCTTATGGATGTAATGAAAGGGAACATGAAGTTAGTTGGGGTGAGAGAAGAGGATGCATAGGATAGAGTTAGCTGGAGGCAGATGATTCGCTGTGAAACCCTGAAAGGGAATAGCCGAAAGAAGATGACTAAAATCGATAATGAAATTTAGATTTTTCAAAGAAATCAAATAGATTAGTGTTAACAGAACTTATTTGGTAGTGTGAGAACGTACCTGAAACTGAAACTAAAGGTAACAGTGATACACAGTATTCAGTCATTTTCTATGTTTTAGGTTACATAAAAATATAATGAACACATGATCATATGTCTATGAATCAACACCATTTTTTGCCACAATAGATTATCAGTTTTCAGTTTGCTGGCAAAGAAATGTGTTGGGATTTTCCATTCTTTCAAATATGTCTTGCCCTAAGATAGGTTTATTTTAGGAGATAAATACCGCATATGTTACCTGTTGTCTTGTGAAGTCTTTTTTTATCTAATAGATTTAGCTTCTCAGCATCCATCCATCCATCCATCCATCCATCCACAAACACACATGGACAAAATTACCCTTCGGTCAATGAAAGAAAAACTCACAATGGTCACAGAAATAACTTTAATCTGACAAAAGAAATAATAAATAAGAATTCTATGAATGTTAACCAATCAAAGTCAGACATTGCTTTTCAACCATGCTGCAACAGAATTATATTTTTAAAAAATTAACTCATGGAACAGGCCTGGACAAAAATGATGGTACCCCTAACTTAATAGTTTGTTGCACAACATTTTGAGGCAATCACTGCAATCAAACAATTCCTGTAACTGTCAATGAGACTTCTGCACCTCTCTGCAGGTATTTTGGCCCACTCCTCATGAGCAAGCTGCTCCAGTTGTTTCCGGTTTGAAGGGTGCCTTTTCCAGACAGCATGTTTCAGCTCCTTCCAAAGATGCTCAATAGGATTGAGGTCAGGGCTCATAGAAGGCCACTTTAGAATAGTCCAATGTTTTCCTCTTAGCCATTCTTGGGTGTTTTTAGACTACCTGGAGCCCTATATATAGGCCCACTGACTGATTACAAGATTGTAGACACCTGTGATGCTAATTAGTGGAAACACCTTGAATTAACATGTCCCTTTGGTCACATTATTTTCAGTATTTTCTAGGGGTACCATCATTTTTGTCCAGGCCTGTTCCATGAGTTTATGACATAATGCAAGGTCTGACTTTCAGGTTAACATTCATAGAATTTTTTTTAATTATTACTTTTGTCAGATTAAAGTTATTTATGTAACCATTGTGAGTTTTTCTTTCATTGACCGAAGGGTACCAACAATTTTGTCCACGTGTGTATATAAGGTATACTTGAAATTTAACTACTGCTTTGATCCTATATCCAGATTTATCCCCCACTTTTTTCATCTGACTGAATCAGTATTTTGGTGTAAAAGACAGCACCCACATGCACATACAGGAAACAATGTAGGCAAGTGTAACTCAACACAAAACGTAACCTGAGCTAAGGACTGACCTGATTCTGCATCAACAGTATCTATTTCTGCTACGTGCTTTCCAGTATTACAGTACATCCATTTTAAACTGAAACCATTATTTCAGCAGTTATTTTAAGTGCTAAATCAGAAATGCATGCTAGTTTACAGGTATAACTATGGGTCCTTTGGAAATAGATCTTTTAATGTGGATTTTTCCTTTTTTTTATTGATTTTTATTTATTATACATACTTCCCTTGTTTCAGTAGTATTCATGTGCTGCACTATCTGCAGATACAACAACCAAATTAAAATAAGTAATTTCTTCTGTAATCAAACTGTTCATCCCCTGTTTTGTTTTTCTCTTTTTCATTTATTAAGACATGTTATTACTGATAAGACAAAAAAGCCAATTGTCAAAAAAGCCAAATGTTACTGATAAAACAAAATCACCAATTGTATAATAAGCTGATAGAATGGTAGAAGTGTAAAACATCAAATCATGCAGATTAGATGTCAGCAGTGTTTGGTAATGTGCACATCAGAATACAGAAATATGATCTCAGTGATTTGAACCATTGCCTGATTGTTGGTGCTGGATGGTCTAGTTTGAGTATTTCTACTTTTAAAATGAAGTAATAACATCTTTTGAGGAGCAATTGTGGTCCTAGAAATACCTTGCTGATGAGAGTGATCAATGGAGATTTTCCAACCTGGCCGAGCTGTCAGAAATTTGTCTATAAAAGCAGAAGACCAAATCAAGTTTCACTCCTGTCAGCTAAAAATAAAAGTTTTGGGTTACTTTGGGTTACACTTTCCATTTACCTTATGAAGCTCTGGCCAATGGGTTTTGAAGCTTTTGGCTGAATCTAAGATTAAAAAATAAATAAATTATCATCCAAATACAGTGGAACCTCGGATTGCGAGTAACGTAGTTTACGAGTGTTCCGCAAACCGAGCAAAGATTTTTAATAATTTTTTATTCGGAAACCGAGCAAGTATTAGTTTACGAGCGCAGAGTATCATGCTTCACACATGCGACTCTTATTTTGACACCGAGCGTCACTCTCTCACCTCCCCCCCCCCCCCACGTCTTCGCAAACACACAAAAACTCTGCTCCTGCGCGCTCAATTTGATACTGACACACACACACACAGACGCTCTCTCCCCTTTTCTCCCTCTCTCCGGCTTCACAAACACACAGAAACTCTGCTCTGTCGTGATTCTTTTCAAAGGTAAGGTGCTGGTTCATTTTTTATTTTTTTTTACTTTACAGCAGTGATTCCCTTAGTATGCGCTCACGCCAGGTCAGAGAGATTTCTTTTTTTTCCTGTTAAAACGGTGTTTCCGTGTTTGTGTTTGTGTCCGTTTGTTGTGAAACTTAAGTGATTCCTTTAGTATGCGCTCATGCCAGTCTCGCTTTTTTTCCGTTAAAACAGTGTGTTCGCTGTGTTTATGCGCTTCTTGTGAAACTTAAAAATTGAGTCTGTTAATATACGCTCATGCCGGTCTCAGAAAGATTAATTTTTTTCCTGTTAAAACGGTGTTTCCGTTGTGTGTGTGTTCGTTGTGAATCTTAAAAAGCAAGGTGGGGAGAGGGAGGAGGAGTGTTACTCCAAGGTTCCACTGTACTACAAAAGCATATAACACTTCCTAAAGTCTGATACTGTCCAACATCATTCTAATAATTCTGATATGATTGAGATAAAAACATGGATTATTATCTTATAAATATTATGAGTATTTAAAGTATCTACAATGTTTTTACAATAAAATAATATAAAAAGTCAATATTAATTTAAAATATTGAAACTAAAAAATAACATTTTGATCTATACACCATACTTAAAATGATGGACTTCTCTACTGTGTTCTGCAGTAAGATGAGATGAGATAAGTAAAGATGAGAAAGACCAGCTGCCTGCCAAAACCTACATTCAAACCCAGTCAATGGAAGCACTTTCAGCAAGAAAACCCATCTGATAATGTTATGTCATCTTAAAAAAACACTTTGTCTCCTTAGTAATTGCTTTAAGTAATTCTGAATTGCCTCTGAACTGGCTGCATTGTGTTTCAGTCTTTAATTACTGGTAGGCAATGTGCAACATGAGCTACAAGTGGCTTGTAACACAAGGCTGAATCTCAAATCACTCTCAACCTCTGAACAACGGCACTTAGCACCCTGGCTTTCATTTTTATGCTATCTGGGATACAACTCCAGAACAGTTAGATAGCTGAGGTTATTCTACAGTGGAATAAGTGGAGAGATAAAGAGAAAGTTATGGGATTTACAGTACATGACTGTACACCACCTCCATGGTTTATTCCTCTCACCTTATTCTGTAGCTACATGGAACTACTTTCCCCGCATAAAACTCTTATAAAACAAAACAATGTGCATGTTTTTCTCTTAGGAATAAGCAAGGGATTTTCTAATATTTCAATTATTCCTATTGACATTTGTTACAGGATCTAAAATTAGAGAATTAAGGTTCAGCCCAAATGACACTTTTTAACAAAGTGTAATTAAGACATATTGCTGTGTCTAATCAATTCTGAATATATAAACAACTAAAGACAAATTTTCTTTAATATGGATGCATCTTCTGTGAAATATGAAGGATGATTTCAGATCAGTGGTGTTAGTTGTGAAGCATCACAACCCTACGGAGATCAGCATTTTCCCTCTTTTTACACCCCACATTCAAGTTAAATACTCAATGGCTAAACTATAATGAATGTAAAACCCTGCTATGCGCAGCCCCCATGTCTTCAAACAAAGTTGCTAAGTTTCTCTTGAGCAAGGGTAAGGCGGTCCGTGCGGTTTTGCATGTCGATGCGGCGTCTGCTGACATCCGATTCTTCACGCAAAATATCAGCCACATTGGCACCGTCCATTAAACCCAGCATCTCAGTACACAGCAACTGAGCAGATTCCTTCAGCATGAAGTATCGGATCAGCATAGGCACCTGGTCAGCCAAGCGCTGCACCACGATCTGTCAGAAGAGGGGAAAATCACAGTTTCCATCCAAATTTTAAAGTAAATGTCATATTTTGTATGTTATGTATTTTTCTTATTGGGTGTAAAACTTGAAACAATTACTAGCTCAGTTTTGCCCAACCTGATGCATTGCATCAAGTTACAGAGGTAAAAGTCTACAACCTATGGACTAAAGAAACTACTACTGCTAATAATAATTATTATGAATTTAAAATAAAATACACTTAAATACTAAAATATACCTCATAATAAGCCCTCAGCATTTCAGGATATCTTTTTCTGGTGTCAAACCCAGCAAAGTTGTTATCTGAAGCTTTTTGTCCTTCAGCAGGTTGAAACTCATTCAAGGTCTTGAAGTAGATGCCATCTTGAGTGTAGACCAGTTGCTCCATCTTAAACTGCTCCATGATCCTCTCCTCCACTTTGGATTCCTGCTTTGACTGAATGTTGTCGATCTTGTTCTGGAATGTTGATATTAAGTATATGGTTACTGAGCTTTGACTATTTCAGAAAAGGTTTACACTTTTAGGTAAGTTAGATTATAAAGTTGTAAAATGATGGAATTTAACACACTTTCAGAATATAAACTTTTATTTAACTTAAACACAATATTTACCGTTGCAACACACTGGAGGAAAGGGTAGTTGGTGAAGCAGGTTTTGGACACATCTTGAAACTGTTTCTGAATGGTCTCTGCAACACCACACAAGTTTATACAATATAATTACAGACAGTTACAGAATTAATACATTTTACTTTTTAACAGGCATTATACATCATGATTGCTCTGATATACAGTACTGTGCAAAAGTAGTGAAACCCTCGTTTTATCAAATTTATTTTTATTTAATTTACTTTCATTTAATTTACATGTAGCTGAAATTAAAGATTGGGAACAAATATTTTACTTCAACATGCTGCAAAGTGCTTAAAGATACAATTTAAAATTTGGTTGTTGATATAGCAACCTTAGCAACAACCTCATTTTCCTTTCACATCACAGCATTCCACATCAGCAGCACCTGTTTCTCACTGGTTCATGTCTGGTTCAATAGTAACCAAAAACGTTGTAATAAAGTTTGCTACTGCTGGTAATAATAGAAACTCTGCTTTATGTCAGATCACAACAAACTGATTGAATTCATTATTTTCATATGAAACACTTCTGGGGGATTTATTTCTATGTGAAATACACAAACATGGTAAATGCCTATAAAGAGAACTCTCTGAGCTGGTATCATCTTTTCATTCACTGTTTAGAACTTTTCAGAAATACATTGCATATATAATTATTTGTGTATATGCCATACATGGCTACATACAAAAAAAGTAGTTTTGGGGTTTAAATGAGCAAACAATCAAGAAACTTTGATTAATGTATTATTCTTATTATGTTTCTACTAATAATATGTAACTGAGTGAATTTCACCCCCACATGATCAAAACATTAAGAAATGTTCATTTATTTATCCATTCCAAATTAATTTAACTTAAAATAGATTTTATGTGAATTTTTTTAGGCATTTGAATTGAGTTGTTTTGCTACTGGTCTACTAAAATAATTTTATTATTTTAAAATTAAGTTGATGAATAAAATTTGTCAAGGTTAAAACCTACCTCTGATGACTCTGAGTGTGTCAAAGGCTGGCCCTGTTAGCTGGTTTACAAGCCTCTGCACCACCATCTCAAACACATTGTAGTCACTGAAACCAGGCAGCTCTCGTCCTCTGTGCTTCAGATCATATTCCTCCACCACTTCATAGACTGTGTTGTGAACTGGATTGGGTTCAAAATATTACCAAAGTTTAACCTCCCCATCAGTTTCCATAATGCTTATTCAAACTGTTCTAGGCCAATCCTAGTTAAGGTTTATTAAAAAAATTAGATTTTTATTTTTTTTTAGAAAAGACATTTTCTGCATATGCACAATACTCACATGTTGACTTTGTGTTATCAAGATGGTCATTCCACTTTTTGAATTCAGACCGAAGCAGTACAAACAAGTTGTCGTTGTTGACCACCTCGCCAGATGCCAAGCGGTTGATCTTATCATTAAATTTTGTCAAGGTCTGAAAGAACAAACAATCATGAACAAGATGTTGGTGGACTAGTACAGAGCTCTGTACATAAAAAACAATGACTAAGGAATGTAACACACATCAATAAAGAAGGCTTTCCTCTTCAGGGGGTCCAGTGGTGGGCCGGCTTCACACTGACTCAGCTCTTTTCTCAAGCTCCACAGTTGCTTTTTGATCTCTTCTGAGATCAGAGGTAATGATTTCTAAAAACAACCAACCAAACAAACAAAAAAATACTATAAAAATTTTTGTAAAACTGTAACTAATATGGTAACATAACTATAACATATTGTGTCCCATATTGTGGCCTTTGACAAGTATTTTCTTTGCTGTCACAGTGTACTGTAGCTTTTATCTTTTCAGGCCTTTTCTTTTTTTTTTTCTCTCTCTTTAGTTCATTTTGTCAAGTCTTGCAGTCTAATGCCCCAATATATGAAATTAATCTGGACATTAGATTTTTCACCAGCTTCATTGGAACTTCATTGTGTCATCAGCTTGATTTAGTATACACACATGAACAGTTACTGGTTTAATGAACATAAACAAAGTAGTTTCTTTTCTTATCCTAGCAATAGACTTAAATTTTTAGCCTTAGCACCTAATTAAATGAACAGCTGGAGCTTGCCTTTGTGTCATAGCAACCATTCTATGACAAATTCATGACTACCTTTTATGATTTTTCTGAACTTATTCTAAACTGGTCTTACTTACACTGAAACACATAAAGGTGTAAAAGGTTAAAAATGTTTTTTTTTTTTTTTTTAAAAACATACTTTGATGTGATCTACCAGGTCTTGAGTCAGTTTGGTGGCAAGGCACTGAATAGTTGCTTTCTCTTCATATAACAGGCAACTGGCGGTAGAAAAAAATATAATAAGTCCATAGTTACCACAGATGAGACAATTGTTATGAATAATAAATGAGTTGTTCATACCTGAAGAATTCATGACGTCTGAAGAATTCCCTCTCTACTCGAGTGGCCTCAGCCAGAGAGACCTTGTCATCAATTTGTTTTTGGCCTCGGCACTTCACAATGACGTATCCTTTACTTAAAGGTATGACCTGATTTCGTACAATATCCAAGACGCTTTTCTCTGTTCCCCTGTCTACAAGGTCTGGCTTTGTAAGAATAGCTGTAATAATAAATAATAATAAATACATCAACATGTAAATAATAATAATAATAATAATAAATTTTAATTATAATAATCTATACATTTTATATAATTCATTTAATATAAATAAAATATTGTACAATAAAGGATAAAGGAAACCATTTGAACCATCATCTTTAATTCTTAAAGAGATATAATAAATTTGATGATTGTCAAGTCAGCTGAATTATGGCCTCACTTCCTATCTGGTGACTTCATCCCTCACTATAAACTAACAACGGCCTTCCATATTCTCTGCCATAATCCATGTACAATAAATTTGGGAATATCACAGACATGTACAGGGCAGTGCTAATTGCCCAAGAAACTGTCCTCTTTGGCTAAAACTTGGCAGGATTGCAGTAGAAACCTGTAGGATGTAGTATTGCCTCCCTTGACAGGGAGCTGCTTAGTTTTTTTTTTTTTTTGGACATATTAAACAAAAAAGGTCTGGTGAGGAGATGGTTGAAGCAAAAGGCAGTAAGAACTTAATGAGAGCATAGTAATGCTAGCATTAAGTTAACGTTGTAACACCTTTTAGGGACTTCATTAACCTGACCTAAAATAGTAATACACACGTGGACAAAATTGTTGGTATCCTTCAGTCAATGAAAGAAAAACTCACAATGGTCACAGAAATAACTTTAATCTGACAAAAGTAATAATAAATAAGAATTCTATGAATTTTAACCAATGAAAGTCAGACATTGCTTTTCAACCATGCTTCAACGGAATTATAAAAAAAAATTAACTCCTGGAACAGGCCTGGACAAAAATGAATAGTTAGTTGTTAATAGTTTGTTGCACAACCTTTTGAGGCAATCACTGCAATCAAACGATTCCTGTAACTGTCAATGAGACTTCTGCACCTCTCTGCAGGTATTTTGGCCCACTCCTCATGAGCAAGCTGCTCCAGTTGTTTCCGGTTTGAAGGGTGCCTTTTCCAGTCAGCATGTTTCAGGTCCTTCCAAAGATGCTCAATAGGATTGAGGTCAGGGCTCATAGAAGGCCACTTTAGAATAGTCCAATGTTTTCCTCTTAGCCATTCTTGGGTGTTTTTAGCTGTTTTTAGCTGTGTGTTTTGGGTCATTGTCCTGTTGCAAGACCCATGACCTGCGACTGAGACCCAGCTTTCTGACACTGGCCAGCACATTTCTCTCTAGAATCCCTTGATAGTCTTGAGATTTCATTGTACCCTGCACAGATTCAAGACACCCTGTGCCAGATGCAGCAAAGCAGCCCCAGAACATAACAGAGCCTCCTCCATGTTTCACAGTAGGGACAGTGTTCTTTTCTTCATATGCTTCAATTTTCCGTCTGTGAACATAGAGCTGATGTGCCTTGGCAAAAAGTTCCATTTGTGTCTCATCTGTCCATAGGACATTCTCCCAGAAGCTTTGTGGCTTGTCAACATGTAGTTTGGCATATTCCAGTCTGGCTTTTTTTTCTGATTTGTTTTCAACAATGGTGTCCTCCTTGGTCGTCTCCCATGTAGTCCACTTTGGCTCAAACAACGACGGATGGTGCGATCTGACACTGATGTTCCTTGAGCATGAAGTTGACCTTGGATCTCTTTAGAAGTCTTTCTGGGCTCTTTTGTTACCATTGGGATTATCCGTCTCTTTGATTTGTCATGAATTTTCCTTGTGCGGCCACGTCCAGGGAGGTTGGCTACAGTCCCATGGATCTTAAATTTCTGAATAATATGTGCAACTGTAGTCACTAGCTGCTTGGAAATGGTCTTATAGCCTTTAACATGCTTGTCTATAATTTTCTTTCAAATCTCCTGAGACAACTCTTTCCTTCGCTTCCTCTGGTCCATGTTGAGTGTGGTACATACCATGTCACCAAACAACACAGTGACTACCTGGAGCCCTATATATGGGCCCACTGACTGATTACAAGATTGTAGACACCTGTGAAGCTAATTAGTGGACACACCTTGAATTAACATGTCCCTTTGGTCACATTATTTTCAGTATTTTCTAGGGATACCATTTTTGTCCAGGCCTGTTCCATGAGTTTATTTTTTAAAATAATTCTGTTGAAGCATGGTTGAAAAGCAATGTCTGGCTTTCATTGGTTAACATTTCATAGAATTTTTTTAAATTATTACTTTTGTCAGATTAAAGTTACTTATGTGATCATTTTGAGTTTTTCTTTCATTGACCGAAGGGTACCAACAATTTTGTCCATGTGTGTAACTCATGTTTGATGTGTGTTTGATCTCACTGGACCATATGATATGATAAGTATATGATAAGCATGATAAGACAATTAGGGACAACATAATAAACAGGGACATGGCTAGAAAGCAAGTTGAACTTATATGAGGCACATTTTTGTATTTTGACCCCATTTTCACTGTCTTCTTTCATATGTTTTTTGTTGTTGTTATTGTTGTAGATTTATATCCAAGTCATGCTTAGGGTTTATAATTACTAAAATTAAACCAAAGTCAGATTTCTAACATTTCATGCCATAATGCATTATATTTAGCTATCATCCAGCTTGTTGGCTGACTAATATATAGGAATCTATATCACAATCTATCTGTTTCATTGTAATCCTGAAAATCCTTGGTATTTTTTAATGGAAATATAAGTGCAATTACTTGATTTTGGATGATGTGTCATGCACACTCGCACCACTACCGGCACGAGGACCGGCAAGTAAGACGGTCGCGCTTTCAGGATGCATAAAAGGAAACAAGATGGCGCTTCACATCGTTCAGTCATTGAGTTCATCTATGTATTTGTCTACGCTTCACCGACCACTTCGTGAGTACTTACCTATTCAGGTTGCTTCCTTGATTGAGTGTGTGTTGCTAGAACGTGGGTTTATTTGTGTAGATCCTTGCTCTTTGTGTAAGAGAGTTCTAAGAGTAAACGCGTGGTTATCCTGCCTGCTCGCGCTGCCTCCGCGTTTGGGTTTACCATCCACGCAACACGGGTTAACTACTGTTGTGTTCGTCCTCAGTTGCTCATGACAGAATGACTGAGCCTAAAGCAGTAAACCCATCGGAGTTTGCTTGCCTCTGCGCTGTGGTTGACCAGCATGCCGAGCTGATCAATAAGCTCCGTGGTGAAGTCGCGTCTCTCCAAAAGGAGCTCCAAGATGTCACGGTTTTGCGTTGCGAGGTGGCGGAGCTACGGCAGGAGAACGCGACCCTCCACGGGGCGGCTGTTCAGGCGGCTGTTGTCACACCATGAGCAGCGGCTGTGGCGCCCCCTCCCCTTCCTCTGATATTTTCATAGCCTTACCGGATAAGTGTGATGGCACAGATGGGAAGTGCAGTGTCTTTTTAACAGCATTAGATCTTGTGTTTGAGTTTAATTCCACCAGATACTCCACAGACCGATTGCGCGTTGCACTTCTCGTCTCATTGCTATCCGGGCAGGCAGCTGAGTGGGCCACGGCGGTTCCCAGGTCAGATTCCAATACGGTCTACTCCTATGGAGAATTCACCCACCAACTAAAACTGACTTTTGAACATCCTGCTGCCGAGGTGGAGACCGACTCTAAGCTGTATCATCTGCGGCAGGGAGGCTTGTCCGTGAGCCGCTACACGGATGAATTCAGAACCCTCGCTGTTCAGACCGACTGGGGAGACTCCGTCCTCCGGACAGCCTACTACGAGGGACTGGCGGCGCGCATTATGGACGAGCTCAACGGACGTGAACTCCCAGCCACATTGAAGGGCTTAATTCAACTTGCCCTCCGAATCGACCAGCGTCTGCTCGCCCGCCCCAAGCCAGCTCCTCGCACTATGCCGCCCATCACGCCATCACTGCCCCATTTTATGCCCCAAACTCCTTTCTTCCTCTCTCGTACGCCTGTTCCGGAAGTTCGCCCCTAATTCACTACTGCACCTAAGGGATCAGTTGGTTCTCCACCTCCCGCCGTGGTTGACACGGGAGCCGGGGAACCCATGCAACTAGGACGCGCCGCCTTGACCGCTGCAGAACAGGAACGACGCTTTAGAGAAGGGCTCTGTGCCTACTATGGGTCAGCGTCACACCACAGGGCCATCTGTCCATTTTGCCCGGGAAACGCTCAGGCCCCCTCCACCTCTCGGTCATGACACTTGATAATTCCCATCTCACAGTTCAAGTACACCTCCAGTTAGGCCACAAACGGGTCGGAAGTACTGCGTTCATTGATTCCGGTGCCGCAGGTAACTTTATTGACTCTTCTTTTGCCAAAAAGCTGGGAGTGGAACTTGAGGCGTTATCCCAGCCCGTTCGTATCACATCTGTTGACGGTCGGCCCCTTTCCTCCAGCCCCATCACCACTCAGACTCAGCAGATCCAGTTCCATCTGACCTCCGTTTCATCACCACCCATCATCCTCAGACACCCCTGGCCACAAAATTATCCTCAGACCCCCCTCATCTCCTGGACACAAAACCGGATCCTGCAGTGGGGGCCGACCTGCACCGAACTTTGCCTATGGGCTTCGGCTAGGACGTGTTCCAGGGAGTCCGAGGCACCCGATGTCGACACCAACGGCATCCCCATTACCTACCGAGACCTGGCTGAAGTGTTCTGCAAAAGACGAGCCAGACATCTTCCTCCTCATTGCCCCTATGATCTGGCGATCAAACTTCATCCAGGCTCGGTCCCCCCCCGCGGCCATCTTGACTCCCTCTCTGCCGCCGAGATGGGCAATGGGGAGACGCCCTATTTCGGACGCCCTTTGTCACGGCACCATCCGGCCCTCCTCCTCACCTGCCGCTGCGGGGTTCTTCTTTGTGAAGAAGAAAAGGGGTGACTTACGTCCCTGTGTCGATTATCGGGGGCTTAATAACATCACCATCAAGAACAGACACCTGTTGACTCTTACTAACTCAGCCCTGGACGCCCTCTCTGGTGCCACCATTTTCACAAAGTTGAAGACCTCTGGAGCACCTACAACTTGGTGCGGATCAGAGAGGGCGATGAGTGGAAGACGGCTTTCATCACCCCTACTGGACACTTTAAGAGCTTGGTCATCCCATTCGGACTCTGCAACGCACCTGCCGCCTTTCAACAGTTCATCAACAATGTCCTCAGGGACATGCTAGGGCGGTGGGTGTTTGTTTACCTGGACAATATCCTAATTTATTCACGCACAGCCGAGGAACACACCCAGCACGTCAGAGCGGTCCTTAAGAGATTACTCACTCACCAACTGTACTGTAAGTTGGAAAAGTTTGCCTTTAAGAGCGCTCCAGCAGGTACCCAGGGTTGGCCATGGACCCGCAGAAACTGGAAGTTGTGCGTCATTGGCCCCTACCCAAGACCTTCAAGCAACTTCAACGGTTTCTCGGGTTTGCAAACTTTTATCGCTTTATCCGGGACTACAGTACTGTTGCCGCCCCTTTAATTGCTCTGGCTCGACCCTCTTCTCATCACTTCAGCCTCAATCCCGCCGCCATCACCGCCTTTCATGACCTATGCCACCGATTCACCAACGCCTCAATTCTACTGCACCCCGATGCAAGTAAACCATTCGTTGTGGAGGTGGATGCTTCAGATGTGGGCACTGGGGCCATTCTCTCCCAACAAGGTACAGACCAGAAGCTACATCCCTGTAGTTTCTTTTCCAAAAAATTTGACCCCACTCAGCAGCGATACAGGGTAGGAGACCGCAAGCTGCTGGCCATAAAGTGGGCTTTGGAAGAATGGCGACACTGACTCCAGGGCGCCAGGGAGCCGTTCATCGTCTGGACCGACCATCAGAACCTGATCACCATCCGCAACTTAAAACAGCTCAATCCGAGACAGGCACGGTGGGCGTTGTTCTTCGAACATTACAACTTCCAAGAACACCAAAGCTGACACCCTCTCCCGACAACATGAAGAGGACGCCCCCTGGGCGGACCACGCGCCTATCATCACACCCACCAGGATCATTGCACCACTTCACTGGGACCTGGAAACAAGGGTTCGCCATCCACAGGTGATGGAGACCGCGCCGGCAGGTGTGCCGCCTGGGCGACTCTATGTGCCGGACACCGTAAGAACTGAGGTGTTGCGATGGGGTCATTCCTCGACCTTATCTGGACATCCCGGCACCAACCGCACCCTTCAATTTATTAGACGCGCCTTCTTCTGGCCATCTATGGCGAGTGACGTAAAGGAGTACATCCAGAAGTGCCCAGTGTGCGCCAGGGCTAAGACTACCAATCAGCCGACTCCGGGGGAACACCAACCACTCCCCGTTCCCTATCGGCCCTGGACGCACATTGCCGTCGATTTCATCATGGGCCTGTCAGTCTCCGAAGAAAAGAACACCATCTTAACTATCGTCGACCGGTTCTCCAAAGCCGTGCACCTGGTGGCCCTCGCCGGACTCCCGTCAGCCAAAAGAACAGCAGAGCTGATTTTGGAACGCGTAGTCCGACTGCATGGGTTCCCAAAAGACATCGTCTCGGACAGGGGGCCCCAGTTCACTGCCCGGTTCTGGAAGGCCTTCTGCCGTCTGATCAATTCTACCTGTATTCTATCCTCTGGTTATCATCCCCAGACTAACAACCGTTGGATGGACCAACCAACAATTGGAGCAACATATTTCCAATAACATGAACTCTAATGTTTGAATATCTTTTTTCCCCTCAAAAAATATAGCTTTTGCTGTCAATAACAAGTAGTCAAATGAAGAATTTTTGTGCCATGTGGGTCAATGTCTTTTATAACCAATAGCCAGCAGTGTCTGCTGTATGGTGAGTATGATATAATATAAAATAAATACATTTGATGTATGATGATGTTTGATGTTTGGGAAAATCTCTAAAAGATAGATATTAATAAGAAATGAAAATAAATAAAACTTAAAAGATGAAACAATATTATGATTAATAAATATGTTATTATACAGAAGTTTTATTTTTTTTATATTGTTATATTAAATCGTCCATGAGTTAATTACAAGATACTTTATTATATTAAATGATTAATATAAATTAATATATAATATAAATTAAATTAATTATTAATTTACAAGAAACTATATATGTAAGTGTGTTAAATAACAGTGTGCAGGTTTATTAAAACTTAATGAATCTTTTAATTTTAAAACAATTTACAAATTCAAGCAGGGGAGTTGCTATTATTGTTGTTGTTGTTGTTGTTGTTGTTGTTTAGTTCATACGTTACCCAGAGTCCTTTTCCCTTCAGGATCCACTTCCTGTGCCATTTTCAAAGCTTCTGTTGTTGCTATGTCAACATTACATGGGACCACAACTAAATTTATAGTTTGATCCTTCTCTATATATTTCCCTATGAGGTTTTTGATCTAGACAACAATAAGACAATATAATTAACATTAAAAAGGACATTTTTTAATGTAAAAATAGTCAGCCGGTAATTTACACTAACCTGATATCCAATGTCCTCTGGTTGACCTTTTACAGGAACTCGGGCAATACCAGGAAGATCGATCAGTGTGAGGTCACACACATCAGGAGCCATGATCTCCAAAGAGATGAGTTCATCACAAATCCCAACACCTTCTCCAGCAAGCTCATTCTGGGCTGTTAGAATGATGTAATAAGTATTATTAACTGAAGCCTATTATCTTGTTAAAGCTTTATAAGATATTATTATGGTTGTGGAATTTTTTTTACACATATACAAAAAGAATCAAACACATTTGTGTTTGTGTTTCATTTTTTTTTTTTATTCTGTGTATTTTTGCCAACCTGCCGCCACATAACGTTCAACCAGTGATGGGTCTTCAAACTCAATTAACTCTTCTTTATAAGAAATTACAGCTTTCCACTGAACACCACATTTAATCTTTCTCAGCTTTAGCTCCAGTGGACATCGCGTGACAATACCTAAAGTGAAAAGAAAAATACACTTTTTACCTCAGCTTCTGTTTTCCTACTTCTCCAAATTATCAGAGACAAAGTTTATCCACTGTGCATGTGTTTAAAATAAAAAAGAAGTAAGAATACTGTTAAATGCTAGAAAAAGCAAGCAACTTAAATGTAATAAATGATATGTGTAATGTAACATATTTATTACTCTGTGAGAGAAATAGGAAATCCACCCACCACTCCCACGGGGCAAGGCTACTCCAGATAGTGCTTCCAACACAGAGCTTTTCCCAGAACTCTGATCTCCAATTACAGCTATAGTTGGCAAATCCAAATCTTCTTCAATACCAATCAATCTCAAAGAGTCGATCAGATCAAGATAAGGACGAACCTTCTCCTCTAAATGGCTATGGAACACCCCTTCCATTGGCTTACTGTGAATAAATAAAACGCATCAAGACTAACATTCACACAGATTAATGACTGACTAATCATAATACATTTGTACTGACCTGCTTTCACTATTATAAGCAAAGTCTTCATAACTATCTTGTTCAGACTCCATCATCTAGGGAAAAAAGTCCATCTGATTAGCTTTTGTAATTTTCTTTTCATTTAGGTTTCCTTTTGATAGAAGCAGTTGTAATAATAAATGTTAACCTTAAGTAAATGTTATAGAAATTAAGATATTTTACTTACCCAGCTATGTACAGCACAGTATGTGAATGCACTGAAAGTGACTATATGGTTCTATATATGCAATGAAAACAGGCACAGAACCCTTATACCACTCCTCTGGTGGTGGATGTGGCTGGAGAACTGCAATAAAAACTGCCCACACTTATGCAATAACATACGGAATGAATAAGGAAACAGTTGAAAGTCTGTGTTTTATAATTTGTCCTGTTTGCAATAACAAGTCAGTTCCTGTTATCACATTATAACTGTTATACTGTATCATTAGAAACAGTTGTCATGGCATCTGCTTCTTTTGAAGTTAATACGATATACTTTCATGTTCTGAATACTGTCCTGCTTCAGAAAATTTAAAGTTACTTTTTATTTATTTATTTTTTATAATATGCAGACACAGAGGGTTAATTAACACAGTGTCTGTCAAACAAGTCAAAGTGTAGGTTGAAGTTTACAATAAGTCGCATAAATACAATAACATAATAGAGTGACTGCATTATGTCAGCACTACTGTACACAGTTGTGGAAAATTAATCAACACCTTATGACCAGAAAGGAAAATTTAGCAATTAATATTATACAAAAATTACTTCTGACTGGGTAATTTGATAGGATGAAATGCATTCCACGAGTTGTGATAACAGACAGTTACATCACAGGTGTTCTAACAATCGTTAATTAACTGACGATTGACAGCATGAGTAAAAGTACTAGAAAGAGGGCAAAGCAGCTGTCCGAAGTAAACACACCTAATAATGTTATGTCATCAAGGCGAGTTACAAAGCTAACTAGTGCATAACTCTAGTATTACTTTTACTCTCTAACCTCTGATTAAGGGTACTACCTGATGTGTGGACTATGCACCCTACATACATAAAGCACTAGCTTTCCAGTTTATGATATTTCGGATCCAACACAGAAACCCAGTAAGTTAGCTGATATTCTAAAGTAGAATAAGTCAAAATAGTAACTAAATCTTGGAAATTTCTCAGGACTGTTCATCACTTCCATGGTTTAATGTCCTCACCTTCATAGTACTAATAAGAATTTAACATTACTTTCCCCAAAGCTGCCAACTCTCACGCACTGAGCATGAGACTCATGCAATCAGTCATCTTCACATGCTCTCATGCCACACTTCCACTTTCACATGCTTCCATATTCAAAATAATTGAGCTCCAGCCTCTTTCTGACAAGTCAGCTATAAACAGCTTTTATTTTGAAGTCAAATCACTACATTGTACACTCTGTACAAAGGTGTATTATGGCTGGAGCACACCGGCGTGAGGATCCACCACTTTGTTCTCTGAGTGTTCTCATATATTTACAGCTGCGGTGAAGGCATCAATCTAATAAAATAGATCAGCATTCAACAGACTGCATAAAACAGTGACATAATATTATCCAAAGAGGGAAATCCATCTATCGATTCATCTAGGAACCTCTGTAGTCCAACTTAGGACTGTACAGGCCAATGGTAATGGCATTGTATCCCAATTTGTGCAACTGTGGTAGAACCTCTAGTCAACATTTACACTCATACTATGCGCAATTTGGAAATACCAATTAGCCTAATCTGCATGTTGCTTGACTGTGGGAGGAAACCGGAGAATCCAGAGGAAAAGCACCAAGCACAGGGAGAACATGCAACAGTTCCCAACGCGGGAACTGAATCCAGGGCCTGGAGGCGCAGGGCGACAATGCGGATCACTAAGCCAACGTACCACCAAAAAGAGAAATACATTGGCATTAAAATATTTGCATTGAGTTTAGTCATGTAACACTTTTGATATTTATAAGAATACTCCAAGACTAACATTCTTGATTAATAAAACAATCATGTGCATGAGTGTGCGTCAGATAGAGAGAGATACATCAAAAGCGAACATCATAGTCACTTTATATATGATATATTTTTTCTCTTCATTTTCTTCTTTCATTCTTTTGTAGCATTAATGATTATTCTTTGACTGTACTTTCTCCATTCATCATCACTATTATTATTATTATTATTATTATTAACACTTTTTGCTTTCATTTTTTCAGTAGTTTCTATCCCTAGTGTCACTTCATTTTTTTAAATAAATGCATGTGTGTAACCTATTTATTTCTGTTGTTTTGTGTTACTTGATTCTTAGCTTCAGCAATATGAATATCCATATTTGTGAATATCTGACTCTCTCTCTCTCACTCACTCTCTCTCCCTCAGGACTAGTTGCTGATCCACTTTTCTCTTCTACAATTTATATGATTTATTTATAATACCTTAATTTTCCACTTTTTCATCTGTTACTGCAAGCCCAAGTTATACTGTTATTCTCGCTGCCCATGCACATTTTCTTTGTTCCACGACTCTTGCATGACTGCTGCATTTCACATGATATTGCATGTGTTTTCTTTTGCTCTCTCTTAATCAGGTGTGTTAGCCCCTGAGAGCCCTTTTGAAAAACATTTTTAAAAACAAAATTAAATGTTTTGTGTATGATTAAACTCTATGCAAATATTGTAATTATTAAGTCCTGGGTTTAAACACAGTAACTTTACTGCACTCAGGGGTAAGGAAGGATGTTCGACTGACTATGCAGGGACAAAATGACAGGAGGGCCCTTGTAATTCTGGAATGAAATATGAGAGCTCAAGGAAGGAAGTGGCACCAGTAAAACTGCATATGTATTGGGCCTACAGTTCTGTTCTATGCCCCTGCTGCCCTACTGGGGCGCATGTAGGTAGTTTGAGTGGGAAAGGTAGGCCCTATTTTTGTTTGGGAGAATATTGCAAATGTCAGCTGTACCAGCTGGAGTAAATACAGTCACTTTAAAACTGTAATGTTAAAATTGTCACGGGGCGGAGCAGAATGAGGTGAATCCAAATGCAGATGGATGATCGCAACGGTAAATGGAAGTGTGCTCGATATGCAGAAGCGAGGGTCAAATGCCAGAGGATCAGTCAGCGTAGCACTTAAGCCAAATCGCAAAGAGAGAGCTGTAGTCAAAAGAGGAAACGTTAGATCGGTAATCGGGAAATCAAGCAGTGAGGCCACTAACCAAAAACGTGAAACAAAAGCCGTAGTAAAAACAAGGAAGGGCAAGATCAAAACCGGGAAATCAAATAGCAAAGCGACAATCCAAAACGACGAGAAAACGAGGAAACAAAACAAACTTGGCAACGTGAAGGCAAGAGAACAAATTGCCTCTTGTAACTTCTGCCGACCCATAATAGTGTCTGCAACGTCGAATAAAAGCTTGGGCAGACGAGACACTGACCTCCTCCTTCTCCTCCTCCTGAGAAGGGAGGTTATGCACTTTAGGGCAACCTTGAATGACTGGTTCTTCCTCTCGGCCTGACCGTTCTATTGTGGATGAAACCCTGAGGACAGGCTGGGAGTGGCCTCGATGTGGTGACAAAAGTCTCTACAGAATTGGGAGGTGAACTATGGGCCCTGGTCTGAGACAATATCCTTTGGGAGGCCATGTAACGTGGTAGATGTGATATGGAACTCGCATTTCACAGCTTTGACGAACAGGTTGTTCTCCAGGAGCTTCTGTAGCACCTTGGTGTCAGTGTTCCCCTAGGTCACTGGAAAAGATCAGAATAACGTCCAGGTAGACAAAGACTGATGAGTTGAGGAAGTCCCTGAGTATGTCATTGATGAGAGCTGAAAAACTGCGGGATGATTAGTGAGACCAAACGGGACCACTAGGTATTCGTAATGTCCCGTAGGGGTGTTCAAGGCCGTCTTCCACTCATCACCCTCCCGAATGTAAACAAGGTGTGTAAATCAAGCTTGGTGAAGATCTTGGCTCACTGGAGAGGTTCAAAGGCAGTTTCCATTAGCGGAATGGGGCCGGTTCTTCACAGTGATCTTGTTCAGGCCTTTATAATCTATGCAGGGATGAAGGGAACGGCCCCTGCAGTGATAGATTGCTGAGACTACATTGATTAGGTTGCAGTCTGAAACCGAGTAAATAAGTGCTTGCACCAGGTGGGTCTTCCGTCCTTGGACGAGGAAGATAGGGACCAACTGCCGCTGCTATGGGAGTCTTTTTTGGTGTTCCAACACACTAAAAAATGCTGGGTTATTTTTACTACCCAAAGGCTGGGTTGACTCTGTTGGGTCATTTTTCTGCGTTATTTACAGTGAATTGGGTACTTTTTGTTTAACCCAGCTTGCTGGGTTGAAGAGTTGGATTAGCTATAGTGACAGCTAACATTACAGACAAGACCCCTCCCCCGAAGTTTCAGTGGCTGTGTCAACTTTGTGTCTTTTTTTGGCCGCTGATGACGGTGCCTCCTCCTCCTCCTCCCTCCCTTAAACGTTTTCACTCACTTAATTCACTTATGATTGAATTTGTTCACTGTATCAACATTTATTACTGTTACTGTGTGAAAGTTACACCGAAACTTTCAGCCTGGTCTGTGCTATAGCATGCTAGTTTATCTGACAATGGCTGCTAGACACAGAACCCCCACCTGTGTATCAAAGAAACTGCAGAAATGTCTGACCTTTTCAGCTTTCTTTGTAGAATGCTTGCAGGGTGTATGAAGATGGGACGTGATGAATGAAAGCTAAACTGTTAACTAGTGCCAGCATGACGCAAGCATTTAGCTAGGTTGCTAGCATTAGCAACCACATTAACATTAGAGCTTTATTAATCTCAGTGCTTGAGACAATAAAAAGCTGGGGTGTTACAAAACACTAATCTTCTTACAAATATGCATACTAGCCAACCCTCTTGATTTTTCCATGAACATTACTTTCTTTCATTTCTTTCTTTCTAAGGTTGGAACCAACACAGTGGAATATCTCCAGCAGACTGAAGTGTCAAGGCCGTTGGCACCTGATGTTGGGAGATAATGACCAGCACTGCTCTCAGGCATTAGTGTTACATTACTATTAGTAATAGTATAGTAAATATGTTGCTGTTGAACTTGTTTTATATTATCTGATCTTGTGCTTTTGAAAAATAAATATGAATATTTTTTCTATGATTTGTACATTTAATTGGGTGTTGTTTATTGCATACTGTATATGCATGGTTTGCAAAACTTAGAGGTTTCTTTTTGTAATAGACCAGTATTTCAAAGTAATTTAACTGTTTACACTGTTTTACCCATAGACATATAAAACATAAAAATAATAATAACCTATTTGTGAGGTAGAATTAATCCAACATTCCAGTTAATAGAATGGGTAGAGTAGAATAGTTCTGGTTAGAACATTTGACCAATTTATGTGGTAGAATTAACCCTGCATTATAGTTAAGTATGACCTAGAATTTGGATTGAATATTTTATCTTGATGAGGTAAACAAATAACCCATTTTGCCAGGTTAAATTAACCCTCACTCCAAGCTTCACTCCAACCTTTTCTGAAAAGTTGGCATCTTTGCTATAACCCCTGTTAATTCGACTGTTTGATCACCAGCTCCATCTGTCTTGGTTAGATAATTTTGCCAGTTGTATAAGGATTTAAACAAACCATAAACTTAAAATTAATTTCACACTTGAGGTCATGCTGTTGTGCTTGATATCAGTACGGCTGCCATGCAACTAATCCACGAGGGCGCAGCCTGTATTTATTTAAACCCTTTCATATAAATACACGCAGTGCCTTCGTGCCTAGGGCTCTGTAAATCAGTGACACTAGTGTTTAACCACTGTGAATGAATCACTGTGGGGTTTTTTGTCAGAGTTTCTGTTTCAGTTTATTGCAGGAAATGACATGCATTTAAAATAAATTGTTTTGTTTCTTTTTTTTTTTTTTAGTTCATTCACCCTTTATTGTCTGATCTCGTCCTGGGGTGCCAACAAAATGTTAAAAATATGACTTAACAGAAAAGTAAGCATTAAGTCTGTACTTTAAAACAGATGCTTCATTTAGTAAAAAAATTATAACATTACGTCATCCTAAGCAACACTTTGCTCACAAGAAGCAGTAAATGTAAAATTAGATTGTCACATTCATCAACTAAAGATGAGTTAGAAAATTCTTTATACAGGGGAAAAGTCATTTTGCAAGGCATTGTGTGGTTAAGAACTGTACCTCTAACAGCCTTGAGAATCTTTACAGTTGGTGGTCTGTGGTCATACTGAAAGTGTAATTACAAAAAGTTATCAGCCCCTTCCCACAGTGTGCCACAGTATTTCCATCCTGCAGACAGTGTTTGACAAATATTATTTTTAACATGGAACAATATGGGGAAAAAATTTCAATTTGTCACAATTGTCATGTGTTTATAGTGCATTTGAAACCTTAGTGCAATAGTGCATTTGAAGCCTTGGAATACTAGGAAAGGGGATTGCCAACTGGTGGATTATATACTGGTGTGTGCGTTTTTTTTGTAGGGTGGTACAGAGAATCACACGCATTTAAGAAAATTACCGAACTGAAATCAGATCTGCTTTCACTGACGTATTTTTCAGGTTTCAAATGCGTACTGCAAAAAATAGCATTTAGTACATTCACCCTTCCTTATCTGAACTGATTTTTTTTTTACCATCCAAGAACTAGTGGATTATAATTAGTAAATAGTTTTCACTCTTCTTTTCAGCGGAATGTCAAGGCTTTATATTACAATGTTCACTTTCCATGGTCAGACAAAAAAAGCATACTAGGGAAGGCAGCACACTGTGGCTTGTAGATTGAAATGTCACAACTCAGTTGTGAAATTCACCATGCTGGAATGCTGCTTGCTCTGCATTTTGTTTTGCTGTAGACATACTATACTTCGTTGGGAATGACATTGATGAGTCTCATGTCTTCTTTGTGTCAGTCAAGCCGTTGTTTCTTGGGCCGTCCGTGGGGCCGGGGCCTATCTGGGCTGAGATGCAATGCCATCTCGGCCACCGACTGCTTGCCACCACATGTGACAAGTATGTCTATAGCAGTCAACAGAGTAAGTGTAAGTATACTTGGACAAATGTCTACCAAAGAATTTGAATCTCCAAAATATGCAGGGCTTCCTCATGCTTGATGTTGAGACTGGCATAAGCGTATATTAACGGAATCACTTTTTAATTTTCACAACAAACGCATAAACACAGCGGCATCACTTTTTAAGTTTCACGAGAAACACACACACACACACACAACGGAAACACTGTATTAACAGGGAAAAAATAAATCTCTCTGACCTGGCATGAGCGCATACTAAGGGAAGCACTGCTGGAAAGTAAAAAAAAATAAAAATGAACCAGCGCCTTACCTTTGAAAAGAATCGCGACAGAGCAAAGTTTCTGTGTGTTTGTGAAGTCGGGGAGGGGGTGAAAAGGTGAGAGAGTGACGCTTGGTGTTTGCGTGTGTCTGTGTGTGTCGGTGTCAAATCACGTGCACGCACACACATAAGAGATGCTGAAAGAGAGAGGGAGATGTTGATTATGCAAGTAAGAGACGAGCACTAAGACCTAGCAGGGGAGACGGTTACACACAATTCAGCAGAGAGTGACGCTCGGTGTCAAAATAAGATGTGTGATACATGATACTCGGCACTTGTAAACTAATACTGTAGAAGAAATTTTTATCTGATTTTATGTGATATACCCTACTTTTAAGGAATAAAAGATACCCCAGCTTGAAATAATGGGAGGCTGGCGTGAGAAGCCGAGCATATAGGCCTCTTGGAATGTGCCTGTGTAAGAAATCCGATCTATACATTGAGGCACCTAGAACTGTGACATTTAATGAAACCCAGATGTTGTATGTAAAATCAGCGCGGGAAAACTGGCCGCCTTTGTTTGGGATCAGTATTTAAGCAAGAAGCCGTCAGGAGTCGGGGTGTGTTCTGCAGACCTCCCGACTTTATTGATCAACCAATAAAGTTGTAACCTTCTGAAATCAAAGCCTGAGTCTTCAATTAATTTCCACGACATTTTGGCGCTGCGAGCAGGGTGGAAAAGGGGCAAAGGTGACTGATCAGCATGGGCTTCCTTGGCGAGCAGCACAAACAGGTGGCCACTTACAAAGGTAAGCAACTTTTGCTTATATGCTTAGTTTGTGTTGTTTGCTGAGGATCACCCATGGTGGTAAGGATGCCTAGACCTCTCCAAATTAAGTAATTTTTGAATGGGCTTTGTTTTCAGAAGGAAAATGCATGCATCAGCTTACTAACCATTGAATGGTAGTATTTGAATAGTAACTGATAAAATAAGCATTGCATTGGTCTGTTTTGCTGTCAAGAGGGCTTTGATAGATGGCAGTAATAACAGACGGGTATGAGGTAGCGCATTTGAAGGTCTGTCTGTGTTGCTAAGAGGGCTTTGATAGATAGCAATGCATACCGGTAGATAGACGCTGTATTAATTTGTACTCATTGTCAAGAGGGCCTAGACGGATGGCAGTGGAGTAGGTTAATAGGGAATTGCGCCTAATTAGTAATACTGCTTGTGTGAGGATCCACAGTAGTTAATATCAATATATCCCCTTTTTATGAGGAACATACTTAGGTATGTCAAAAGAATTGTGTAGCCACCTAAACCGTATAGTATGAGCTTGTGGCTTTTTTATGGATATTAATTTCTTATGAGGAACGTACAGTTGTACGTCAATTGTTTTGTATGCTGCTGATTAATGGATTGTATGTGGTTATAGCAGCAAATTCATATCTTTTTATGAGGAGCACTGCTTGGGTGCCATTAAGTTGTAAGCAATTGCATTGTTTGTGTTTAATTGATGTTGTACTGTCCAATACTGTCTGATATTGTCTGAGTGAATGAGAGCTCTATGTGTGTCTGAGTGTGTGTGTCTGAGTGGAAGGGAGAGAAAGAGAATCTGGCTGAGTGAACCCCCGAGGGAGTTGTGTGTGCAATCCACCAGAGGGGGGGGTCGGCTTGCGCCAGACCGGAGATGTGTGTGTGAATGAGCCCTTATAGGAATAGATAAATTAGCAGATCAAGTTGAAATAAAGGGACAAGTGTGTGTATGAGCCCTTCTAAGACAATAAATAAATAAATAGCTAAATAAAATAAAAGGGACAAGTATGCTTGAATGAGCCCTGATTAGGACCGGGGACAAAGTATGCGTGAATGAGCCCTAATTTCTAGGAAATAAGGGACACAGGATGAACATATAAGCCTAGAAATAAAGAGATCGTGTGGTGTGGTGAATGTGTCTGAACCCAATATTAATACTGTGGCATTAATCGGTTCTTGCAATATAATATTCACTGCGTATAAAAATACTGTGCTTTTTGGCAAGTGCTAATAGGACGGTAGTGAACTATTGTATATTAAAGAGTGGCTATCTTTGCTAATGTTGCTGTAAGTAAATTTAGTAACTAAGTAAGTGCATAAGCATAAGGTTTTTGGTGACAGAGGCTATAAGGCATAATGGCAGCCTCTCCTGTGGATATATTGGGGTTAAACCATCCATTGTGTGGAGATCTCATAACTAAGATCTCAAGTAAATGGCAAAAGAGAACTAAAGATATGATTACAAAATGGCTAAAGGAGGGGACATTTGATTTGGCTTTGTGTGGTGAAATGGTAATGTTGGCAAAAAAATTACAAAACTGCAGCTGGAGAGAAAAAGCGTGTCCAGAGTGAGTTGAAAAGACAGCAGGAGAGAGACGCCCTGGCTCTGTTTAAGAAAGATGGGGATGAGTTTGTAAGAAGGAAAAAGCAGGTGAGGAGAAAGTTAAGGAAAGTTAGGAAAGTGAGGCACAGAGTAACATGGGGGAAGCGTTAGTTACACCTCCCCCATATGTGCAGACAGAAGGTCAATTCCCAATGCTTAAGGGAATGGTTGAAGTTTCGGGAGAAATGCAGATGGAAGGTTGTGTAGATTGAGATGAAGGTTATAGGAAGCCGTGTGTGAAGTCTAGAAAGAGACAGGATAGGTGGATAGAGAGAGAGGAAAGCACACCGTTAGATTGTTATAAGGAAGTAAGGGCAGATCTACAAAAAGTGGAGAAAGTTGTATGGGAAGGAAGATGATAGAGGGAGAAGAGGGGGTGCATGTAAGTAGAGAGGAAATAGACAGGAGCACAAAAACACCAGGACAGTCAAGAAGTCAGATAGATACAACATTAAGGACTGGACATAGGCCATTGTACAGTAGAGAGGATGGGGGGTGAGGAGGAGTTGTCATGTAACATGGGTAGTTGGAAACATGGAAGGAACACTGGGAGACTTAGGAACCTAGCTCCACTATTCCCAATTTTAATTAAAGGTGCATGGGGACAATATGTACCATGGGCAACGCAAGATCTCGAGGGACTTGTCAACCGCCTCCCTAACATTCATGAGGGTGCAGGGAAATGGATTAAGGTCTTGGACGAGGAGACCTCAGGCAAGCTGTTGTCGGTTGGAAATATGAAAGCTCTTCTGGCAAAAACCGTGGGGGAGGAAAGATGGAGAACGTCCTCCGTGCTTCTGATTTGAACAAGGCTGTAGATACAAACCATATGGATGGAACTGTCCTTGAGGTTTGCTGCCCTGCCGTGTGGAAGGCCTTGTATGCAGAGTACACAGCTAGAGTTGACCCAAAGACATTAAAGGGTGATCAGTTGGAGATGTGGTCGGTTTAAACTCAAGATCACACAAAGAGTTCTGTGATCACATCTCACATGCTGCTGAACTGTACAGGAAAATGAGCAGAAGTTGAAAGCTCAAGAGAAAGAGCTACAACGAAAACTAGCTCAGTTACATCTTGAAGAACTGACTAAGAAAAACAAGAAAAAGGTCCAAGAGACCCTAATTACAGCAGAGCAAGTGTCTGGGGGGGCCCCAGGCAATCCTTCACCCATGATCCAGCCAGCTGCAGTCACAGCGATGGCCGCACCAGCAGCACTACCCCTAAACTCACACCAGATGTCCGCAATGTTTATCCACAAAGGCAGAAAGAGTGGAGAACTAATCAGCGCCAGAGGGGACAAAGAGCCACTTATGCTAACTTTCCACCAGGCGTATGCTGGGGGTGTGGACTGACTGGACATAACCGATCAAGTTGCCCCACACATCCATGGCCCCAGCTCCCGAGGGGTGCAATGGGAGGGGAGTGGCAACAGTCTCCTCGAGATCAAGCTCAAGGCTCAGTAAACCCATGGGGGGTCCAAAACAGGGGAGATTCAGTTACCTATTTTAAAACTAATGCTGAACAGGAACCCTTGTCAGTAGATACAGGAGCAATTCGTATATTTAAGTCATGCCTAAATTTAAGTCATCTCCCCATGCCTGGAAAAGTTGCAAAGGCAGTAGGATTATTGGGACAATAGCAGTTAATTCCTATGACCGCTCCAGTCCGTCTACAAACTAACGACACAAGTGTGACTATGCCTGCATTAGTTTCAAGTCAGACCCCGGTTAATTTGTTGGGCAGAGATGCATTGTATAAATTAGGATTGAAATATGGTGTTCCCCAGAAGGGGTGTATGTTGACATGAATGGTGAAAAAATCAAATGGTAATGACTGAGCCACAAGCAAATGTGTTTTGGATAGGACAGCTAGAAAGGGATGTAAGTAAAGTAATTCATAAGTGGGGAAAGTTCATTCAAGCACAGATTCCTGAAGCACAATTACCTACTTCAGACTTTCACTGTACAATGGTGTATGATCCAACTAAGGATGCTGGTTTAGAACAAACATGGCAGGAAGAAACAAAAGAGCACAAGGTGGAACTAATTAAACAAGTACATCGTCATATGTCGGCAAGGAGCAGCTATCAGCATAGATGAGTGTGATTTTGTGAAAAGGCGGTTCAATGTAACTGATTCTGTTCCCCATGTGACAGTGTATGTTGGAAGAAATTGCTGATCAAAGGACTTAGGACTAATGATGAAGAGAGCTACAGAAGTCCAGTGGGAGTCAACCATAAACCCGTTGATTTTCATTTTGCAGATAAAAACTCTATCAAAGTATTGTGTGGTAATAACTTGATTGGTGTTCCTCAGGAAGTTGTTATTAGCCACAAGTCACAGACGCAAATGGCATCAGCAACTGAAGTAGTTGAGACTGTTGAGCGTAAGCTATATAGGGAAATAGAGAGTCAGGTCCCACCTGAATTATGGTCTCAGCATGGTGTAGATATAGGCCTAATTGAATCAGCCAACCCAATCCAAGTAAAACTCAAAACAAATGTAAAACTGCCCAGACTAAGACAATATCCTCTGTGACCTGAGGCAGAAGCTGGCATATAGAACACTATTGAAGGCCTGGTAAAAGAAGACAACCAGTTGCTGTAGTACTCCAATTTTCTCCGTGATCAAGCCAGATAAAAATAAATCGTGTCTCGTGCATGATTTACGGGCAATTAATAGTATAACAGAAGATTATCCAGTAGATGTTCCAAATCCACACACACTGCTAACCAATGTCGTTCCTGAAGCCAAATACTTCACTGTAATTGATCTTTGTTCAGCCTTCTCCAGTATTCTAGTAGCGGAGGAGAGTAGATATTTGTTTGCGTTTACTTATGCTGGACCACAATGTACTACCGGCGAATGCCACAGTAGGTACGACACTCACTGCACATATTCAATCAGGTTTGGAAGCTGATTTACTGTAGAAGATTTAATGAAAGGAAGTAGCCTTCTTCAGTTTATGGAAGATTGTGTGATATGCTTGACATCGTTAGAAGCAAGCCATAGAGATTCCCTTAAGGTACTCGGTAAGCTAGCACAGGGAGGTCACAAAGGATCCAAAGCTAAACGGCAATATTGCAAGCCTCAAGTTGAATATTTAGGACGGTTAAGTCCACATGGTACAATAGCCATAGCACCTACCCAATTAGAAGGCATAAGTAAAGCACCTTTGCCACAAAGAGTTAAACAGTTGATCACCTTTTTAGGTTTAACAGGCTTCAGCACTGACTGGATTGAGGAGTGTACAGTAAAACAGCTCCACGGAGGGAGATAATGAGAGGAGAAGGTCTGCAAAATCTAAGTGCTCCATTAAAATGGAACACAAATGCCCTGTTAGCATTCGAATCCATCAAAAAAGAGATGCAAAGAGCGCCCACCTTAGGTATACCAGGGTACATCAAACCATTCTACTTGTAGGTGGCTAACCGAGCTGATGGATATGCCTCAGCTGTATTGATGCAGGAAACCTGCAGTGGGAGGGAAAAACAGTCTCTAGCTTACTATAGCACTAGCTAGATAATGTAGTACAAGGTTACCCGCCATGTTATTAACAGGGTCTTACAGCAGTACATTATGCATATGGAAAAGCATCTACATTGACTCTGGGTTACCCAGTAACCATTTATACACATCATAAGGTTGTGGAATTGATAGAACAAGGGAAATTTGTTCTAGCTCAAGCTCGCCTTCTAGCATATTCTTCACTGCTCACATATCCTGACATTACGATCAAAAGATGTGACACGGTCCTTTAAAGTCCTTTAGCATATGAAGGTGTGTCTCATGCTTGTCTGGCGAATTGATTGGCATTTACTAGGTTACATCCTGATCTTGACTCTAAATCAATATCTGAAGCAGAAGTTACTTATTTTGTTGAGGAGTCTAGTTTATAGGCCATTTAGGAAGTTACACTGAGTATACAGTAATAATAAAGGATGGAGAAGACTTCAAACCTGTCTTATCTCAGAGTTGTTCGGAACCGGGTTTTGCTCAAATTAGCCGAGCTCAAAGCTCTCACAGCCGTATGTCAACAAGCCAAAGGGCTAGTAGAAAGTATTTTGCCTATTCACATGGTGGGTGTCATATGTTTGGAGCAGTATGGAAGCAGGGAAGGTTTAAAAAGAGTGAAGGAACACCTATCCAGCATGCTGAACAGATAAGTTAATGGTTGCTATGAACCAAAATGATGGCTGTCATTAGATGTCAAGCTCACAAAAAAAGGAAATGACTATGTCACTAAGGGTAACAACATAGCCGGCTTAGAAACAAAGCACGCATCGAGGTGTAAAGTGGCATTGATAGTACCAGTAGTCCTTATAGAACCACAGCCTCAATTGGAGGATATTATTCGAATTCAACATCAAGCAGGTCCATACGAGCCCTCGATGTGGCTCCAGAGGGGAGCTCAGAAGGATGCACAAGGTGTGTGCGTTCACATGAAGGTTTAATCATTGCATCCACAGTGCTGTTAAACATTTTGATCCCAGGTGCTCATGGATTTCATCATTGTGCCAGAGGAGAGGTTGTGAGGAAAATTAAAAACCAAGGGTAATGGTCCCATATCTGCATGATATGGTTGATGAGTTCTCAGCTTAATGTGAGATATACAGTATGTGCTAAGCATAATGTCAGAAAAGGAACAGCGACACCTATTAGCCATATACCGGTACTAGACGGACCTTTTAAGTACTTTGTGGTGAACTATGTGGACATGGTGAAGGATGCTCGGGGGAAAAGGTACAGGGCTTTAATAATTGAGAGGTTGAGTAGATGGGTAGAAGCAATGCCATATGCAGATGAAGAAGCAGGAACAGTTATCAAGTCCTTCCAAGCGAAATGATTCCTAGATTTGGAATTCCAGAGATCAGTTCGGATAATAGCTCATCATCCGCAGTGGGATATTAGAAAGAATAAACTTAACTGGGTTGATGCTTTACCCCTTGCACTAATAAACTATCGCATGCAAACTAACAGAAATACACACCTAACCCGCATGAATCCATTACGGGTCGACCCATGACTGTGTTATATTGTATAGACCTCTCAATTGCAAATGAGGAAACTAACTGCAATATATAAAGTAATATATGTGCAGGGAAAAGCACGGAGTCCAAGTGGAGAAAGACACACCATGCCCAGTTGTTCCAGAAGACCAGATGTATCTACAAAAGGTAGAAGGAAGTAACACAAATTCAGGAGGGAATCCTAGCAGCTATTTCATCAGCAGTTCAGGTGGAAGACTGAACCACGTGGTATCACTTGAACCGTTACACAAAACCTCCAGAAATAGGTACAGAGAAAGGAGAGAAACCGCTGACTGATAGAGCGGAAGGAAGAAAGAATGGCCAACATCCAATAGTAGCAAAGTGAACAAATTTAAACCTTATTGGGAAATAACCAACTACTGGCACAAGTTGGATACCAAATTGCACAGCGATGAACACTTCACTGCCCCAAATTAAGTATGAGAATCTGCTTGAGAGCAGCATCCCATTTCTGATACAGACGCGACCGACTGACTGACTTTGACCAGTTTCCCCTTGACACAACTGACATGACAAACTTTTGTACATATTGTATGTGACTACAATTCATGTTGTATAATGTATTTCTGTATAATTAAAACTATATTACTTTCACAGATAAAACAGCAGTGGCAACAATTTATCCTAATTTCCTCAACAGGAAAAGTGCACTGGAAGGAGCAAGCCGTAAACAAATTATGCCAATGTGTAATGCCACTAAACAAAGTTCTCTTTTATTACAGGTATAGAAATTTAATTGGAGCAGCTGATGGGTGACTTTACCGTGTCTAATGAAATTTATGTTGTGTATATCTATATCTAACCAAAGGCTTTCTAAAAGTAACAGCATTCCTTAGCAACAACAGACAAGGACAAGTCTTCGGAGGCACATCTTCCATAGCAAAGGAGGGAAGACACGGGCCCATAATGAAGTGCTAGTAACCTCTCTTGTGGGCTCCAACTGACTCTCTACGATGCGCAAAGTATCTGGGTTGAAGATTCTTACATTACAACAAGGCTGTTTAAATTTATACCCACTTTTAAAATTGTAATGTGTTATGCATGTCTCATTTTTAGGTTGTATCATTCACCCAGTTAGTGTAAACCTAAAAAAAAAAAAAATTACTATGTTAATTACATATTCATGTCGTGTTATTGTTACGGTGTTATGAAAAGTATAAGATCATGGAGGTCGAGTCTTTTACTCTTTTCTAGTCAAAAGCGGAAGGAGAGGTTTGGCCGATTCTCCACTAGAGTTCAAATACATAGGTTGGTCCTTGGTAGAAGTCCAGTGATTTAATTTAATCACCAGGTAGTGTAAGTGAGACTAACTCATGAATTTGCACTCTAGATAGAACGGTTAGTGTGGGACTTATAAGTACCAGAGGGGGGAGGTGTAGAAGAAATTTTTATCTGATTTTATGTGATATACCCTACTTTTAAGGAATAAAAGATACCCCAGCTTGAAATAATGGGAGGCTGGCGTGAGAAGCCGAGCATATAGGCCTCTTGGAATGTGCCTGTGTAAGAAATCCGATCTATACATTGAGGCACCTAGAACTGTGACATTTAATGAAACCCAGATGTTGTATGTAAAATCAGCGCGGGAAAACTGGCCGCCTTTGTTTGGGATCAGTATTTAAGCAAGAAGCCGTCAGGAGTCGGGGTGTGTTCTGCAGACCTCCCGACTTTATTGATCAACCAATAAAGTTGTAACCTTCTGAAATCAAAGCCTGAGTCTTCAATTAATTTCCACGACAATACTTGCTCGGTTTCCGATTAAAAATGTATTAAAAATCTGTGCTCGGTTTGTGGAACATCACGTTACTCGCAATCCGAGGTTCATACAGTATACAGTATATACAGTATACACACGTGGACAAAATTGTTGGTTCCCTTTGGTCAATGAAAGAAAAACTCACAATGGTCATATAAATAACTTTAATCTGACAAAAGTAATAATTTAAAAAAATTCTATGAATGTTAACCAGTGAAAGTCAGACATTGCTTTTCAACCATGCTTCAACAGAATTATAAAAAAATAAATAAACTCATGGAACAGGCCTGGACAAAAATGATGGTACCCCTAGAAAATACTGAAAATAATGTTAATTCAAGGTGTGTCCACTAATTAGCATCACAGGTGTCTACAATCTTGTAATCAGTCAGTGGGCTTATATATATGGCTCCAGGTAGTCACTGTGTTGTTTGGTGACATGGTATGTACCACACTCAACATGGACCAGAGGAAGCAAAGGAAAGAATCGTCTCAGGAGATTCGAAAGAAAATTATAGACAAGCATGTTAAAGGTAAAGGCTATAAGACCATTTCCAAGCAGCTAGATGTTCCTGTGACTACAGTTGCACATATTATTCAGAAATTTAAGATCCATAGGACTGTAGCCAGCCTCCCTGGACGTGGCTACAGGAGGAAAATTGATGACAAATCAAAGAGACGGATAATCCGAATGGTAACAAAAGAGCCCAGAAAGACTTCTAAAGAGATCCAAGGTGAACTTCATGCTCAAGGAACATCACTGTCAGATCGCACCATCCATCGTTGTTTCAGCCAAAGTGGACTACATGGGAGACGACCAAGAAGGACACCATTGTTGAAAACAAATCTTAAAAAAGTCAGACTGGAATATGACAAACTACATTTGGACAAGTCACAAAGCTTCTGGGAGAATGTCCTATGGACAGATGAAACAAAAATGGAACTTTTTGCCAAGGCACATCAGCTCTATGTTCACAGACGGAAAAATTAAGCATATCAAGAAAAGAACACTGTCCCTACTGTGAAACATGGAGGAGGCTCTGTTATGTTCTGGGGCTGCTTTGCTGCATCTGGCACAGGGTGTCTTGAATCTGTGCAGGGTACAGTGAAATCTCAAGACTGTCAAGGGATTCTAGAGAGAAATGTGCTGGCCAGTGTCAGAAAGCTGGGTCTCAGTTGCAGGTCATGGGTCTTGCAACAGGACAATGACACAAAAACACACAGCTAAAAACACCCAAGAATGACTAAGAGGAAAACATTGGACTATTCTAAAGTGGCCTTCTATGAGCCCTGACGTCAATCCTATTGAGCATCTTTGGAAGGAGCTGAAACGTGCTGTCTGGAAAAGGCACCCTTCAAACCGGAAACAACTGGAGCAGCTTGCTCATGAGGAGTGGGCCAAAATACCTGCAGAGAGGCGCAGAAGCTTCATTGACAGTTACAGGAATCGTTTGATTGCAGTGATTGCCTCAAAAGGTTGTGCAACAAACCATTAAGTTAGGGGTACCATCATTTTTGTTCAGGCCTGTTCCATGAGTTCATTTTTTAAAATAATTCTGTTGAAGCATGGTTGATAAGCAATGTCTGACTTTCATTGGTTAACATTCATAGAATTCTTATTTATTATTACTTTTGTCAGATTAAAGTTATTTCTGTGACCATTGTGAGTTTTTTCTTTCATTGACCGAAGGGTACCAACAATTTTGTCTGCGTGTATATATATATATATTTTTGATAACTGTTATTTTCTCTAAAATACAAACTTGTACATACATGTTGCTCGCATATTACTGTAACCCAGTTTGTGCTGAATACAGTGTAGTCAGATTTTAGACATGTATATGTTTATGAGTAACAAAAAAATACATAAATGTCAGAACTTCGTTAGGGCCCCAAAACAGCCTCAGTCTCTTATTAACGTGCTTTGATACAGCACTTTTGGGAACATCCAACTTCTTTTGCAATTACCTGCAGGCTTTCCCTCCTCATGGAGGATGTCAATTATAGTTTTCTGTCAGGTCAGCAGTCTTTCCCATGATTGTGCTTCCTTCTGAACCAGACTGAGAGACCATTTAAAGGCTCAGGAACCCTTTGCAGTTATTAAGGCTTAATTAGCCGATTAGAGTGGAACACTTAGAGCCTAGAATATTCAACCTTTTCACAATATTCTAATTTTCTGAGATTGTGGATTTGGGGTTTTCATGAGCTGTTAGCCATAATCATCTCAATTATGACAAACCACAGCTTGAACTATCTTGCTTTGCATGTAATGAGTCTATTTCATATATTAGTTTTAAGTTGCATTACTGAAATAAATGAACTTTTACATGATATTCTAATTATATATATACAGGGGTTTTATATAGAGTGGAACCTTGGATTACGAATGTAATTCGTTCTGGAAGCTGGCTCATATATCAAATCACTCATAAACCAAATTGTATTTTCCCATGGAAACTCAAATTATTTGTTTTAAAAAATATAAATACATAAAAATAATTTATATAAATTATAAAGTAAAAGTAAAACAAATTAACCTGCACTTTACCTTAAAAAAAAAGGAAAAATAATGTTTTGTGTGTGTGGAATTAGCACCTGATCTCTCCTCGTCTTACACTGTAAAACTCCTTAGTGATACATAATACTCGATGTTCGTAAACCAAGACTTTCGTTCGTTTTCCATGTCAAAATGTATTTAAAATCTTTGCTCATCTTGAGGAACACTCACAAACTGTGATACTCGCAATCTGAGGTTTCACTGTATTTATACACAAGGGCTTGAACAATGAAACTGAAACACTGGAGGATTCATGGCTAAATTCGACCAGCCTGGTGGCCAATCTTCATTGATTGCACATTGCACCAGTAAAAGCACCGTGTGAAGGTTTAATTAGCAGAGTAACAGCACAGTTTTGCTTAAAATATTTCGATGCACACAACGTTATGGGTGATGTATCAGAGTTCAAAACAGGACAAATTGTTGGTGCGCGTCTTGATGGCGCATCTGTGACAAAGACAGCAAGTCTTTGTGATGTATCAAGAGCCACGGTGTCCAGGGTAATGTCAGCATACCACTAAGAAGGACGAACCACATCCAACAGGAGTAAAATGGATGTCCGGGTGCCTACCCGGATTGTATGCAAAAAACATAAAACCACAACAGCCCAACTCACTGCAGAATTAAATGTGCACCTCAACTCTCCTGTTTCCACCAAAACTGTTCATCGGCAGCACCACAGGGTCAATGTACATTGCCAGGCTGCTATAGCCAAACCTTTGGTCACTCGTGTCGATGACAAACGTCGGTTTCAATGGTGCCAGCAGCGGACAATGGGCTGTGGACAATGCAAAACATATTGTTGTCTGATGAGTCCACCTTCATTGTCTTTCCCACATCCGGGAAAGTTACAGTGTGGAGAATCCCCAGACAAGCGTACCATCGAGACAGTTGTATGCCAAGAATGCAGCATGGGGTTGGATCATTGATGCTTTGGGCTGCAATATCTTGGCATTCCTTAGGCCCAATACTTGTGCTAGATGGGCGCGTCACTGCCAAGAACTGCCACACCATTCTGGAGGATCATGTGCACCCAGTGGTTCAAACATGGTATCCTGAAGGAAGTGCCGTGTATCAGGATGATAATGGACCAATACACACAGCAGGACTGGTGACAGAGTGGTTTGATGAACATGAAAGTGAAATTGAACATCTCCCATGGCCTGCACAGTCACCAGATCTAAATATTACTGAGCCACTTTGGGGTGTTTTGGAGAAGCGAGTCGGGAAACGTTTTCCTCCAACAGCATAACATAGTGATCTGGCCACTATTCTGCAAGAAGAATGGTTCAAAAAACATTCTGGCCACTGTGCAGGATTTGTTTCTGTCATTCCCAAGACGAATTGATGCTGTATTGGCCGCAGAAGGAGGCCCTACACCATACTAATGAATTATTGTGAATTACCTCATATACTTAATATCACTCCTACTCACCCAGCCCCCCCTTACAGCACCCAGTATGTGTGCGTGTGCACATTCTTTGCTGCACTAAAAATTAAGACGAAATAAAAAGTGAAAGGTATTTTTTTTTACATTTGCAGCCTGCTTCAATTAATTTAATGAGTCTCTTTTTGTCCCGTACTTTAATCATTATGACCAAAGCTGTAATTAATTAATTAATTAATTAATAATTAGTTAACCAGTCAGATTCTTAACTATACCTCATAATATGCATGCAGCATTTCAGGATATTTGGTCCTGCTGGCAAACCCAGCACCCATATCTTCTGAAGTTTTTTGCTTTCCTTTAGAGTTAGTCTCATTTAAGATCTTGAAGTAGATGTCATCTTGAGTGTAAACCAGTTGCTCCATCTCAAACTGTTCCATGATCCTCTGCTCCACCTTTTCTCTCTGGTTTGACACTCTCTGGAGTGTTGTCTATTTTGTTCTAGAATGTTGATTTCAATATGTAAATGAAGAATAATTGTTAATGGTTGAATTTTGGTATGTTAGAAATATTTTACACTTTCATATTATAACATGCTGCAAAATTGCAAATTTAATAATTGCATTTACCATTGCAACACACTGGAGGAACGGATATTTGAAGAATCAGGTTTTAGACACATGAGAAAACTATTTGTGAATAGTATCTGAAACAATTTGATACAATAATCACAGAATTGCATTTTAACTACCAAAGTCTGAATGCTGATCGGTAAGCAGGTTTCGATCAATTTTCTATAATATACTGTATACAACATTGATAGATGTAATACATCAATACATTGTTTTAATATTGTTTTTATGGTAATAACTAACACACTGTTGTGTCTGTTTTATATATAAGAAATTTTCTGTCTTTATGGCTGTCCAACCAGATTTTGTCACAGCACCAAGCAAAACTGGCTGGACAGAAATTAACGAAACCTTGCCAGTCCTCAGATATTTGTCTGAAGTCAAACCTGTGTTGTAAATGAAATCAAAATGTTGAGTAGAAGGGAAGCAGTTACAGTATGTGCCAGCTGATCAGCTTATTTTAGCTTTAACCTTTTAACTCTTTCTGCAAACTCTTTACCTATCTGCAATACATACTTATGCTAGTATCTGTCTGTCTGTCTATTGGGCGCTTTATTGTGCAGTGAATTATCTAGTAAATGTTGAAAACTAGTAAACATAAATACTGTATAGATATTTTGCTACTGGATTTCTTTTGGTGTACAGTAGGTATTAAATTCACACATCAATCAGATTTTTAATCATCAGTGATGTAGAAATGAAGTGCTCAGTCATCCCACTGATGCGTCTGAGTGTGTCACTGGCTGGTGCTGATAGGGGAATCACAAGCCTCTGCACCATCATCTCAAACACCTTGTAGTTACTGAAACCAGGTAGCTCTCGCCCTCTGTGCTTCAGATCATATTCATCCACCACTTCCTGGACCATTTCCTGAACTGTGAAAAATCGTCTTTGAAACATTCAAATGCATAATGACTTTAAAGAATATTTTGTCATTTCCGAGGGAGACCTCAGGGAATAGGATAGCGTACACCATAGATAGGCTGCCAACTCATTGCAGGGCACAAACAAAAAGAGACACCCAATCATTGACTATGGGTAATGGTGTATGCTGATCAGCAAACACCACGCATCTTTGAACTTTGGGGAAGAAAATAAAGTACTTGGAGCATCATACCGAACATCGGGGGAAAACATACAGACTCCATGCATCCAGAGAACATGAGATTTAACACCCCCCAACCCTGGTGGGGCAAAACCACTGAAGCCTGTTAGCAAAACTGAAATAAAAATGTTCCATGAAACTTATTCAGATTGTGTACTCACATGATACCTTTGTCTTGTCAAGATGGTCTTTCCACTTTTTGATCTCAGACCGAAGCATTGTAAACAAGTTCTCATTGTTAACTGCTTCCCCAGATGCCAAACGATTAATCTTATCATAAAATTTTGTTATGATCTAAAAGAACAAACAATAAACATGATTTTAGGCAGATTTATATAGGACTATACAAAAATGAAGAAAGCTACACACGTTAATAAAAAAGGACTTCCTCTTCTGCGGGTCGAGTGGTGGACCGGCTTCACACTGACTCAGCTCTTTTCTCAAGCTCCACAGTTGCTTCTTGACCTCATCTGAGATCAGAGGTATTGATTTCTAATTGAAATAAAAATGCAACAGCTCAACCAATGGGTGTAAGAAAAGTACACAGGTAAGCAAAACTAAAGTTTATTTCTTGTCAGCTCGGACTGTGGATTTAATGCAGTGCCACATGTTTGTGTGCATTTTTCAGCTAGCATCACTGAATCATCTATAACACAGCCACAGTTGTCTGACAGTTTCATAGCTTGCATTTCTGATTTTATCAATATAACAAAAAACTGTTCTTACTTTCATTGAAACATAATAAATAACAGGTTAAGAAGGGTAAAAACAGTATAAGCATACTTTGATGTGATCTACCAGGTCTTGGGTCAGTTTGGTGGCAAGGCACTGAATAGTTGCTTTCTCTTCACACAACAGGCAACTGGCCATACAAAAAAATTATAGTAAGTTACCAGTTATCACAATCAAGTGATAAATAATGAATAAGTTGTTCATACCTGAAGAATTCATGACGTCTGAAAAATTCCCTCTCTACTCGAGTGGCCTCAGCCAGAGACATCTTGTCATCAATTTGCTTTTGGCCTCGGCACTTAACGATGATGTATCCTTTACTTAAAGGTATGACCTGATTTCGTACAATATCCAAGACGCTTTTGTCTGTTCCCCTGTCTACAAGGTCTGGCTTTGTAAGAATAGCTGTCAGATTAAAAAATGGTAATAAACAGCAACAACACCAACAACAACAACAACAACAATAATAATAATAATAATAATAATAATAATAATAATAATAATAATAATAATAATAATAAGAGCAATAAAGGGGCCAAGCAGTTAATGCTCTCAACCATTAGTGATCTAGGAAGACCAGAAGAAAAAGCAAGGAAATTGGTGCCTCAGAGCAAAGGAATATAATGAATTTTTGATCAAATTAGCTTGCACATTAGAAATTGCACATTAATCTTATCTGCATGTTTTTGAACTGCGGAGGAAAACCAGAGTACCCAGGTGAAAGTGACCGAGCATGGCAAGAACATGCAATTTGCTGCCAAAAAGGTCATAATTCATTTGTGAAAATTCCTCAGAACCACTCTTTCAAAATTTTATGTCTGTGTTATCAGGGACGGAAACACTAATTGCTGAGATACTCTGGTCATTCAGGTCATCAGATGACTTCATTCTATTGCAACATAATGTTGCTGAGCATAGACCCGACCAACTGTGAAGCAACCCATATCATAACACTGCCTCCTGAGGCTCTGACAGTGGACACTATGCATGATGGATGTATTGCTTCATGCACTTCCCTTTTTCGGCTGACGTCCTTTTTTATTGCTCCAAAGTCCAACTTTTATGCACATTTATTCTTTTTTATGATCATAATTTATCCATGAACTGGACAGTTCACTAATATTTTTCCAGCTTTCAACAATGCATTGTACATTTAACCCATTTCCAATCAAGTTAATGGTTTCTTTGCTTGAAACCATGCAGGCCAATAAGTTGGCCCTTTTTTTATTTGGCCAGGCAGTGTACAGACATTAGTTTGTATATACAGTACAGACCAAAAGTTTGGACACACCTTCTCCTTCAAAGAGTTTTCTTTATTGTGTTCTTTATTGTGTTCTTTAGCCCAAACGCGTCTCTTCTGCTTGTTGCCTGTCCTTAGCAGTGGTTTCCTAGCAGATCTTCTACCATGAAGGCCTGATTCACACAGTCTCCTCTTAACAGTTGTTCTAGAGATGGACTGTCTGCTGCTAGAACTCTGTGTGGCATTGACCTGCTCTCTGATCTGAGCTGCTGTTAACCTGCGATTTCTGAGGCTGGTGACTCGGATGAACTTCTCCTCCGCAGCAGAGGTGACTCTCGGTCTTCCTTTCCTGGGGCGGTTCCGCATGTCAGCCAGTTTCTTTGTAGCACTTGATGGTTTTTGTGACTGCACTTGGGGACACTTTCAAAGTTTTCTTGATTTTTCGGACTGACTGACCTTCATTTCATAAAGTAATGATGGCCACTTGTTTTTCTTTACTTAGCTGCTTTTTTCTTGCCATAATACAAATTCAAACTATTTGAATGAGAAGGTGTGTAAACAAACTTTTGGTCTGTACTGTATATTATATATGCCCTTACATTTTCTTTTACCTACTTCTGTCTAACACAAACGACAAGCGGTCACAGATAAGCACACCAATTTTCAAATTGATCATTTTCATTACATCTTAACCAAAGCTCTGTGGATGACTACAATGTTGATCACAATCATAACCACAGCCATCACCACTAAAAGAAATTACTATGAATTACTTATGATCCTTTTGCTGAGCAAATTAACAGATAGTATCTGATTACAGATAGATTAATGTTCTTGAAAAATTAATATTAATGTCTGAATTCATCCTTGTCTCTTTAAAATTGATTGGCATGTAGCCATATTATTTACACATACCAACAATTTTTAAACTGTTGGAGTTTCCCAATTTCCTGAGCAATTTAAGACAGAAATCCACTCTGTGCCAAGTCCTGCACTGTTTTGTTAGTATTTATAGAACTAATTCACGTGTGCTAATTAGCTTAGTTAATACATTACCCAGAGTCCTTTTCCCTTCAGGATCCACTTCCTGTGCCATTTTCAGAGCTTCTGTAGTTGCTACAGTATGTCAACATTGCATGGGACCACCACTAAATTTATTGTTTGATCCTTCTCCATATATTTCAGTATAAGATTTCTGATCTAGACAACAATAAAATAAGAAATGTTACAATAAAATCAAATGTTAAATATTAAGGTCAATCAGTTTACGCTAACCTGACATCCAACGTCCTCAGGTTGATCTTTTACAGGGACTCGGGCAATCCCAGGGAGGTCGATCAGTGTGAGGTCACACACATCAGGAGCCATGATCTCCAGAGTGATTTCTACAGAATAGAAATTTCAAATCAAAACCCCAAAACAAGGTTTCCCCTTAAGACACACACACACACACACACACACACACACACACACACACACACACACACACACACACACACACACACACACACACACACACACAAACACACACACACTTTTTGTCTAAAAGTTTATTTGGATTTTTTTTCCATTATTTGGAAAAAGTTGGGTCACCAAACTCAATGAACTTTTCTTTGTAAGATATTATAGCTTTCCACTGAACACCACATTTAATTTTCCTCAGCTTTAGCTCCAGTGGACACCGCGTAACAGTACCTAAAGTTAAAAAAAAAAATTAGATAAACAAATTCCACCAATTAAATTTTGGGTTAAAACACGTTTTTAAAGCTTTAAAAATATCAGAAAATTCTAACTACTGGCATGTAACAAATAATAATATATGTAATGTATCTATGTAATATGTAATATTTTTTACTATATAAAAGAAATAAGAAAACCACCCACCGCTCCCTCGGGGCAATGCCACACCAGATACTGCCTCCAACACAGACCTTTTTCCACAACTCACAGCTATAGTTGGCAAATCCAAATCTTCTTCAATACCAAGCAATCTCAAAGAGTCGATTAGATCGATATAAGGTCGAACTCTCTCCTCTAAACAGTTATGGAACACCCCTTCCATTGACTTACTGGGAATAAATAAAAGGCATAAAGTTTTCCTATTAAAGTAACACAAACTTACTGAACACTGGTCATGTATCAACTTCGCAAGATTATGTTCTCACTAACCTGGTTTCCCCAGCATCAGCGATGTCTTTTTTCCTACTTCTTGAGCCATCATTTGAGAAACACATTCCACACACAGTATGTAGCTATTTTCTTTCAGTGTTTTTATATTATACACCTAAAATTATTTAACTTACCTGGATGTGTACAGCAACTTGAATTTTAAAGAATGGGAATCAGCTGATAACGATCCTTGTGGTTTTAAATAGACACACACACACACACACACACACACACACACACACACACACACACACACACACACACACACACACACACACACACCACTATGCCACACCTATTATGTCACATGTGGATGGAGATGTAATAAAATGGTTGGCAAGATGTAAAAAATAAAAAAAACCCAAAGTGAAATCCGTTTAGGTGTCACATTTTTTTTATCATCAGCAACCATTCAAAGAACTGAACAAACATGCATTTTAATGAGAAAAACAGTTGTTATTATGAAAAGATATAAATTGCACCACTACCTGGCTAGCCGCATTCTGTAATAGTATAAAAGAATATTTACAACACAGTTTTATTTATTTATTTATTTTTTACTTTGTGTTCAGACTCTTGCTGGCATCGGCAGGCGGTGTATTGCCATTTCCTTGCTTTAAAAATTGCCATTGTGTATATCTACAGTATGAGTGTTAAACTTTAACACTAAAGAGACAGGAAGAGATGTAATGGATCCGAGTAGACAATCATGAGGCAAAACACCATTTGCATGCATTTAGCCTCCACTAACCCTGGTCATGACCTTATAGAACATTTGCTGCTGCTCATCATTCTAGGAACACGTTTGCCCTGATTAATAAAAATATAGATCAGATGAAAGCATTCTTTTTGTAGATCTACTGTAGATGTCTGTAAACATGATTTGTGACAATGTTCATTTTAAAAATATTCACAGCACTTTTCCACATTTTGTTACGGTATGTTACAGCCTTATTTTAAAATGGATTCAATTTATAACTTTTTCTCAAAATTCTCCAAACAATACCCCATAATGACAATGTGAAGGATGTTTATTTGAAATCCTTGCAACTTTATGAAAAATAAAAAAACGAAAACGTCACATGTACACATGTATGTACAGCCTTGCCATGACACTCATAATTAAGCTCAGGTGGAGGCTGAGATGGTTCTACAGCTTGATTGGAGTCCACCTGTGGTAAACTCAGTTGATTGGGCATTTGGAAAGTGGGTGGAAAGTCTTTATAGAAAAGTTCCGCACAATATCATAAATGTGAGGCTACAACTAGCCTATTGGACAAACGATATGAATTAAAATGATTTGGGTAGCATTTCAGATGGTAATGGTGATCCTCTCCTGGGCCATGCGTAGTCGCTCCATGCGCTGATGTAACTCTGTTCTCTTTCGTCCTGACTCTGAGTCTTCACTGAGCAGTTTGGGCACGTCAGCCCCATTCCGCAGATCCATGGAGTTTGCCCGCAACATGATAACAGCTTCTTTCAGCATAAACAGCAGGATCAACATGGGAATGTAATCAGCCAAACGCTGGTAGACAATCTGTTAATGGAATGAAAATATGACCATGAAAAGGGAGGCTTGAAAGCTTTTGTCTTGAGTTAGACAAAAAATGTATTATCTTGGAGTTAAATAAAAGTCCTATATACTGGATCCTGTAACGAAGAATTGAATAGTGTGTCTAAGAAATATTATTTGTGTTTTTTTTTTTTTTCACTTACCTCATAGTAGATTATCCATTTGTCTGGAGTTAGTTTTCTGGTGTCAAATACAGCACAGTTGTTGGCAGACGTTGCATTCTCTCCAGTATCTAAACAAATGGACTCGTACTCCTGCCTCTGCTCAACAAACCGAAAATCAACCATCTTCTGTGTGAAAATAGGGTCTTGGGTGTACACGAGTTTTTCCATGCTGATGTACTCCAGGATCCTCTTCTCTACTTTTGCTTCCTGCTCGGACTGAATGTCATCGATCTGATTCTAAAAATGCACATTGTTGAACTTTACGTTATCATAACATAATCTAAAAGAAATATTTTTTATTATGTAATCAGAGGATTTTTACTGTTATGTGTGCTACATTCAGATGTATTTTATTTGAAACATGATATTTGGATTTATTTCATATCTTTACCAAGAGATGACAGAAAATATGTTATGATAGGCAGTTCCAGACAATTTTACTTACTATTATCATATATCTCAGATGAGGGTAATTTGGGAAGCAGAGCTCACACTGAGAGCGGAACTCCTTTTGTACTATGCCTGTTAAAAAAAAATAATAATAATAATAATATCACACGCACGCACACACACACACACACAGACACACAGACACACACACACACACACACACACATATATATACACACATCCGAAAACAGAAAATGATGTATTTTATATAATATAATATTATATAATTATAATTATATTATAATATAATAATAATAATAATATATAATATAATTATATAATATTTATAATACTATCATAACATTATTATATATATTAATTTATATACAGTATATACAATGAATATATGAAATATATATTTATGAAATAAATATATTTTTTTTTATAATTGAGTGAATATTTATGTACACTTTTTAAAATGAACTTAATTGGAATTTCATACAGTATACTGTTATTAATATATAGTGTATTGGTCAAATCATACTGTATATAACTTGCAATACAAATGTGAAAGTGTGATTACATAACCATTCACACCTGTTGCCCTGAAATGCATGCATTGAATTCTCTCTTGTCTAACTAAAGTGTGACTTGATCTCTACGTTATACTTGGTTCTAATAAACCATTCCAATTATTGAACATTCGGCACAGCATTCAGACTGGGCAAAGGAAGTCTGAAATGGTTTAAAATCAAGTCCCAGAATATGCTAGATTGACCCAGTCAGCACACAGAGTGTTATTGAAAATCTGTGGCAAGACTTGAAAGTTGTGGCTCACCAATGGTCATCATGCAATCTGACCGAGCTTCTACAATTTCGGTGAGAAGAATAAGTAAGACATGAGAATCCCAGTGTGGAAAACCGATAGCATATTTGCAGTCAAAGGTGACTAGACCAAGTATTCACCCAACTGGGTCAGTAACTGCTCTTTTTTGGTTGTTTTTTAATTTTGTGTCACAATAACATACTGTTTCAACACACTCTGAATAATATTTTGTAAGTCAATTTTTATTCCAGGTTGGTATTCTTTTAAATAAATTATGATAGACATTGTGTATATGTATATAAGACCAGAAATTACCCCTTATAGTCTTCAGGGTCTCCACAGCTGGCGATCTGAGGTTATTCACATGCTTCTGAATCAATGCCTCGTATACACAGTAGTCACTGAATGTTATCAGCTCTCTCCCACGATGTGCCTCGTAGTTTTCTGTCATCTCCTGCACTTCATCCCTAACTTTGTTTAGAAAAGAAACAGATCATAATATCAGATAATGTGAAACTTTATATCTATTTTTTTCCAATATTAAACCTTGACATGATCACTCATAAAAATACTTGTGTCTTATAAAATGTTTGCACAACATTCAATATTAATTAAGATTAATTAAGATAATTAAGTGTTCAAATAGATGTTCCCGCTGCCAGGCGAAAAGCGAAATGCAAATATATTGTAAATATGGTACTATAAATATGAAGCTGTTAGTTTATCTTAATAACATATTTTAAATCGTCATTAGATTATAGATTAGAATTCCAAATTATGTCAAATTGATTTCTGTTAATTTGAGTAAATACTCACCTATAGCACTCTAGATACTGTACACTCAGTCTATCTTGTCAAAACACCTGGTTCTCCATTATGACAAACGTTTATTATGTTATCAATGTTACCTTAAACACACTATAAGGTATTAGTATGTTCTCTGTTAAGTTTTGTCCATTCTTGATGTTTCCTTACCACACATTTTATGTTACTATTACCCCAATCAATCATAACATTATAACCATGTAAAGTAATTAACTTTAATCACCAATTAACTGATGACAGGATCATGAGCTCCCAAGCCTCTGTGTAGACCACAGAAAAGCCAATGCAGCACAAATCACAGAAAAAAAAAATTCTGACCACGATAGAAACATTTCAGAACACCCAGCGCACCACATTCTCCCGCGCACTGGGCCCATCAGATAAAGGGCCCAAGTCTGCCAACCCGGCCTCCAAACTTCACAGATCTCAAACTGATCAAGCACCCAAGGGTCATGTTTGACTAACAAGTCCAATCCATGAAAGGCCCATTTGAAGGATCAGCTGCCAAGGATCACCACAGCATCCCCAGAGGCCCTGCGGAGCCAAGCCCAAAGGGGCCTGGAGCTTACCTTACTGTTGTGTATAATACTCGCCCTGTTCTGTATCACATATAACCTTGTTTTATGTTACATATTTATCTGTTTATAAAAAAGAAATTGGTGTACATTCTGCTTTGGAGATTCTCAGATGGGATTCCCATTGCTTAAACACAGGTCGCAGGAGAGAATAAATGTTTCCTTCTCCTGTTGTATTGGCCCGACACAGCTCACTAATTTGATCGCTGAACTCCAGGATTTTCTGCACAAATAAAACAAGAGACGGGTCATATTTTCTCATAAAATAAGTGTTTACTTAGTTCTCTGCAAAACATCTGAGGGACTTACCCTACTCAAATAAGCGCCCATCTTCTCTGGCTCTAACGGAGGTCCTTGACCATAATTTTTGAGTTCGAGCCGAACAGCAGACAAGCGGATTTGAATCTGCTCCGTCAGGGACGGTAATGATGCCTGTGAACGAGGAAGAACACCTGATAAGAATTTGGCTACATTGTAATGTGACCATGTATAAATCTTTTAACAGTGTTTTAAAACTTGCCTTGATATGGTTTACCAGCTCTTTGGTAAGTTTGGTAGCAAGGCAGCGTGTTGTGACTTTTTGTTCTTCAAGAAGAAAGCTGGTGGAGTAAGGCCAGTATTATTAACGGTACATTATTTTATGTATTGACTTTCTTCCTATGAAGGAAATTATTCTACCTAAATTGACTGTGGTTCCTGAAGAACTCTGTCTCCAATTTTGTGGCCTCACTCAAGGAGAGGTTTTCATTAATGTCACTCTGTCCCCTACATCGCACCATTATGTAACCTTTTTTCAGAGGAACAACTTTACCCTGCATAACCTGCAAAATGTCAGCTTCTGCTCCTTTATCCACCAAATCAGGCTTTGTAAGAATTGCTGTGGAAATAAAGAGAGCAATGAGGAAGTGTAAAGTAAAAGTATCCAAGCCTAAACATTTGCAAACTTATAAAAGTGAACAAAGTAAACATTGCAAAATGGCCTTGAAAACAGGCATCTAAAGTTGTACCTAAAGTTCTCGCTCCATGAGGATCCACACCCTGTGCCATCCGCAGTGCCTCCGTTGTTGCTATGTCCACATTGCAGGGTACAACAACTAAATTAATGGTTTCTCTCTTCTCTATAAATTTCAATATAAGTCGTCTAATCTGAAAACCAAAAGGTGAACAATAAAAAATAAATAAAAAATAAACGTGATTTCTAAAATTCTGCATAGATGCTTCATTGTTCTTGTAAATTGTCTACACACCTGATCTCCAATATCCTCAGGTTGGCCTTTCACGGGTACTCTAGTTATACCAGGTAAATCAATCAGAGTGAGGTCACACACATCAGGGGACGTGATCTCTAAACTGATGAGTTCATCACAGATCCCAACACCATCTCCAGCAAGAACATTTTGGGCTACAGACAGACAGATAAATAAATACTTTTATTGTCTTAAACTGCAAACAAAATATATAATTACTCAGTTATTCATACCTCTTCTGACATGACCCTCAACTTGTGAAGGATCCATGAATGTCTCTTGCACATCTCGGTAAGAGATGACAGCCGTCCAATTTGAGCCCGTATGCAGCTTCCGAAGTTTCAGCTCCAGTGGACATCGAGTAACGATACCTGATACGGAACCAATATAATTTAGCTTTTCATTGTATTAGCCCTGTAATTTTATTGATTAATCCTTTTTTTTATTGACTACGAAAAAAACAGTTGCCTCCTCTACTACAGAAATGCTTGAAAATGTAAAGAAATCACGATAATAACAAAAATTACTAAATAAATTGAGGTTTACAGAAAACATAATAGTGATCCACCTGATTATTAAAATCCATTTATATAGTACATATCTCTGTATACGTTCTCACTGCAGAAACATTTAAGTAATAGAATGAGCAGATTTACAGTATATGAACTTTGCAGCTAGAACTAAGGTACAGTCAGACAATAGATAAAATGTCAACCTACAGTAGATAAATTGTGTTAGATCCTTTTTTTTCTCCTTTTTTCAACAAAATTTAAGTGTAAAACAAATAGAAACATTTTACGCGAAAAGAAGACAAATAAAAGCATTGTTATACATACAGTATACTGTACATGTACAGTACATACATATTAAAAATAATACCCTGGTTGCATAGAAATTCAAATCAGTTTATCATGGGGTTGTACACAAAATAACCAACCACCAATATAGACTGTAAAAAAGCTTAAAAACCTTTGAAAAAATATATTATTGATTTGTGTCCTGATTAAATTTTTAAATAATAGAATTCTAACAGATTTTTCATATCTACTACCAATTCCATACCACATTAAATGGTTAACTGTGCTGATAAAAGCTTGAGACTTTGATTCAGCTGAAGTAAGCGTTCTAAGAGTTTTAAACTGATTTTCTTGCAAACTCAGATCTCTGTAATACCACTGAACATTCAGCATGTATAAAATCGATTCTTCTCTTACCGCTGCCTCTGGGTAATGCCACGCCAGACAGTGCTTCTAAAACAGAGCTTTTTCCAGAACTCTGGTCTCCGACAACTGCAATGGAGGGCAGTGCAAGATCCTTCTCAATGCCGATATGCCGTAGGTAGTCGATCATTTCAATGAAAGGGCGCACTTGAGATTCCCATTGCTTGAGGAACACTCCAGTCCTTTCTTCAACTGACTGATGTTCCATTCTGATTTTTTTTTTATAAAGCAATGTATTTCAATATATTTAGAACTCATGTAATTTACTATTTACTGTATCTGTGATAAATATGTACTTACCGCATATTTTCCTGGGATTCATAATCCAATATTTCCAGTGAAGCATCCATGGATAAACCGTTCTAATAAACAAAGTTTTCCTAATATTTGTTTTACTATGTTAAAACCAAGAAAGGCAATTTTTTCATAAAAGCATAGCCATTTTTAACAATTAACAAGCAATAAATAGAGAAATAAATAGAATATAAAATAAAGGCAATAACGGAATAAGTTTTTTTTTTTATTTTTTTTTTTAAGAAAACAATAAAATATAACAAAACCATCGAACATATTAAACATTCTTTAATATTTTGGGCCTTTATGTCCTGATATAATAAAAGGCAAGTTTTATGGTACCTACCTCTAGTGTATGATTTGGTAACTAAACACCAGACTAGTTCCAAGTTACACAGTAGGTTTGTGAACAAACTAACACAATGAATGAGGAGAAGCTTTAAATATATAAAGTGTCTTTTTATAGCATTTAATGTGGTAGATGCAGCCCAGGGGATTTCCACTTGTAACAATAATAGTATTGGAAAACCATTAGATTCTGTATGCATATAACATACATTTACATAAGAGCACACATGTCCTTGATTTGAATAAAATTGAAGGAAGTCTAAGAGAAAATGCCTGCATAAGCGCAAGCGGTTTTTGGGAATTTAAACAAAAATGTTGTATGTGCACATCTTAACACCCCCACCCCTTTTAAACTACAATAATCCAAATAATTGCATTCTACTGTAACTTAACATTGCTATTAATTTCAGATGTGCATTTAAAATTAATATGTTTCATCAAACAATTTGTTAATAGTGTTGGATTGAAACTGTTTGGGGTGGCACGGTGGTTAGCACTGTCGCCTTGCACTGCCAGGGTCTGGGTTCGCTCCCCGGCCAGGTTCGATTCCCGTCTCTGTGTGCATGGAGTTTGCATGTTCTCCCCGTGCTTGGTGGGTTTCCTCTGGGTACTCCGGTTTCCTCCCACAGTCCAAAGACATGTAGGTTAGGCTAATTGGTGTTCCCAGATTGCCCATAGTGTGTGAGTGTGTGTCTGTGCCCTGTGATGGATTGGCACCCTGTCCAGGGTGTACCCTGCCATGTGCCCTAAGTCTCCTGGGATAGGCTCCAGGCCCTCTGTGACCCTGAATACAGGATTAAGCGGTATAGATGATGAGTGACTGAGTGAAACTGTTTGAAGAAAGAATTACACAATTTTTTGTTTAAACAGATATGACTTAAGGTGGGTTACATCAGATGTTGTCTCGTATGGGTCCTTAAAAATAAGGTTTTATGTCACCTACAATATATTATATGGCAGGTGGCACTGTGACTTAGTGTTTTTTTCTGTCATCTTGTGCCTTCAGGGTCGGGGATTGATTCCTGCCAAATCTGTGCATGTGCAAAGTTTGCATGTTATCACTGTAATTGGTAGGTTTTCTCCAGGTACTCTGGTCGTAAAATAGGGATTATAAATAATAATAATCCTAGTTGGATTACAAAAGTTTCTAGATGAATGGATGGATGGATACTATATGGTAATATTGGTATCATATAGCAAGACCAATTATCTTTGCTTCAGCTATATAGTCAAGATTTTTTCAATCAAAACACGAACATGAGAAAACAGAGTTTCAGTCTGATTGTATATAACTTTATACTGTATAGCTTGTACTGTATATTGCACACATTTTAAATGATCAGAAACACTGAAACCTGTGACTAACATGTGTTTCTTGTTGCCCATTTAGATTGTTATGTTGATTAATAGTGCTGAATGTCTGGGATGAGCCCTGGGTTGTTCCTAGGAAGACTGTATTTGTTCTTAAAAAGGGAAAATCAACGTGAAGACCAGAATGCTATCTATGGGAGTAATGAAAAACACTTTGAAGCTCAGAAAAGATGGGAAAATGAGCAGATCTACTGCACATGCACTTGGCATAACCAATACAACAATACAGAACAAACATATTGTACAGTAATGTCTTGAAAAATAAAGAAACCATTTGTGTACAAACAAGCAGAGACTTAACAGGTCAACCAAGGAAAGATAAGCATTTGAAAAGTGAAAACAAAACATCTTCCGGTGACATTAGCAATAGCCTCCACATGGCAGCGGTGAATGTATCACAATCCAACATTTAAAGAAGATTTGGAAGAGCAGAATTATATATATTTGATGGTACATGTACGGTCAATGAATACAAGAGTGTTAAGCACTTCTTACTGTATTAGAACTGATGTTATTATATACAGAGATGCTTTCCACTTTTACTGCATTGGGCATTTATGGCTCAGTGGTAGGTTTCTTGCATGCTATGTGGAAGGCCCAGGTTCAGTTCCCCAGACCCCAGATGCTGGATGCAGTGCCGGTCCCATGCCTGGATAATATGGAAGGATTGTGTCAGGGATTGACATCCAGTATAAAACCTGTGATAAGTTGTGTGCGGATCAGATAGTCCACTGTGGTGGCCTCTCAATGGGAGCAGCCAAAAGACAAACTTCAGATCTACCAGAGGTGAAGTAACATTAGGTCAGTACTGTATTTTATGTTTTATTGTTAGTTTCAGAGTCATGTTGTGGCTGAAATTAAAAGAAAAATATTGTTTCAAATTTCATATAATTGCAATAGACTGAGTGCAATTTAGACATTTGGACTGTATGCTATATGAGCTTAAGTGTAAATACTGCATTTTGTTCTGCAAGCTTTAGCCTTTAGTAATTAATGCTTAGAAACCAGTGTTTCTAAGCAAAAGAAAGCTACAGTACATTATGATTACTGCCTATGCAGCTTATTTAGGCAATACTAAATGTGTCTTAAGACCTGCAGTAAATACACATGTATGGTAGACTTAGACAACATTCATAATGTCCTCATTAATTTGAAAACTGCCTGATGCATCTGCTCATTCAGACATTTTGGTGTGGTGGTGGCTCAATGTGTTATAGTTCTGAGTTACTGATCGGAATGTTGGCAGTTCGAGCCCCAGCTCCGCCGAGTTAAGGCTGTTGGGCCCTTGAGCAAGGCCCTTAACCCTGTCTTCTCCAGTGGTGACATAGAATGGCTGAGCAGTAGCTCTTCCTGTCTCCTAAAAGGTCTAATGTTATCAGGTTGGGAGTGCTCTCAACGTCTTAACTAATATACTTTATTTCAATGCCTGAAATATTAGAGAACAGTAAAAAGTGACAACAATAATGATTTATTTTGGTCTTTATGCCTGGAAATAATAAACTATGGCACCAACCTCTTGTGATTTACAAACATCAGAGGTTAGTGCCACCACACACCCTGTGCTAGGGGTTATCTGAAATGCTTTATGAGCAGACTAATACAACAATGAAGCTTTAAACATTTTATAGCATTTAATGTTGTTATATATTTTATAACCAAAGGGGATTTCCACATATAACAATAATAGGCTTGAAAAAAAAAATCAATATGCTATGTATTCATGCACCACAAATTTAGACAAAATCACATATGGTCTTAGTTTGAATAAAATTAACGGAAGTCTAAAATATTTGGTTTTTAAAAAAAAAATGCTTGCATGCAAATTGGTTGTGGTTGTTTATTGTAAGCATGCCTGAGAAACTGGAAGTAATTCAACATCTGTTTTAAACCTTAACATCCCATATTTTATGTAGCATTTTCCCCCTCAAACCTAAATAATGTATTGCGCTAATTTAATTCTAATTGTGTGTGTGTGTGTGTGTGTGTGTGTGTGTGTGTGCAGTGCGCGTGTGCGTGCGTGTGTGTTGTGTGTGTGTGTGTGTGTGTGTGTGTGTGTGTGTGTGTGTGTGTGTGTGTGTGTGTGTGTGTGTGTGTGTGTGTGTGTGTGTGTGTGTTTTAAATCATATTCAACTAGTTAAAACAATGTAGTATTGATGAAATTGTTTTGAAGATCAAATACTCATACATGGGAGAAAAGAAGAATTTTATGCCTTTTTGTGCTATAACCTACATTTTATCCCAAAACAATGCCTATGCATGTGTTCAAAGAAAGAAGAAAAAAAAAACAAACACATGACTTCAGTCAAAACAGCTAAAAATGCAATGTTTTAGAAAGATTTAGGAAGTCTCATTCAGTGGACAAAGTCATGTGACAGATCTATCTATCTATCTATCTATCTATCTATCTATCTATCTATCTATCTATCTATCTATCTATCTATCTATCTATCTATATTTCTACTGGCAGGTGTAGTAAGCAGCAAGTAAACAGTTATTCAAGCTGATGTGTTGAAAGCAGAATAAAATTAGCAAGCCCAAGGATCTGTGTGACTTTGATAAGGGCCAAATGTTGATGACTAAACTACTGGGTTTAAGAGACACATGACTTTCAAAACAGCTAACAATGCAATGCTCATTTAGAAAGCCTTATTCTGCAGATAAAGTCATATGACAGACATAATAGGCAAGAGTCATGGTGGCAAATAGTGTAGAAGAAGATTCATATTTGCATTATTGTTTTAGCTCAAAAATGTCAACATTTTCACATTTCTGCCTCTGTAGAATTTAAAATCAGGCAACAATTTTAGAGTAATTAATGGCGGATTTCGGACAAAAAGGAATTTCAGACATTGGTCATTTAGTCATTCCTGGTAGAGATCAATGTACATCTAAAAACTTATATACAGTATGGTTCGAATTTGAACACGCCTACTCATTGAAATGTTTTCCTTTAACATTTTCTTGTGGAAGCATGAAATTATGCAGACAGAACAGTGCAAATAATTAGATATTTCAGATTAATCAAAGGATCCATCTCTGCGTGGATGATAGCTTTGCACACTTGGTATTCTCTCAACCAGCTGCATGAGTTGGTCACCTGGACCTCTGGAAGGAATTCCCAGTTCAAGGAATTTAACAAAAATGTTGCATGAACTGTTTATTTATTTGTGTCCCTCCATTTTCACATACTTTAAAGCATTCAAGACGTTAAATAATACATTTTAATTAAGATTGTAATACTTTGAGGCAAATACTGTGCAATGGCTTCCTATTGTCTGGAACCAAAGGACTTCACCAAACGCTAAGCTTCCCCCTCTGAGCTGCTCTGCCAGGCCTTTACTGCAGTCACCTTTAGTTGATGCTTGTTTGCGAGGCTTTCCACTATGGTTTTGTCTTTAGTAAATGAAATGCAGCTCAACTGGGTTGGGTGCAGATGCAGCTTATTTTGCCTTTTAAGTTGCTTTTACAGTATACTTTGGGCCATTATCCTTCTGTTCTATTTTGCAGCTGAGCAGGAAGTATAGCACTATACACTTCAAAAGTCAACCTGTTACTTCTATCAGCAGTCACATCCCATGTTTTTTTTCTCTCAGCTATACCAAGTTACTACTGTTGAGCCCTTGAGCCAGGCCCACTGTTCAGATGTATAATAAGATAAAAATGTAAGTGACTCTGGATAAGGGCGCCTTCAAAATGTCAAGTTTTCCTGACTTGTCTAAATATTATTAAGGGCTCTTACTGTACTTTCTTACCAAGAAACAAATTCTGCAGTCATTCACTTGTGTGGCCATTAAGTCTATTCAGTGTTAGTGCAGTGTGTTTTGTTTTGTGTTTATTGTGTATAGAACTTTATATTTCATGTTATTATTTATTATTTCATAACGGGTGTTCAAGTCAATCTGGGACTTGTGATGAAATTTCTTGTGAAGCTGGAAAACTGATTGTCATTTCCAGAAGACTTCGAGCAAAATATGATGACGAGACGTAGCAGCAGTAAAACGTTTAAATGGTGCAAGCATTTTAAAGAAGTAATTCCCGTAAACATTCAGTGGGTGAAATGCTCTCAGAAAAAGAAAGAAAAAAAAAACATCCTGATTTAATCTCCAAAGTTAGTTAGTTTTGAAGAACAATGCCTGATCTCATGCTTCCCACTGCATGACTTGGACATTAAAGGAACTCAGCTGCGAGTTATTATTGCCACATTCCCTGTGTAGTCCTGATCTCGTGTCAGTGGTTTCCACATGTTTGGGTCATTAGAGAAAACGTCCTACCGTCATGGTATCAAAGCATAGTGAAATGCTGGGGTAAGTGCATTAGTGTAGCTGGGTAATATATTTCTTATAAGTGTGCCCTGTTATTGTGCACAATCAAAAGTCCCGGTTTGACTTAAATGCCCCTTGTATATATTATCATGCAGTGGTTAGTATGTCTACATTGTTCCATACACTAATGACAAAAAAAAAAAAAAAGAACTCATACTGTATATTCTAATATTGTAGATCAATAATGTGGTCTGATTACGATTCCACAACCCTGTTTAAACCTAATAAAACACAATAATCAATAGTATGCATGATTAAGTACCCTTTCTATTTATTGTCATAATTAAATGCCTTATTTCACACATTAGACACAATAGCCTACTGTAATAAGAGGTGTTGTTGTGTAGATCATTAGTCATCAGATAACGCCCCCTGGTGGGACAGACTGGGAGTTCTGATATGTTTGAACACTGGTCTAAGCTGAACTTTAAATAGAAGATGAAACTCAAATATTTGTGTCTAATAATAGGCCTATAATCAGGTATTTTAAATTCTAAATTATTATTTGTATGCAGAGATGTTAGGTGGGTGTTATAAAGCCTATTCATATTTTGGAATTACCAGGTGTCCATCAACACTGTATAGAAGCCTGCCTAATAGAAGGGGACCATAAGAGGGTTTACTGTCTTATTCTGCAAAAAAGCCATAACCCAAGGACTGTAATACTTTGTGGAAAATGTTTTTACTGTGATTTATTCCTGTGACTGTTTCTTCTTTTGCTTAAGTGTGCTGCTTTACTCTTTATTTAATAATACAGAAAGTATGATAGGATAATGTGGCACCTGGCTAAATGAGTAAATGACCACCAATTACTTTCAACTGGTTGACAGCATGTCTCAGGGTCTGGATTATTCTGGGGAAATGCCTGAGGGGAACCCCCACAATGCTTGGTCTTTCCCACTTCCTGTTTCTTCCCGTCTCGGAGCAACTGCTGATGTCCCTGGCTCCACCCCACAAGCAAGATCCACTCACATATCTCAATTATTTATTTATTTTACCCTACTACGAGACCTATGCTCTTTAAAATTGTCCCTGAAATGAATATGCTGCTTCCACACTTTGATTTAATGTAAGTCCTGGAAATTTACATCGGTGGGCAATAGCAAAGAAGATAATCTGTCCATTGTCTGCAACAGTGTTTAGATATCTGTATGTTTTACAGTACGTGTCAAAGAAGCATGTGGTTTCTCAGCAAAACTCTGCTCAGAGCTTTAAACTGCATTGTTGGCTTGAAGCTTCCCATAGTAAATTCTGGTGCCATCTCTTCCCCAGATAACATGATGCACATGCACCTGGATGTCCACAAAGTAAATGTGCTAGTAAGCTCCATTTCAGGTGGGAGCTGTTGTTTTATTAATCAGCCCACATTGGCTCAGGCACTTTGGCTTGCAGGTAAAGCTAGTAGGAGGCAATGGCAAAGGTTTATCAGCCAAGGAGTTGGATGCTGTAAACGCAAAACATACTGTACACCAGACTTGCAAGTCAGGTCGTTAGGCTGCAAGCAGTACTTAGATGGCACGGAATGGCACAGAATTTTACGGACCCCATTGGCATACCACGTTACACATCTTTATTTCAGCTCGTGTTGGAGTTTTATGTGCATGGACTTTGCTTAGCTGACAGCTACTTACAGTAATTGTTTTAGTGCGCAATAATTACTCAGACGATAAATCACAATGTAACACTTTCCCATGAGGCTTCAAATTTGCCAATGTCTTGGAATTTCTGTTTTACTTTAATAAGTTATCCTTGAAAAAAATTCTCAGAATTGCACATTTGACTAAATATGAAATGCCAAATATGTAAATATTTGAAATATTACTGAAGGTTATTGCGGTATGTTTACATAACAGCCTTGTAAACTTTGAAACTGTTACAAAAAAGTTATCATGTGTACCAACAATAGTATTTTTTTAATGTTAAAATCATCATATACTTCTGCTTTTGGAAAGTTTTAAGTTTTTGACTGCTTGTTGTGTTTCCCCTCTCTCTATGTTTGCCTTTTCAGGCTCATTTCCAGGAATAGTTTGAATAAATTATTATAAAAAAATTTTTATATGATTTATTATTTTAACAAATAACAACAACAAATGACAAATGATTAGCCTAGCAGGGGATTACATAGAGAACTAAAGGGAATTTTTACTCTCATAACTGCGTTCTGTTCAAAAGTCCTTGTATGACTTGAACGCACCCTGTATTTGGTTATATTTTTCAATTTCCAATTCTGTTGCATTTTAATTTTAAGTGTGTTTGGTTTGTGTCTAAAGACAGCAAGAGCAGACCATCCACTCAGGACTATCTAAATTAATCAGACAGTGGGGCGAATTGGTAATGACTAGAGAGTGAATAGCGGATGAGAGGGTAAGTGATCAGAATATTTTACTCTCCTTCAACAGACTGAATGACTTTCACTGGCTACCTCATCAAAATCATCATCTTCTGTACTTGATAACAGATAATAACCCCCCAAAAACTTAACCTCCTTGAGAAATAATCAGTTTCTCTTTAACACTGGCTACCTAAATACTGTACACTATGTGGCCAAAAAAAGGTTTGGTTTTAGGATGGTCAAACTATTCCCCTGCATCAAGCAAAGAAAAAAAAAACTAAGGAGATTTGAAATGACTGGAATTGGGTTAAGAACAGCCCAACACATGATTAAAACCTGGAAGGATAGTTTTGAACCAACTGCTTCATGAAGGAAATGTGATTGAGGGAAAAAATGAATGAAGATTATTTAAATAGTTTGTGAAGTTGCAAAAAAAAAAATTATAATAATAATCTGAAAGAAACGGGCAGCATGGTGGCTTAGGCTGTATACAGGATTAAATGGACAATAGTAAGTAGTAAGTAAGTAGACATTGAGTAAGTAAGAAAAAAAGGAAGCATTTACACACACACCAAAAGTGTAACAGCATTTCCACACACACAAATCGACATATAAATAGGACTAAACAGCTGTGTGGCCATAAGAAACCCCACTTGTTAGTAAGACTCATGAGAACAAAGAGATTTAGTTTGCGAAGGAGCATACAATTGGACTTTGGAGCAATAAAAAAAGGTCATGTGGTCTGATGTGTCCAGATTGACCCTATTCCAGACCCAGAAAAGTGCATGAAGCAATGCACCCATTAAGCATAGTGGACACTGTGCAATGCCTATGGAGGCATTGTTATAGACTGGGGTTACTAAGGTACAGTATATGGCAAATAAATTGTATGTTGTGCAACAATGTCCAATATCAAAACTAAAAAGGCTGTAGCTCTGTGGTTCCGCTCATACCTACAGTAAATAGGAATAACATTTGTGAAATGTATTAGTCAGAATTTTAGGCTAATCAAAGCACAGAGACAGCACTGGTTAAAGTGATGAACGACCTACAGTACTACTAATAACATTCCTGATCAGGACAGTGTGCCCCCCTTCATGTTTGGCTTGATCTTAGTGCAGCTGATGACACCACTGATCATACTCTTCATCTTCATAGAATAGAAATGTTGCTGAAATTCCAGGAATTATCAACTTTGTGTGTTTTCCCCCAAGTTCTTTCATTTCTTCTCACCTCCCAAAAACATGCAAGTACATGGACTGACTAAAATAAATTGTTCTGAGGAATGAATACAGTAAGTGTTTGTGTATGCTGCGCTGTGCAGAGGATTGGCATCCCCTTCAGGGTGTAACTCTTACTCCTGGAATTGGCCAACATAAACACTGACCAGGATAAAAAGCTTATCTGAAAAAGACTAAATTAATAGTATGATGTTTTGTTTATAATTACAGTATCTCTTAACTGTACATTTTACCATGTATGGTTCAGTTTGTGTACCCAAAACCCAAAAAAAATGTATCTATTGTAAATTTAATAATAAGTAGCGTGTTTTGAGTCTGAATCCTCACGCTGCCATTTACAGTTAATACCAACAGATATATTAAAATATTCAGGTACAGTATTGTGTGTTGTTTTGTTTTATTAGCATTTGTAAAGAACGCTAATAACGTTGGCCTAAGCTTCGTTAATCGGTTTAGACACTGAGGCAGGTTTAACGTACATTTCTGCATTTTTAAGAAGAACACTGTATAACCGAGTCAAGTTTCCGCATGAAAACAGAGCTAAAAAATAAACAGACAGAAATATATCTCTACAAGGTTCAGTTGTATAATGTGGCTTTTTTTCTTCTTCCCTTTTTCAATTTTTTTTTCATTAATAATTTAGAGCTGCATGACCTGTCCGTAGTGAAAAGAAATACACTTTCATGCATTACAAATAAATTCAAACGTTCTATACTTTTTACTGTATATTGCAAATATATTAACAAAAATTACATGAAACAAGTTTTTATTATAAAATAAGCAATATAAAAATATATATACAATACACTGTATGTATATATAAAATATCTAAAATTATATACGTTTTTAAAAAATATATTGCTTATTTTAATTTTTTTGCTTAAGATGTACAAAATTTAACCTTCTGTTGCCTCAGTATATTTTCTGTTAAATTTGAATATACTTATTCATGCTTATATTTTAATGCGCAACTCACGCATACATGCACTAAAACTGGTTTCTGCACACTATTGCTCTTTCATTTGTGTTTGAACTCCTATGTGCACTCAATATCAAAAAACTACGCTTGCTTCACCAGCAGCAGCGTTATAACTCTGCCACAATTCCAGCCAATCTGAGACTAAAGTACGGTCAATACTGGCCCATCAGATACTGGAGACGGGCACATTCTCATTGGCTCCACTGTTCTCCGCTTCTAGCTTGAATGTTTTTTTTAGTAACCTTGAATTGACTGTTGACTGAATGAAATCTGCCTCATGATCACTGTTGTAAAGTGTTTCAAAAACATGTTGACGTATACAGGGATTGGACAATGAAACTGAAACAATGGCCAATTTAGTGTTGGAGGTTTCATGGCTAAATTTGACCAGCCTTGTGGCCAATCTTCATTGATTGCACATTCCACCAGTAAGAGGTGAGTGTGAAGGTTTAATTAGCAGAGTAATAGCACAGTTTTGCTTAAAATATTGCAATGCACACAACATTATGGGTGGCATACCAGAGTTCAAAAGAGGACAAATTGTTGGTGAGTGTCTTGCTGGCGCATCTGTGACCAAAGCAGCAAGTCTTTGTGACGTATCAAGAGCCACGCTATCCAGGGTAATGTCAGCACACCACCAAGAAGGATGAACCACATCCAACAGGAGTAACTGTGGACGCAAGAGGAAGCTGTCTGAAAGGGATGTCCAGGTGCTAACCAACCCGCATTATATCCAACAAACATAAACCCACAGCTGCCCAACTCACTGCAGAATTAAATATGCACCTCAACTCTCCTGTTTCCACCAGAATTGTTAGTCAGGAGCTCCATAGGGTCAATGTACATGGCCGGGCTGCTATAGCCAAATCTTTGGTCGGGTTGGTCGGCCAAATCAAACGTCGGTTTCAATGGTGTCATCAGAGAAAATCTTGAGCTGTTGTCAATGTGAAACATGTATTGTTCTCTAATGAGTCCATCTTCACTGTCTTTCCCACATCCGTGGAGAAGTCCCAAAGAAGCGCACCACCCAAACTGTTGCATGCCCAGAGTGAAGCATGGTGGTGGATCAGTGATGGTTTGGGCTGCAATATCATGGCATTCCATAGGCCCAATACTTGTGCTAGATGGGCGCGTCACTGCCAAAGACCAACGAACCATTCTGAAGAACCATGTGCACCCAATGGTTCAAACATTGTATCCTGAACGCGGTGCCGTGTATCAGGATGACAATGCACCAATACACACAGCAAGACTGGTGACAGAGTGGTTTGATGAATATGAAAGTGAAGCTGAACATCTCCCATGGCCTGCACAGTCTCCAGATCTAAATATTATTGAGACACTTTGGGATGTTTTGGAGGAGTGAGTCAGGAAACGTTTTCCTCCACCTGCATCACACACAGTAGTGACCTGGCCAGTATTCTGCAAGAAGAATGGCTCAAAATGCCTCTGGCCACAGTGCAGGACTTGTATCTGACGAACACGAATTTATGCTGTATTGGCCGCAAAAGGAGGCCCTACAACATACTAATGAATTATTTTGTTTCAGTTTCATTGTCCAAGCCCTGTAGATTACATTCAGCATTTGTAAAAGGTCCTTAAACCCTTTAGTGTACTGGTACCATATTTGCAATACAGTAGTAGAAGACTGTGTGTAGGTTGTTGGTTTGGGAATACACAGCCATTGCATGTAGAGCTGGTCCAAAAACCTGGGAGCCAAATGGGAGGGTTAGATGTGGGCACCTTATAAGTGCCTTATGGTTGTTTATATGCCTCCTGCATACTCTGTGTATTTACTCATGTTGATTGGCTCTGTTGAGTGAGAAAAATCTTAACTATTAACAAAAGTGCTTGCATGTGTAAAATCACATGTTTTCAACTATGCCAAAATCAATTAATTATTCAAAGTAATCAGTTTTGTTACCAATTTTTCACAGTTATAATTATAAATTGAGTAATTATTACATCACTTATGGAATTAAAAGCTTTGCATAAAATTGCAAGTGAGACATCTGATATACCTTTTGCATTTGTACAGAGCTCTTTATCTAGTGACCTCTAACGCAGGAACAATTTTAAATTGTCAAATTTATAAAAAATAAATAAATAATCTTTTTTGTGTAACAGTAACACCAATGACATAGTTCAGGGTGACTGATATTTATTTCATTTTATTAATTATAATCAATTATTGTTTCAAGATTTTAGTGTTTAACTTGTGTGTGAAATGTTTAAGTATTTAACGATATATTAAGATATTGACTTTATTGTGAATCAGATTTATTTCATGACAAAAATGGCTTTAGATGAAAAGTTCATGGTCCCTTTTCCATGTACTATATGATCGTAGAGACAAGACATTTCCTCAAACCCAACTGTAGCAAAAGAAAAAAGAAGCTACAATTAGATATTAAACATTAAAGTAAGAAAACGTATTTCATGAGTAAAAGCACATACTACATTTTATGAACATATACAAGTAATTTGTAAGTTATTTTTATTATTTTTTTTTATGATTTTGGCATCAGCCAAACTAAGTGATAGTAATTTCTACCTTTTTCGTGGAATGACCCAAATTCTTTTGCAAATCTATTTGCCCAACAGGGTAAATTAGGGAATTAGGGCGCTATAATATAACTGTTGATGCTTTGGGGCAAATCATGTAAATGACACCCAACTTTAAGCAAAATTCTGGAGTGACATGAAATATCTTTTTATTCAAATAACTGTGGTGATACTATCTGTGGGAAAATGCGAGGTTTGTGTCAGGAAGGGCATCCGGCGTAAAACCTGTGCCAAGTTGTGTGTGTACCGGATGGTCAACTGTGGTGACCCCTTGACCACAGAGTGAACTTTTCTTAGTATCTGGACTTGGCCAGAAGTATAACAGCAGGCTACTGCTGCAATAAGGATATAATAATATATTAATGGTACTGTATATTACTCATGTATTTGGAACACTGTAAAAATTGCTGCAATATACATATAATACCTTTATAATCTATTTTAATTTATATAATTAGTACATAAACAGCCATGTACTTTAAGTATACTAAGTATACTTAAAGCTGTTGCTTACAGTAGCACACAAAAGTACATTTCTACTCATTTTGATTTCACTTATAGTGTGGGTTAAACTTCAGGCAGATACTGCAAACGTTTCATTAACTTCTGTCCAGCGAGGTTTACGTGATGCTGTTGCATAAGCTGGCTGGACAGATATCCATCGATCCATCTAGGAACCTCTGTAGTCTAACTAGAGAACATGAAGGCCAATGGTGACCATTGTATGTATTTCAATCTTGTACAGTACAACCGTGGTAGGATCTCCGGTCAACATTTACACGCTACGGGCAATGTGGAAACACCAATTAGCCTAATCTGGACTGTGGGAGAAAACCGGAGGACCCGGTGGAAACCCACCCAGCATAGGTGCAAGGCGACAGTACTAACCACAAGGCCACCGTGCCACCCTGGACAAACATACAGACAGAATTTTTTCTAAGACTGGTTTCAAGTCCAATTTATGAAACGTAAAGATATCACTGAAAAAGCGAGTTCTGACCAATGTACAGACAAAACCTTCCTTTTATTTACATAGATTATTCCTTATGCCAGGTTCAAATTATTTCACCGATCATTTCATTCGTATACATTTGTGTATTCAGGGAACATGTGCCCTGTGAATTGGCACCTCATCCAGATTTTACCCAGCCTTGCGCCCTAATAGGCTCCAGGCCATCCTGTGATCCTGTAGAATAAAGCGTTATAAACGATGAGAGAGAGAGAGAGAGAGAGAGAGAGAGAGAGAATCTATTGGGCAATTGATGTCTTGCAATACTGCAGTCACACCGGGAGGTAGCGTATGCTCGCACGTTCATTGGATCGGAGTTTTGAATAAACCGACGATCATGACGTCACTTTGATGCGCCATAAACTCCGCCCATAACTCTATCTATCCTAATCTGATTGGCTGAACCCAGGTGTCTGTTATGTCCTTCAGGAAATACATAGAAGTTAATATATTTCTAAAATGTATTTGCGTCTGACGCTCTTAGGCAAAACGACCCGTGTGCTACATGTTTGCATGCCGTAACCTTTTTAAAAACGTTGTTTTAAATATAGAAAGAGTTAAGTATCCGATATTATTAGGTGTTATGCAACTAACGCGTGTGAACGGTGCGGTTGAGCAACTCGAGTTGTACTCTGAGCTTTAACATTAGCTAGCAGTGCTAACACACACACACACACATTCATACCCGATTCTTGACAGACTGGTTTTTGAAATCAGATTTGTCCAGCCTTTTATCTAAGCATAGTTTATCTTCACGGGTTTTCGTTAATCGCCAGAACACGTTGTTACAGGTTAGTGTTAAAAGCATGTCTTTTTCAACTGCAGCACGGAGATTAGTCGGGCTGAGTCTTTCACGGAGCTCCTGGATACTTTCATGGGGTGCCAATACTTCAGCGAAATCTTTATCGTCGCTGAGCTTCATTTGTAAACGAGGCATAACCTCGTGCAGTAACGTGCAGCCTCTCAGGTAAACCATTTTAAAGACATTTTAACACAAAACTAGCTAACGCTTCCCCCCCCCCTTTAAAGACAGGATGTCAAATACCCTCTTTAGTGTTCTAGTACACTAAACAGGGCCAATGCGATGTAGTCTACTACAGTTGCGGTGTAGTTCACTCAGGTAGGGAACAGTCCTGTGTTTGAGACATGACCTTTGACTTTGACTCTTACTATTGGGCTAGCAAGAAAAGTAGCTTTATTTATTATGGCTTTTATTAGTTAGCAGCGGTTGCTAAACAGCTCGAGGCAGTTGGTTAAAAGGGTTTGTTCATGACGACTAGAAGTAAACGTTTGGTGCTGAGACGTGTTTAGTAGATAACACTGAAAAAAATGTTACTTAATGTTGTTTCACTCAATCATTTCTGGCTATTAAACATAGAATTTCCTTCAGGATCAATAAAGTATATATCTATCCATCTATCTATCAAAAGCTCTTTCTAGTGTAATGTTATTACTGTCTAGCTTTTCCTTCATGTAACAGTAATGCTATTGCAGTAATCTGTCTGTGGAATAAGTGGGTCATTTTACAGAACAGGTGGAATTTGAGTAATTGAAATGTATTTCTTCTTTCACATCGAGAACTTTCTTAATAGCCATAAGTTACAGTACTTTTAAACATTATGAATCCACAAAGAATAGAGCTTAATACAGTTTTTATGTCTTATTTTTATACATTTAGCTGGCATTAGTGCCTCATAGAGTTTTTAGGAACAGTTAAAAGGTTAAAGATAAAAAATAATAATAATAATAAAAAAAAGGCTGGTCAGCTTTAATGTAACCATTGATCTCTTTTATTCAGCATTTAGATTTTCGCGCATAACACTGTGCTCTTAGTGCGAATATTTTATTTGCATGCCCTCAATTATTTGCTCTGACGACCCATGTTTTATCTCATGGTGGCATTCCACATGCCTGCTTTTTAATAGCGTCACAAACAGAATGTCCTGCAGAAATAAGAAAAATATATTAATCTGTCCATACATCTTTGAGGGTTCAGGTTTCATAGTGTGCTTCCCTTTCTTTGGCGTAATCCATGCTGTGTCGCATGTTTCTGTTGCGTGAGGATTTGGGTGCATTGCGGTTGTTCTGTGCCTCCTGCATAGTTTTTGTCATATAAAAGTAGTAAACTATCATGTTGATTGGCTCTGTTGAGTGAGAGACAATGTAGAGAAAAATTGTAACTATTTACAAAATGGTTTGCATGTGTAAGACCACATGGTTTGGATTCACAAGGATGTCAAAATCAATTAGTTATTAAATGTAATCAGTTTTGCGGAAAATAAAAAGCTTTGCAAAAAAAGCAAAACAAATAATGACATTTCTGAACATATATACTGAGACATCTGACATGCATTTTACATTTGTCCAGTGCTCTTCATCTAGTGACCCTTACGCAGGAACAGTTCCAAAATACATGTTACTATTACTTTTTGTGTAACAGTAACACCAATGACAAGACATTTCCTTGAACTCTGTGAACTCAATTGTAGCAATAAATAAAAGAAAACAGCTACAATTAAATATTAAACTTTAATATAAGAAATCGTATTTCATGGTTGAAAGCAACTACTATATTTTCTGAGCATATAGAAGTAAAGTGTTGGTTTTGTTTGTTTAAATTATTTTGGCATCTGCAAAACTAAAAGACAGTAATTTCCACCTTTTTCGTGGAATGACCCAAATTTTCATGCAAATCCATTTGCCCTGGTTGTACTGAAAAGTTTCTCTGAGAATTAAGGCACTATGATATAACTGGTACAGTGTTGCTTTGGGACAAATCATTTAAATGACACCCCCTTTTAAGCAAAATTGTACCTGGAGTGCCATGAAATATTTTTATTCAAATATCTGCTATCTCAGAGGTATCTTAGGTTTCAATTTAATGTCTTAAAAAAAGAGCTTGTTTATTCAATCCAATAAACCATTTTCCTGTGATGTTCAATGCATCACTGGTTCTACTTTCATATAAAAGTTGTCGACACAGAATTAAACTTGCATTAGACACGTTAGGTTAAAGGCTTGTGAATACAGGAAATGGTAGCTTAGGCATTGAACTACTGATCGGAAAGTCAAAGGTTAACATCACTCAAGTTACCACTGTTGTGGCCTGGAGCAAGGCCCTTAACCCTCAACTATCATTTGTAATCAGATTAATTGCTCAGGATAAGGGTGTCTGCCAAATGCTGTAAGTGTAATACAATGCAATTACACGCTTTATCCTGGATACCGGTATATGACATGACAAACACAACAGCATTGTTGGCAATCTTAATGGAGTTTTTGAACATGATCAGTTTGAGCAGATGAGGAGGTGCAGGAACAAATTGAAAAAGTTGACAGTTCAGCAGTATCCAGGTTTTGATAATGTATTGAAAGGATTTGTAACTCAGTTTCAGTATTTTCAAATATCCTTAGTTGTTTTCTTTGCAGTAATTTGACCCTTCTAAAATGGTGACTTTTTTCCTCTCTTTTATTTTTTATATATATTTTGTGTGTGTGTGTGTGTGTGTGTGTGTGTGTGTGTATACCTGGTCTGTTCGTCCTGAAAGGTCATTTGAGAAAATATAGCGACTGTGTGATTTTATATTAATCTTGTGTATGCACTCTTTGGAACTTGCTTGTGCATGAATTGGAATAACACTAATCAAACATGGTTGTCCGTTCTTCGGGTATTTTACACTCTCCTTATCTATTTTGAAATTTGGTAAGTATTCTTTATATTTCCTGAAGTAAACTTATCTTGATATTCACCCTGAGAGATTTAGAATTGGTAGCAACATTTAGAATTGGTAGTTACTGATTTGAGAAGGTTAAATGGTTAAATTGAACATTTCAATATGTCATGCTGTCTCAGCCACAAGAGGGCAGCATCATTCATTGTGCTCTGTAGAACCAGTATAGAAAAAGTTTCAGTTTTGACATTGATAAATTAGTCACTGGTACATGACTGTTGTTTCTTCTTGCTAGGTCAGAAAACAAGGTGACGGTTAATTTCATCAATCGTGATGGAGAAAAAATCACAGTCAAGGGTTCCCCTGGTGACACACTGTTAGATGTTGTTGTTCAACAAGACCTTGATATCGATGGATATGGTGAGCGCATTTGTTTTATATGAAATTATTCTGTGTAAGTAATAAAAATAAAAAAAAACAGAAATGCATGTATAAATATATCTCTTAAAATGGGGGTAGAAATCCCCCTCTCCCCAAAAGCATATTACTGAGGAACTAGAAAAATAGAGGAAGACTAATTATAATATGTTATTCCCAACAGGAGCATGTGAGGGAACTTTAGCTTGTTCCACGTGCCATCTTATCTTTGAAGAGGAGACGTATAAACAGCTTGGCCCAATTAGTGATGAGGAAATGGATATGCTGGATCTTGCCTACGGCCTTACAGATACGTAAGTTTCCTTTAGGCATGGCCACAAACATCCTGTGACACACTTCTCTTTAGTCATGGAAAAATGTTATTTTAAGGCCAGGTCTATAATTGCATGTATGTTAGATGATCACAGTTTCTAAAACAATGTCATGTAAATCATAAGAAGCCCCAATGAACCCAAGATAACTGCAAAGTTTGAAAAAGCATTTGCTCGTCACAGACCTGTTCTTTTGCCTTGTCAGGATTTATATCTCTCATAACAAAGTTATGACGGAAACTGCTTCTGTGTCACCAAATGATTGATTAACCCTCAAATGCATTAGCAGCTTGACCATAGACAGAAAAGAAATGTAGTTTGAACCTGAACAGAAAAAATGACTTGTGCAGTGAAAACACGTTTACATAGGGAAGGACTTGTGCACAGAGAAGCATCATAATAGTTCCACACAAGTCAGGTTTAAAGCTTAACAATTTTGAGCCAGAAGCCAAGCTCAGCAACAGAGCCTCCATTTCAATTCTATTCAATTTTATTTGTGTATAATAATATAACTGTCGCAAAGCAGCTTTATAGAATCAAAAGAAAATTGTGAGAGGAGGAAACAAATGTATGAATCAGAATGATCAGATTGTCCCTGATGAGCAAGCTGAGGGTGACGGTGGCAAGGAAAAAACTCCCTGAGATGGCAATAGGAAGAAACCTTAAAAGGAACAGGGAACCCATCCTCATTTGGGTGAAACGAAAAGCAGGAAATGTTTTGCAGTCATACTGTGCGCTAGGCAGCTGCAAGTTCAGTATAACCAAAGATGTGCTTAATTTAATATAGAGTCTACTTGCTTAGTGTACAAGCATGCCCACTCCTGGTAAAATCTGGTAGATCTCTGCAAGATCATCAAAAAATGGACCACTTCATGAGAGGAGGGAAAGGTGAAGGAAATGTGAGAGAATGAAGAACAAAGATGTCTAAGTGGTGTTCTGGTTAGACATGCCCATAGCAATAAGAGCAGTTTTTGGTATTGGGTATTCTGGTGTGTGCCATGGACACATTGACTAAGAAGCATGTTTCGTTAAATATTATTATAAGAATATTATAAGAAATATTATAAGTGAAGGCAGTGGTCATGAAGCAGGAGGCCACCAGAGCAGTGGGACAGGAGCAACATGCTGACCTCAACGATCAGTGATGTATCAGTCATGAGTTCTCCTTGTAATCTGGAGATTCAAGTTCAAATGTCTTGACAATGCTCACGGTATTAAACACAGCGACACTAGTCTCCGAGGAAGCGTGTGTCACACCCTCACAAACTGGAGAAGGAAAGGTATAATTTTAAAAAGAGCATGAATTCATGAGGTCTTTTGTCACAGCAAACAAGGGCTGCAGTATTATCTAATGGATGCTTGAGCGCACAATGATAAAGAATTGTCACTAGAATTCGATTAATAAAATTTTAATCCCAGCTCTGGTGTTGAAAGAAACATATGTTAAACAAATTGTATTGTCACTGTCTTTGTTGTAGTGCGATTCCATGCACACTGTTACACTTTTGTCTGACAGCACCCTGACTACCATGAGATTGGGAAGCCCAATATATACTCATTTAATATGTAGATAATACCAATTTTAATGAGGAGAGGAGAAACGTGTAAATATACACATCTCAGATTAGACTAACTGGTGATTCAAAGTTGGTAGTAGTGTGTGTGAGTGCCCTGTGATGGACTGGCACCCTGTCCAGGGTGGACACTTCCTAGTGCCCTGTGACCCCTGGGATAGGCTCAATACTTCCTCCAACCCTTTACAGAATAAATGGTGTAGCGTGAGTGAGGTAGGTGCACTTTATTAACTTCACACTCTTGAATGCAGAGCAGTTAACGTTTTATAAAATATTTAAGGATTCATATAAAAGTCAGGTCAAGAAGTCTGAATGGGTCATTCAGTTCTGTATTAAACGTAAGAGCAAATCTAAATACCAGGAAGGGCCTACCCAAAAACAGGAAAACAATTAACAAGACTCACTCCCAAGCTTTGAGTAATTATGAGCGGACTAAATTTGAGCTGATCTGTAATGTCACAACATGGTCACGGTAAAACAGTAGGATTAAAGGAAAATGCCAGCAGATTTGTTCAAACAGGGATTTTGTTCATGGCGTAATTTGTTGTTAACCCGTGTTGACATTTTAAGTCTGTGATCAGTAATGATTTTGCACTGATTAGCTCCCACTCTTTCTTTATTTTAACAATACAGCACAAGCAAAAGTGAGTTATACTGAACATCGTTATGGCTGTTGATCAGTACATATTTGTTATAATCGCACAACTGTGATAACAATAAAAGCGCTCTATAATCAAGAAATTGAAATAGAATAAGTCACATTTAGGACATAGTGCAGCCATTTTTTTTTTATTTTTTTTTTTACCTCAGCTCGCAGAAATAGAGACCCAAAGAATCCATGCTTACTTTATTGCTCATTGGCGAGTGGGGTCAAATGAATTTGTACATTTCCAATAAAGTGCTTCTGTGTCCCTTTTTTCTTTTAATTTGTTTGTTGCATGCCTAAAAAGTTATTTTTGCTGAGGATGTCGTTAACACTACTGTAGGAACTGTTTCAAACTAGGAAATTGAATTTTACATGGCGATCACAGACGAGCGACCCAATACAAACCGTGCCGGTGCGGTTATACTAAATATAAGCACTCTTGGAATGCTGCTCCAGCAAATTAATGGTCTGTTGTATGAAAAGCTACAAGAGTCTTCTTATGAAAAATTGACTTGAAAAAAACATTTTTTCGAGAAGATGACCGAGACCGTTTTTATAGGCTTTTATACAGTTGTGTAAAAGTTAGTGCCCGCTCTTTTAAATTTTATATATATATATATATATATATATATATATATATATATATATATATATATATATATATAATTAATGTATTTAATTATAACATATAATTCAGTTTTATAATTTCAATAATACAATTAAACAATAAAAGTCATGTGATCATAGTTGGACTTATTATTGGGCAAATATAGCTTCAGATGAACAACAACATATCCCCCTTTCTTTTTTTTTACCGTGCCATTATATCTGTATATTTGCAATTTCCAGCTTTATTATTTCCCTGACAAGGTCTTGTACTGAATGTGACTTCATCACCAGAATATTATCACCTGATGGTGTACCTGTTTGAGTACAGTTACTTTTGGTTCACTTGTGTATCAGATTAATGATAAGAGTACAGTGCGTCCTCTGCATGTAAACCATCATAGTTTCACTTACTTTACTGTCATTTTACTTTTTTTTAATCAGTTGCATAAACTGCAAATAATAATTGAAAAAAAAACATTATTCAAAGATCAAAAGATAAAAAAATTACAATTTGTTCTTTTTTTTCCCTTCATTTTTTATCTACAGGTCTCGTCTGGGTTGCCAGATCTGCCTAACAAAATCTCTGGACGGCATGACAGTGCGTGTTCCCGAGAGCGTGGCAGACATTAGACAGTCAGACGGCTCTGCCTAGTTTCTTTAACCACCTCATGCCTGTCTACCTACAATAAACCAGTGTAAATTGATCATGGGAAAAGGGAAAACGTGATTGGATTGATTTGAGGAAAGTGTCCTGACGTAAGGAATCATACTTTTGTCTGGTCCCTTTATTTCTGTAGCCCTGGGATTATAGAGCTACACTAAAATGTATTTCTGATCTTCAAAAATAAGCTGTAAATTTTGTGAAGGTTTCATATAGTGATTAAATAGTTAAGACAGAATCGAAAACAAAAATGCAGAAACTTACATTTTAGTATGGTGAGTTGTAAGTGCAGAACACATAAAAAAAAAAAAAAAGTAACAGCAAATCAGAAAAATAAATTAAAAACACAACACAAAACCAGAATCAACAGAACAAATCATTAGCTACAGCATGCATCATTCATAGATACTGTGAAAAATGGAGAACTTGAGCATGTTTACAATAAGGTGCTTTTATTTATGCTTTGTTTGGGCCTTTACATTATGCTAATTAGCTAAACTGTCATGACATCAATGTAAATTAATGTAGAAAAGTATGTGTATGCTGGAAAGCAATTTTGCTGCATCATCTATATGTAATTATTTTTCCTTATCATAATCATAGGTTGTGACAAATTGCCGACGTGATGGTCAATTAAAGACCTGCCGTTTCTGTTTTAAATTAATGTTACTGTGCTTCTGAATTTGCTGTTGTTTTTTTTTTTTTTGGTGAATCTTTTTCACTTACATTCCACTGTGGTTTAAAGATTTCTAGTTAGAGGTTTACAATTAGTACCTCATTATCCCAAACATAAGGATAGACCACTGACTATTAAAAAAAAAAAAGGATCAATTATATGAAGTTCTAAACTATGCTTTAATGAAAAATAAATATTTTATGTGTAGTTTGTGTTATTTTATTGCCATCAGTTTATTTTTTGGCACCAATTAAACCCGATAATTGACGATGTATGTACTGTATATAGATTTTTAAAATGTGTTGGAAGTTTATGACCTCTAAATTTGGAAAGGCCCATAACATGGATATTCTATTCCTGTCCATATAGCCATTTGCTCACATTTTATTGCTCTATTAAATATGAGCTTTCTAACACTGAGAAGATGAAAAGTCCCAAAGATGGCCTCAGTGGAGAGGTAGCAGAATGGTCACGGTGTTCATCCTCTCCCACTGTCAGTATAGGTCACTTGCCACACACTGAGACTTGCATAAAAGAGGAAATGGCTGAGTGAGACAGGAAAATGTCAGCTTTGAAGACAAGCTTAGATTTTAATAAGTTAACACAGGCAGGTGAACTCTGCTGGAAATCACTGATGGCTTGAGAAGGGGCTTTGCTGGTATTGCAATTAAACATTTCCTGCCCTTATAGTAGGGTCTGTCTGACAAAATATACAGATAACTGGAGAGAGAACAGCAGCATTGTGGAAGATAACTGTATAACCTACAGTATAATGACCTAGAATGCAACTTGATAAAATGGGTATGTTTTGCATGTCTAAATGTACCACTGGGGATGTAGTTGATCAGTGGTTAGATCTAGACAGCAGCTTTGGCTGACATTAGCTGTTTTGAAGTTCGGCTATCAAGCATGAAGATCTAATTTTTTTGGTGCAGGTTTTGACTGACATGCAAATAGAGCGTTGTCCTTATGGGTTGGATATTATTGTTCCACGTTTTCTTTCATTATTGAGTGTTTCTTATACTTCAATTGACACTTGTATTGTGAAATGTATCGAGTTAAAAATAGTTCTCGAGTTCGTAAAAATGAATGTTACAAGCTTTCAGGATATGACAGCCCGCCTTGGGCAAGACCCTTAAACCTCAACATCTGTATGATTGGTTTGTATTATGCTTTGCCTATGAGTCACTCTAGATAAAGGGACTACCCCATGATGAATCAAGAGCTTCATCAAACATGAAAACAAGATCGATGGCTCAGACAGCTCAGTATGCAGGCTGCCTTCACGGTGTGAAATGTTCAAGTGGAAAATGTCCAAGGGTTGCTGAGAAAAAACATCGACTGCATCACTACAAATATTTTGACAAAGCTTCATGGTGGGTGTTTGTACTCGTCTGGCCGGTTCAAAGGTTCAGCAGCAGGTTAGTTAGGTAAGATGGAATTTGGCAGAGCATCAAGTATTCCAGAGGGTTTGTTGAAGTGCTTCCTTCGTAGAACAGTTCTATCCTTTTTGAAGGGGACAGAAATCTTTAACCTCGGCATATGTCTACAAAAGTAGTCTTTAAAACAGATTTACCATAGTAAAAGAACTGTATTAAAGTACAATTAGAAATCCATTTTCAGTTAAGAATAGTGCTAAGGGGATACAAATATATAAGGAAAAACTACTGATGTGGTAACTGAAAAGCTCTCGCTCGTCTATACCGTTTATTCTGTATAGTATACATGGTCATCCCAAGCGGGGTACATCCTGGACAGGGTGCCAATCTATCGCAGTGTGCATACACTAGGGCCAATTTTGGTAACAAATCTACATGTCTTTGGGCTGTGGGAGGAAACCCACCAAGGACAGGGAGAACATGCAAACTCCACGCAACCGGACCCCAGTGGTGCAAGGCAACAGTGCTAAACACTATGCCCTACATGCTGCTTGACTGAGAAGTTAATAATCAGACAAATACAATTTTGGAATAGCAAACGGTTTAAGACAGCAGCAATGGTACACAGGGATGTACAAAAATGCATTAAGAGCCTCAAGTCTTAATTTAAATGACACAAACCAACATACACAGGGGTACAGTATTTTTTTTTTTTTGTCTGTTACCATATTCTCTATAATTGCCATCCTGAAAATCGTGAGCGGTTCTCTCTAGGATCTGTGTGGTGCGTTTATATTGTTATTGTGGTGGAAAGCCTAGCTCAGAGCTATTTATTATATAGTTGGTTTGACCAAACCATAAAAAAATCTCAAATCATTTCAGCTGTAAATAATGTCAAATTGAACTGTTCTTTCAGGAATAAAGAGCTAAAAAACAAACAAAGCCACAAAAAGTATTATTGTAAATATTTAAACAACTGGCCTATTATATGAGTACTTGCATTATGTTCATTAAATAGATCTGCATGATTGGGGTCATTGGATTTTATTTCACAGTTAAACTGCAAAGAGAGCATTCCTACCATAAGGAAATAGGAATATAAAGCATTGGCAGCAATGTTACTGGAAATAACATACACTGCCTGGGCAAATAAATAAAGAAAAGTCACAATTACATAAAGGTCAAATTCTTGGGCTGCACCAAGCAAAGGAAACAACTAAGGAGAACTGAAATTACTGGAACTGGATTAAGAACCCTTGAACACATTATCAAAACCTGCAAGGATAGTGCAGAACCGTCAACTTTGTAGAAAAAAAAAATGTGGTCAGGAAAAAGTCATGAATGGAGATCCCTTAAACATTTGGTGAAGTTTCATGGTTAAAAAACCATCAAGTGTCAAAACCAGAGCTATGTTTAATAGTGAAAGTAAAAGAATCCCCCCTAACACACCCCAAACACACAATGTGATTGAACTAAACGTGTGGCCATAAGAAAACCCACTTGTTAGTGAGACTCATCAGACAACCATCATGCATATTGGCCAGTGTACAAACCTCGCTTTAGTTGGTCAGGTCTAGGCTAAGCAACGTTATGCGGTCAGCTGACAACCTGAATCTACTGAATGACCAGGTTATCACATCATTGGAGTTTTTTATCCCTAAAGGCACAGGCATATTCCAGGACACAAATTGTGAAAGAGTGGTTCTGGGAACATGAATACTTTTTAAGCATGAACTGGCCGGCATAATCAAAGGAAATATTAGAGTGAGTGACTTTTTTTTTTTTTTTTGCCAGGCAGTGTATATCTGAGTATATGTCTTAATAGAAAAGATAATATACCTAATAAGATTCTTAAAAATATACATTGTGTCTACAGCATAGAAACATGACTTCCAGATGTGCTTTTCTCTTACTGCACATACATTGACATTTATAGGTGAAAGAAAACCTATCCAAGAGCAAATTCAAGAGTAAATTGTCCACATCATAAATCTTAAATAAGCAAGAATTCTCATTAACACAAAATAAAAAGCAATAGAATTTATACCGATTATTTACACCTACCAAAGCAGAAGCTCAGGTGTCAACATTAATGTGGCCAAGAAGGACAAATTCTTACACAATATTCACAACAAATTACATATCTGCATTGTATTCGTTTACAGGGATTTGTGCTTTGCAGAAGCAAGCATATAACTTATTTTAATATTATTCATATTCAGTCTAATAATAAACATTTTAATACTTTTTAAATACATTAAATCAAAATGACTGAGCTGATTGTAATCTAACCTAATTAACTAATTCCATTTAAAGAACTTTACATAGCATCAGTTAAAGTCTTTCCCCCACATCGATTATTCTATTGTCCGTCTTTACACAATCTACTTTATCCTTACTACAACATTTAAATTAAAAGTTAGTTAATTGTTAAGATAATAAGATAACATAACTTTTTTTTTCATTGCACTTCACTGTATTTCTTGAATTTCATATTATTATAATCAAAAAATAAATAAAGCACAGCAGACAATTACAGTTGCTTTGCTTCTCACTAAGCCCCATTAAAACTTTAAAATAATATGGAAAATGTAATTTACTAAATGACCAAAAAAGTAAGCATGCACAACATGCCATATTCACTACTTTAAATCCCTAATAAGATAGTTAGACCAGAATTATTGGCAGCCTTTAAATATGGGTAATAAAAGGTCATTACCACCCTCCCCCCATCCCCCTTCAATACATTTTCATCATTATTATTTTCTGTGCATTGCATACTTGGACATGTGTCACTAAGACATCTCCTGTAGACAAAGGTGAATACACAGCAAGCAATATGAAAACAATCCAAAATACAGAATCTCTGCATACTTCTGCAAAGATTCTACTGTAGCTCACATCACACGCTTTCAAATGGCTGTAGGTCAGGAACTGGGATGGGCCTGTCAGACTCTTTAATCTTTGGTCTTTGAGCTAGTTTTGTGTGGATTTAGAGGTATGTTTCTGATCCTTGTCCTCATGGAAGGTCCAAGAGTGACCTACTTGTACATACTGTAGATTTCTGGGAAAAGCAGTCAGCTTTTCATTTACAGTCTCCTGGTACTTCATGATGATGTATCAGGAGCAAAAACAGCTTCAAACAGCGTTCCAGTGCAACATCCAGAAAACTCCAGGCACTTAACTTTTGTGGTCAGATGAAAGAAAAGTTTTTCTTTTGGCATGCCTTCCCAATGGTTAGTTGGCACGGAGGTGGTGTCTAATTGTAGATTTGGAGACTTGGTGACTCCAAAATACAGCTGTCTCCTGCAAATCTCCAACTGTGATCCATTTTTGGATCTCTAACCTCACTCTGCTTAAGGCAAAACATCCATGCAATCTCTTCCAGCCAGGTTCATTAAATCTAATCATCGCTCTAACGTGGACATTTCGGGCATGCAGCCATTTTAATAGCCATCGCCTGGTTTATGAAGACCAACTAACACACTATTGCCCCCCCATTATCACCTCATGTTTATACCCCAATGAAACAGGAAGTCATGGATATGACCTTTTATACCCATCTTTATCAAAGGCAGCAATTGTTCTGGAGTAGTATTTAGGGCTAAGTCATCTTAATCTATTTCTAAAATACCCTGCACAGTTTATATTTCTTCCTAATTATATAACATCTAAAATTTATTTACCATTAAAGAAATACAGTTAATCAGGTGTTTAGACCAGAGATAGCTATAGTTGAACTCGATTTGGGAAATACTGCATTAGAACCCAGAAACTTAGACATAAGACTCCTCTGAAAAAAGCATTTTTTCAAAGTCTTCTAGCTGTGTATCACTGCACCTCCTTCTCCACTCCCGCTTGCCATGGACAACAGCCAGTGCCACTTCCTGACTCTTCTTTAGATTAGACTGGGTATCTTCACCTCCTTGCCAAAAGAAGTAGTTCCTCACAGCCTTTGTGGCAGCAGGTGACAAGCCAAACTCGGGTTTACTATACTTATCATCTTGCTCCACGTCAGACACATTTGGTCCATGAGGCTGGTTGATGGAATATGTGTCTTGTCTACCTGCGGCCAGCCTGTGGATATGCTCCAGACTCTTTTCTGTCTCCCTATCCAGTCCCACACAAGTCTCGCCAGGTTCAGATGCCCGGCGCTGAAAGGAAGGACGTACAAGAGACTTCCCCTCGACAGGGACGAGAGAGTAAGATTTCTTTCTGTTCAAAGCCAAGCGGCGAACACTTTGGCCATAGAACACAGCCTGTGGCAAACTGCTGGTATTACCTAATGTGCTTTTCTTAGAGTACTTCTGTACTGGGCTTTGCTTACTCAGTGAACACGTCTGGTTGTGAATATCTCTCAGTTCCTTCACTGTTAAAGTGCTTTCCATGGCAGGGGAATTTAATGACCTGCAAGGCTGCGTTTCAAGCAAGGATTCTTCAGAGCAGAGAGGGCTGGTAGATCCTTTTGGAGCAGGAAGGATATCTGGTTCCTGAGCTCTCCCCTCCTTGTCATTTCTTGATTTGGAGCAATCCTCAGAAAGCAGTAACAGATCACCAGTGTCCTTGTCATCCAGGCCTCCTTTGTCTTTGGATAAGGAAAGTCTGTGATCTTTCTTGAGCCAAGTATTTGGATGTAACCCATGACTGCTCCTGAACTGGCTCCAGTCTAATTTCTCTTTGGGTGAATAATCCTTAGTCAAATTCATGGCTGAACCAGGCAACATTTCAGACACAATGCCATGGAACTTTGTTGAAGATCTTACTGAAGCTTTGAAGCTACCCATTATATGAGAACAATGTTTGCTGTAGTCAGCAGAGTGCTGCGAGGAAGCACTCTCTAGAGAGCTCACAGAAGAATGTACTGGTGAAGCCCCAGGGGAAGTCAGACTTGTGCAGCTGGAATCTAAATGCAGAGGTGAAGGTTTTGGTCGATCTTTTGGTTGTTGGGAGAATTTTCTCTCATTCTGAACCGTCTGACTACGATCACACTGCTTCTCCAACCTCAAAGTGTTTAAGTCGACTTCTAGGTCTGTATCACTTACGCGTTGGGTTCTCACGCATTCGTAACTGCCCTTCCTCTGTTCCCTACATTGTAGATATTTGGTTAGGGATGAGGATGAATTCCAAATGGCAGGCTCAGAAGAACGTCTCAGCTGTCGAACACCCTTACAAGGAGAATGCAGGTGAGGAGTGGATGGACTCGTCACCTGGGATGTTTTTACTGGGGAGGCTAGTGAAGGGAGTAAAATGTGTTTGTTTGTGGCCAGGTCTGGGTCAGTTTCAGTTTGATCCAGATCACAGTCACTAAGTGTAAACACTGAGTCGTAACTGCGACTGTCTGTCTTGATTCGCGGTCTCTGCATGGTTTGAAAAAGTGGTCCAGAGTCATCATTCAACTCGTTCTCAAGGCTGTCATAGGACGAGTCAGTCATCTGATAAGAGGACACATCTGCGTGGGAAGGGGAAGAGTTTAGTTCAAGAGAATCAGCTTGCACAAAGCAGATATCGTAATAATGAGGGTTCTTTACCTGATCCATGACTGCAGCTCTGAGGAAAACCATCAAATAGTGTCATCACATCTTCTCCCATTATTGCCATGCAATTTTCAATCATTACCCGTGCCAAGTCACAGACCTGAAACAGGGATTGAATGGATTGAGTTAAATATTCATTCATCTTCCATGACTGCTTTGCCCTGGTCATGGTGCCAGTGGATCTGGAGATTATCAGGAAGAATTGAACAAGAGCCAGAAATACACCATGGATGGAACAAGGGCACACACATTTTTCACACTGATTCTAAGCAAGGGTGATTTAAGGTAATCCACCAAGTCATGAATCCAGTTATTAATTTAATTTAAAGTACCTTTACTGAAAATTATTGAGATGACATGCTAGTAATAAAGCAAAATGACATATCTTCTATAACTAGATTTAACCTACTTTTTACCTGTCCTGCATTAACTCTCCTGCACTCGGTCACCTCAATATACAGAGAATCAAAGAATATACAATACACAACCTCAATATGATCAGAGTGTACTGTTGCTACAGCTGCTTTTTTTTAATCCTGTTTTTCACATTTAAGCCTTTAGCACCTGGTAGCCAATGAAATGTGAGCAACAAACTAAGGAGTGTGTTTATTTGCATAGAGTTCCTAGAGTGTGTCATATATCAATGCAATCCTTCCACCCTTGAAGGCTCCAACCTTCAAGAACGTACACAGATCAGCCATAACACTATGACCACTTGGCTAATATTGAGTAGGTCCCCTCTTGCCACCAAAACAGTAATGACTCGTGTGTTCTGATACCTTTCTATTGGAACCAGCATTAACCTTTTCCTCAATTTGATCTACAGTAACTCTTCTTTTGGATTGGATAACACAGGCCAGCCTTCGCTCTCCATGTGCATCGGTGTCTCTTGGACACCCATGACCCTGTTGCCAGTTCACCGGTTTTTCCTTCCTTGGATCACCTTCCTTGGTAGGTCCTGATCACTGCAGCCTGGAAACATCCCACAAGAGCGGAGAGTTTTGGAGTTGCAGTTTGACCCTTCACACAGTAGCTACATGTTCAGTATCTTGTTACAAAGATGGAAGTGGGTGGGACATATTAGGCAGCAAGTGAACCTTTTTTTCCTGAAGTTGAAGTGTTGGAAGCAGAAATCATGGGCGAGCATAAGGATTTAAGTGACTTTGACAAGGACTGGGTCAGAGCAAGTCCAAAACTGCAGCTCTTGTGGGAAGTTCCTGGTCTGCAGTGGGTAGGGCATACCAAAAGTGATCCAAGGAAGGAAAACCGGTGAATTGGCAACAGGCTCACTGATGCACTAGGCTGGTCCGTGTAGTCCGATCCAACAGAAGCGCTAGTGTAGATCAAACTGATGAAAAGGTTGATGCTGGTGGTTGTTAAAAAGGTGTCAGAACACACAGGGCATCACGGTTATGGTGGAAAAAAGGGTGACCTACTTAATGTTAAGCAGGTGGTCATAATGTTATGGCTGATTGGTGTATATGTAATAAATGCCAATTAACTATATAAATTGCTTAAAAGCATAAAAAAGCACTATTTTTTTTTCTTTTTCCTATATATTTTCCTAAATAGAAAGACACCACAAATGACAAACTTCTCAATGTAACTTCCAGAAAATACTTTACAACACCATAACATTTATTTGCTCCATCTACGTCAATTAGTTCGTAAGATATACTGTACTTATTTTTATAAACAGTGTGTTAAGTGTGTTATGTCACCAATGAACAAACACACACAAAATGAACAAACAGCATGCAATGAAGGAGTGAAATAAAAAATCCATGACAAGACTAAGAGGAAGGCACAAATATACACAACACGTGAACACGGGCAGTCTGGAGCAGTGAGTGTTATGAAGCATCTCGCACCGCATACTTTTTTTTTTTGCAAGTGGCCATGCTTCTATATGCCGCTGCTTAGGTGAGGATAGTTTCATTGTATTTATTCATGCAAAATTGTAAGTGTGTGTGAGGGTGTGAGTGTGTGTGTACAGTATGTGTGTGTGTAAAAGAGAGAGAGAGCGTGAAAGGCTGCAGTGATAAAGAGAGCAAAGAATAATGCGCTATGGATTACTTATTAACGTAGCACTATAGAAAGACGAATGTCACATGAGGCCGCCGCACGTGACAAGCATGGTAGCATGCACATGCACAAACAAATGACGTATATGCACACCTTGAATCTATAGATCCTGCATGAAAAGATGTGCAATGCTTTTAAGTTTTTTGCTATCTACACAATTTGTACACATACATTGAGAAGGAACAGTGTCACAGCTGACAAAAAGACAACTGACTTTGTGCTCTAGGATTCTACCCAATCATTTTTATTTTTATTTTTTATAATTATATGTGTTGATATAGGGCGGCACGGTGGTGGAGTGGTTAGCACTGTCGCCTTGCACCGCCAGGGTCCGGGTTCGATCCCCGGCCAGGCTCGATTCCCGTCTCTGTGTGCATGGAGTTTGCATGTTCTCCCCATGCTTGGTGGGTTCCCTCTGGGTACTCCGGTTTCCTCCCCCAGGTCTAAGACATGTAGGTTAGGCTAACTGGCGTTCCCAAATTGCCCGTAGTGTGTGAATGAGTGAGCGTGTGTGTGTGTGTGTGTGTCTGTGCCCTGCGATGGATTGGCACCCTGTCCAGCGTGTACCCTGCCATGTGCCCCAAGTCTCCTGGGATAGGCTCCAGGCCCCCCGTGACCCTGAACACAGGATTAAGCGGTATAGATGATGAGTGAGTGAGTAAGTGTGTTGATATACTTTGCACAGAGATAATACTTGAATAAGAGACCTGTTATTTCTCTTTTGTATTTTTTTCTATACTGATTAATAATGACTCGACTGACTTTTAATGAACTTTATTACAGCACAATTATGGCCAGTAATTAAGATAATGTCCGCAAAAGGTGGCTGTAATGAGTGAAGTGATGCATAATTAAAGGATTCAGGATTACTAAAAATGTCATTCATGCATAGGGGACCTTCCCCTAGTGTGCGCCTCGGCCAGTACTCCACGTTTGTGTCTACGTATGGGATGTATGATAATCAAGCTGAAGTATGCATTTGGAACAGGAAAATATTCCCCATGGATTGAATGAGATAAAATATATTACTATTGCTTTATTTTGATACACAAAGATGAATAACTCCCAAGAATCAATCAAAGGGCTCAATAATGTAATTCAATTTGGGATTCCCAACTTATGATTCTACATAATGATGGTAATGCAGAACAAAGCTGGAGGCTAACTTTGTTTATTTATCCCTTATTTACGGTTTTCCAATTCATCAAAACAGAATGTACAGTAATCCCATTTTAAGCCTTGAGAGCAATCTGAGGAGGATGTGGTTTTTTTTGTTGTTGTGATTTTTCAGGTTTCTACTGTACCAAAGTGTCGATGTTAAAAACTGTACCAACCTGCAAAAATGTCTTGACATTATACATTACATTGCCGAAAGTATCCACATGCATATGAATTTGAGTGACATCCAATTCTTAATCCATAGGGTTTATTATGATGTTGGCCCAGGCTTTGCGGCTATAACAGCTTGAACTCTTTTGGGAAGGCTTTCCACACATTTTAGGAGTGTGTTTATGGGAATTTTTGACCGTTCTTCCAAAAGCGCCTTTGTAAGGTCAGACACTGATGTTGGACTGAAGGCCTGGCTCGCAGTCTGTGTTCTGATTCATCCCAGAGGTGTTCTATCGAGTTGACGTCAGGCCAGTCAAGTTCTTCCACCCCAAACTCGCTCATCCATGTCCTTGCTTTGTGCACTGTTGCCCAAACTGTTCCCACAAAGTTGGGAGCATGAAATGTCTAAGATGTCTTGGCATGCTGAAGCATTAAGAGTTGCATTCACTGGAACTAAGGGGCCGAGCCCAACTGAAAAACAACCCCACACCAGTTCCAACATGACTGTGCACCCATGCACAAAGCAAGGTCTTTAAAGACATGGATAAGCGAGTTTGGTGTTTAAGACCTTTACTGGCTTGACAAGAGTCCTGACCTCAACCAGATAGGAAACCTGTGGGATGAGTTAGAGTGGAGACTGCAAACCTCACAAATATGCTTCTGTATACAAATGTATAAACCTAAACCTTGTGGAAAGGCTTCCCAGAAGAGTTGTTATAGCTGGTATGGCTGCAAAGAGTAGGCCACCATCATAATAAAGCCTGTGGATGAAGAATTGGATGTTACTCAAGTTCATATGCATGTAAAGGCAGGCGAGTGGATACTTTTGGCAATAAAGTGTAGCAGAGGTGCGAGTTAATTATATGTACAGTATCTGTCTGCAGCTTATTTTGGACAATTACATTATGCAAGATTATGCAAAGAGTCGATATTTGCAGTGTTGACCCTTCTTTTCCAAGACCTCTGTAATTCGCTCTGGCATGCTGTAAGTTAACTTCTTGGCCACGTCCTGACTGATGGAAGCCTATTCTTGCATAATCAATGCCTGGAGTTTGTCAAAAATTTGTGGGTTTTTGTTCGTCCACCGGCTTCTCTTGAGGATTGACCACAAGTCCTCAATAGGATTAAGGTCTGAGGAGTTTCCTGGCCATGGACCCAACATTTTGATGTTTTTTTTTTCCCCTGAGTCACTTAGTTATCACACACAATAGCGTTCGATCTTAAAAACAGTGAACAAACTTAATTTAATAACTTGAGTCTAGACACGTGTTTAACACTCACTTGTAATTGTACACAAAAGCAACAGGGACAGAGAAGAACTGCAGGGTAAAATACCAAGGTTCTCATTATCCCATCAAATGAAAAACATTACTACTACAATAAAACCTACACAAACAAATTCTGTTTAGTTTGTGATTGCGATGGTTTACTTTGGCAGCCTTGAAGCCAACACCGACAAGATCAGTGTTGCTGGAGAATGTTGAAATCTACATTTTTGGGGCGTGTATGGTAGCACACGGCCTGCCGCAAGCGTATCCAAACAAACTGCATGAGCCGAAAGCTCCATCGTAGTGAGATAATGAGAGAACAACACTGACCTCAAGATTGTAAAGGAAATGCTTGAAATATTTCCCATTGAACTCAAAAACATCTCCCAAACAAAAACAAAATGTGCTATCCTCGCATAAGAGATACAAGAGACTATGAATGACAACTTATATAACATTAATTGTCTACCAATGGGAAAGAATTAAAGGGCCATTGGCATGACTACCGTTTTATATTTTATGCCCGCAAATACAGTACAATCCAATATGAAATCCAATAACTAAATGATAATACAATAAGAAACTACTTGAACCTCTTCAAAAAAAGCCATCTTCTCATTCACATTGATTTTCAGGAATAGAGCCTTATGCTGATCACCCGTAACATTACAATACATTACATTCGGTATTGTGTAGTTTCCCCTTGCCCCTCAGAGCATGACTCCACAAGTCCTCTTGGGTCTGCTGTGGTGTCTGGCACCAGGACATTGGGTTGGGTCTCTGTGGATCAGAGTTGTTTGTCTGGCACATTCTTAGGTGTTTGATCGGATTTAGGATGTGGGGAGGTTAAATGCCAGGATTGTGGCCTTGCCAAACCTTATGCACGGTGGGCTGTGGTGCACTGGGTGTTCCAGTGTCTTTCTATCATGGTCTGTATTGACTTTTTTTGGTGGGTTATTGTGGATTGGATTTTTTTGTGGGATCGGATGAGACAGGTTATCTTTTGGTCCATACAGGCGTAAATGAGCCTTGATTGTCCATGATCCTGTCACCAGTTTACTGCTATATAATTGAAAACAAGTGTCAATGTTATGACCGATCAGTGTATGTTACAGTAGGTAGCGTCTTACTGGAGGTTAATAGAATTTAACCAATAACAATTATATGAATGAGTGAAAACAAACCTTCTTGGTACCTTCTCCTTCAGTCTCAGGGGTGCTGGGACCTTGAGACCAGAGCAAGCTGGGAGAAATGCATATGGCCAAGTTAAACGCATTCATCTGGTTGTCTTCGGCGTGAAGCTGAATGTTGTAGAGCACTGCCAAAACATGCTTTAGGAGCAGGATGTTCTCCGATGGAAGAGACATCACCAAACTGAAAAAAAGGATAAAAGGTCAAATAATGACAGGCACTGCCATTTAAATGCTGGATTTCTGACTGAGAAATCAGGTGCAGTAATATTTACCCCTGAATGGCCTTTAATTGACAGTCCTCCGCTTCAGACAAATCCATGGTGGCCATCCACTTCTCATAGAGGTCTGACAACAGCAGGCTCCCTGGGATGCTGCGCAGGAAGTCCTATGTGCACAGAGATAAACAAGAACCAATTGTGGCACATCTATGACATGAGATTATATCTGATTACTGTATATAACCAATCAGAGTGAGGTAGTCTTGGTCCACTTCCATGACTAGTGTGAGTGCAATGAAAAACGAATTTGACTCGGAATCTATCCCAACACAGGATTGTAACCGTCACAATGACTTTGGGTTGGGGGCAGCATTTTTCTAAGTTGGTGGTCTCGATATTCCAGCCAATAAACAAACCGTCTAAAACACGTTCTTTTCAGGTTGATTTATTAAATACAAATGATCTAATAAATGAGCTACAGTAAGAGTCAGTTATTTGTCACATGTACCGTACAGTACAGTAAAATGATTTTTTCTCGCAAATTCCAGTTTAGGAAGCTGGGTTCAGAGTGCAGGGTCATCCAGGATACAGCACCCCAGGAGCAGATAGGGTTAGGGGCCTTGCTCAAGGGCTCAACAGTGTCAACTTGAACCCCGACCTTCTGACCTGTAACCTAGTAACCCACAGCCTTAAGCGTACAAGCCACCACTGCCCTGATTTTCTTATAATATTTGAATATTTGTCTAACATTTTGATACCAAAAGTCAATTATTGGTTTAAATATTAAATTTCTGCAAAAGTTTATTTATCGACTAAGGCCATGTCCATGTGTTTTGCGTTTTCATGTGGCCAAAGATATTTTTACACCGTAGATCATGTGGACAGAATTGCTTATTTAAGAAAAAGGAAGTAGAAAAATCTAATGGCCTAAATGACAAAGTATTGAATATTTTGAATGATCCATGGGACCCCTGTCTAATATTTATTATGCAATCCCATTAGGGACAATTCCTGATCTTGAACGAACGCTCAAAACAGCTAACACGTTCAGTATTTTTAAAGCTACAGCATTAGATTCACAGCTGCCTTCACAGCTCTATAACATATGAATCATAACCCCGCTGCCAAAATTGCTGCACTAAAACATACAGTATGAATCATCTGCGGTATGACAGATGACTTTTCAGCCTATTCCAGGAACAAAGATCCACTGAGCCACTGTCTCAGGGCTCAGACATAGCTGCTAATTTGTAGCAATGCAAATACTAACTTTATAGAGAAAACTGGAATAAAAGCAGCAGGTCATAACAATATAAATGAAAACATTGATTGTACACGCAATCACTGATTAACCACAATTTTAAAACCAAGTGTCTAATATTGTGTAGGTCCATCCTTGTATCACTAAAAGCAACAGAAAAGTTGCCCAGAGCATATAGTGCATCCTGGTGCCACCTCTCACCCAGGTAATTTATCAGACCGAGCCACCTTCTTCCATGGCTCCTGCCTGTTCGGACACCTTTATACCATAGTCAGCGTTAAAGGGCCCATATTTTTACTCTATCTTTGACAAGGTATTATAAGTCCCAAAAAAAGTGTTAAGTGTTCATAAGTGTTAAAGAACCTGCTTAGATACCGCTCGGAAAATGCATACTAGTGGAGGAGGGAGGGAATCTTCTTCTTATATGAGGTCACAATAGGGCGGAGATCGGATTGGCTTGTTTTAACCCTCACCAATACAAAAACAGAAAAAGGACAAATAAACCAAAATCACATTTATTTATTTATTTATTTTAAAAAGGGGGAATTTTGCCTAATAGGTCCCCATTTGACACCTTTAACATTTTCAGTCATTTGTTCTACTTAAAAAGCTGTACTGTAAGATCAGACCAGACAGGTCAGTCTTCACTCCCCATGCACACCAATGTTCCTTGGGCACCCATGACCCTCCCTCTTATTGTGTGTATACACATGGCAAGCGACAAACCAACATACTGTCCACAGATGTCAAATAACCAAGAGAGTATGACTAGGGCCCATGACGCAAAAATCAAACCAATCTGTTCTAGTAGTCTGAAAAGATCTAGATGTTCCGCAAAACTTACCTTCAGAACAGCAGCAATCACAAAGATAGACTGTCGGCTCATCGGGACAACCTGGATTCCTGTGTCCAGTTTATCTCTCAGCTCCCTGCAGGCTTTGGCCCCAGCAGAGCGCCGGAAAATTCCCCTTGTGAATGGCCCCTCTTGGAACAGAAATACGAGCATGTCCTGCAGAACGCGCGAGAGAAAATAAAGTCTGATATACATTATAGACTGCATTACTGTACTGGAAATTCCAGATGTGGGAAGGAATGCCTGTTAACTTGGCCTTGAAAGTGTCGTTCAAGCCACTATAGACCAAATCAAAATCAATGGTCAAATTCATGTATGTTTAACATTGCTAACATTCCTAGCATTCTCAACGCTCATTCAGGACAGGTATAACTCGGGGATGCTGGTAATAAATGTCCTTCCACTAGAGAAAGCGTCCATTTTCTGTATCTTTTAAAAACCAACCAAAACTGTTATCGATTTTGTTATTGCTAAGAATACATTTCACTTGTAAAAGTGGGCCCTTAACAAAGTAAAACATATACCTGTTGATTTATTATTTTTTGTTAAAAGAGGCATTTATGTAACAAGACTTATGAAAGGAGTCTCAGTTTCGAGTGCTTCGCAACAGTCAAAGTTTCCCAGCTCAGGAAAGTCTTCTGGACGGAGAAGTTTATGCTTTCCGTTTTCCCAGGAATTTTTTTTTTTTTTTGGAGGGAGAGTGTGAGAGACAGAGACAGAGAAAAAGGGGAGGGGGGGCTGTTGAGGGAATGATTGTTTATTGAGTTATAAGGAAGGTGATAAGAGCAAGTAACTTGTCTTTCCGATGTTCCACAACATTAAATCATCTGACTGTAAACCAGTAAAATGTGATGTGTTTGTTAATAACTGAAACAGTATCATTATTATTAATTATTGCATCCTCACAATAGTATTATTATTATTATTATGATTATTTAATATTATTATTATATAATTTTTTATATAACAGTACAATCTGTTATGTGTTAATGCCTATGTACAGTAGTAGCATGGTTCGAACACTAGTTCTGGTTTGAATTGACCCAGTCTATAAGAAATCACTTGCTCTAATATGAAATCACTCTTATCATTAGAAGAAAAAAAGAAAATACTACAGACTACTGATACTACTGTCACAGGGTCTGGGTTCGTTTCCCACCTTGGTGTCCGTGTGCATAGAGTTTGCATGTTCTCTCTGTGCTTGGTGGGTTTCTTCCGGGTTCTCCGGTTTCCTCCCCCAGTCCAGAGACATGCTGATTAGGCTAATTGGCGTTCCCAAAATTGCCCGTAGTGTGTGAATGAGCATGAGAGTGTATGTGTGCGCCCTGAGATGGCGCGGGTCCAGGGCGTACCCCACCTTGTGCTCTAAGTCTCCTGGAATAGGCTCCAGGCCCCACGCGACCTTGTATACAGGATAAAGCGGTATAGACGATGAGTGAGAGAGTAAGTGTGTTGATATACTTTGCACAGAGATAATACTTGAATAAGAGACCTGTTATTTCTCTTTTGTATTTTTTTCTATACTGATTAATAATGACTCGGTTCATCACATTTTTTTGCAAAATACTAAGAAGTAAAGCACCTGCCCAGTTTCAAAGGAATGTGTTTTGTTATTTAAGCCACACCACACATAAACTGTTTTAAAAAGGTCCATATTTACCCACAGTGCAATGCTCTTGCTATTGATACATTCCATTTTACAACCCAACTAATAATTAACTGGTGCATTCAAATGTATGAGTATGTCTGAACATTGTGACCGATTCTTACACTCACCATGATGGGTTTGGGAAGGCTGTTATCCTTGCATACTACGCTGAGGGGCAGGTCGAAGAGCTTCTCTGTTGTGGATAAATGAGGTGATAAAGGAGGATCATCCAGTTGATTGGATGAGCCACGCCAAAAAGCCCAGTTGATGAGTGACCGCCGTCTTTTAAATGGCTTCTGGTCTGGATCAACTAAGGTTATGAGAAGACAAAAATGTGTTATTAAGCAGTTTTTATGTATTTGTATGTATTTATACATTCACCATAGTGGTTAAATGTAGCGTGTATTCAGCATGCTTTCCATGAATTTCTATTTTAAAAAGTTAAGGAGACATTTACCAACAAAAGAGTGGCCCACAGCGACCCGACTCGGCCTCAGAATGAACTGGCACTGATTATCTGACTGTAACTGCTCATAGAGTAGCTCTATTTGTCTTTCAGGTAGAATGGCTTCATCAGTTTTCTCACCATTTTCATCCAAAGGCTCTCTTAAATGGCTCATCTGTATACTGAAAGGAAACTCATGACCTGTAAACATTGGCAGGAAGTAACAAAGTACCGTTAGCCTGGTGTTCAAGTATCTGTACCATACATGTTTTTTTTTCCTTTCACCTAAGGCTTTTAATTATTACATTTCAGAAGGAAAATCTCACTTAATTGACAAATATCATTACATTACTCTCCACAGTGGTACATCGGCATATGAATGGCCCGCCTAGAGAACTGTTGAAACGTTGCAAGAAAAATCTTTTCGGCATACTAGCATCTGAACTGAGTACCAGCACGTACGTCTGGGAGCCGTTCAAACCTTGTCTGCGCCAATGAAAAGCCAAGCAAAGTATTTACAGTATGTATTTTTTGTGGGTTTTTTTGTATTTTCTGCAAGATTTAGTGAAGATGGGTTCCATTTCAGTTTCGTTCCTTTGAGTTTTGTTTTTAAAGCAGCCCGTGCCAAGAGGAATGATAAATTAAGCTTAAGTGAGGTTTAATATCTATTTATTTCATACTTTATATTTCCATGTCTTTTTTTAAGGGTTCGAATTGTTTTTATATGCAAAACTATGATTGCAGTCTTGCAAATTGTTAATATTGGTAATATTCTTGGGTGGCTGGAACGGATTATCTGCATTTACATTATTTCCAACGGGAAAATGCGTTTTGCAATACGAAATTTCACCTTAAGGACTCAGAAACTGATAAAATTCATAGTAGTCATGTAGCCATGTGTCTGTTAAAAAAAAATTGCTCTTTATTAGAATGAGTTCTCAAAAAACAATATGAGTCTAACTAGATCATGTGAGTACAGATCACGCCGTTGTCAAAATATTACTATTACAATAATCCAATGGCTTAGAAAAGATAGGATGCAGGATAACAACAGCACTCACTTAACCATTCATACTGTTATTTTACCGTACAATTGCTTGTACATTTTTCAAATTTTCTGTTGGTTATTTTGGTTATTCACCTAATGGAGTCAATAAAGTAAATACTATACACCGTATATTTATGTATGCAATAGTTATTTTATCTACACTCACCAGCCACCTTAAAGGGAACAAGGCTCGTTCAGGCATTAATGACTTAATCCGAGCATGTGGCAGCACCGCAGCGCATAAAACCATCAATATACTGTACATTTCTAGTAATGTTTACATCAAACATAAGTATATGGAAGAATGTGTCTCCATGACTGGTCAGACTGGTTTGAACTGTCAGGAAGGCTGAAGCGCCTCAATTCCTCAATAATCACTCATTACAGTGCTGGCGAGCAGAAAAGCATCTCAAAATACAGACCGAACCTTGAGGTTGCTGTGAGGCTACGGTGAACACAGGCTCTCTGAACCTGCAAAGCTAAACACTGGGCCAATCTGTCTAATAACTGGCTGATTGAATAATCTCATCGGTGGGCATCGGTACAAATTAAGAGTTATATTTGGGGTCTAATGTTCTCAGGATTTATATTGGAGCAAACTCACCAATAAGAGGGTAAGGAGCGTTGTCCTTTCTGGAACTCACCCACAGTTGGAAGTCCTTCACAGAACCCTGTATGCCAAAGACAAGAACATTCACAGAAATGTTGTGCACCATGTTCCACCACTAACATACTGTACTGTATAGAAAGAACTATATGAGGGATGAGGGCATGTCATGTCGTTGCGGTTGGCTCTACAGTAAATAAAATGAAATGTCAAATTTGAAATATAATCAAATATAATACTGTTAGAGGTGTGTTGAGAGACTACATACTGTAGACGCAATGCTCTTACTTCTCTGGATAGCTTTTACGTATAGGATATATTCCAGAATATTGAGAATAAATGAATGTATTTACATATTTGAAATAAATCACTGAAATCATGGGAAATGCATGAGATTCATTCTGAAGATGATGTACTGTATAAAGCGACTTACCACAATCCCAAACTGCTGCAGTGCGAGACGAATGACTTCGTTGGCACTGTCGGAGTTGCTCACAGCAATTGTTTTCTAAATAAACAGAGCATCAGGCGGTGATTTGCGACGTACTTAAATACTCGAACGATATTTGCCTGAGTGTAAGAGAACTTACATACGAAAAGTTCCCCATGTCCTTGGCGTGCACTTTAAGAGGAATTGTTTTGGGATTATCTTTCTCCTTCTCATCTTTTATTCGACTGTAGGGAGTGAGAACATTGACGCAATGATTAAAACAGAAATGTGAATGCCTGAACTGGGAAATGGACTTAAGTGTACGCTTGTAATCGAGTGTGCGTTGTACCTTTTTATAAGGGAAAGCCATCTTTCCTTCAGTTCAACTGAACTATAAAGGGAAGAATAAAAATATTTTCAGCAAAAAAAATGTGCTTGCATGTTTTATATTTTCTAAATTGTCATATAAATTCCAATAAATTACGGGGGGGTGTCAGACGTAGCTCAGTGGCTAGGGCATTGGACTGTGGTTCAAAGGGTTTCTGGTTGACACCCCATGACCTCCAAGTTCCCATTGGTGGGTCCTTGAGCAAGGCCCTTAACCCTCAACTACTCAGATTTACTGTATAATGATTTCAAATGTACGTCGCTCTGGATAAGGGTGTCTGTTAAATGCCATAAATGTAAATAAAGGGTTCATATTCTAGGTAAGAATTTATATCTTGCTGAAAGAATTCTACTAAACAATCAGTGGTAGAGGTATACAGTACGTACGACCTATAAGGGTTTCCTTTGGCGAAGCAAATTAGAAATGCTTAACATTTATATATTCACATTTATGGCATTTGGCAGACACACTTATCCAGAATGGCCTACCAAAGTGCTTAGAATTTTCAATAAAATTAATATATCCTCATAATTTATAAGCCTTACAGCTTAGAATTTCACACATTTTATTCAATTCACACACTCACTCTCACACTTTCTCTATACTACTTATACGACATGAAGCGTCTACCAGGGGACTCGAAGCAGGGTATAGCCTGGATACTGAAAGCCAATTAGCCAACCCTGCATGTCTTTGTGCTAGAGAGGAAACCCAGATTACCTGGAGAAAACCCACCAAGCATAGGGAGAACATGCACACAGACCCGGGGCAGGAATCGAACCCTCGACTCTGGCGGGGCTCGGCCACAGTGCTAACCACGAGGCCACCGTGCTGGCTTTATTCAATTCACTTTATTCCTACAGCACATTTAAGATGCTTAAAACTGTATTTCAGGAAAGAGTTAAAACGCATAGAGCCATAGCAAGATTTATTACCGCCGGTGCTTGTATCCATAAACATATAGATGAAGGAGTGTTCAAGTCAAACCGAGACTTGTAATGAAATTTCTTATAAAAGACTTTAAGACTTTAAGCACGGTACAGTGGTAAAACATTTGAATAAACATTTGAATAGTGCAAACTTTATAAAGAAGTCCCTACGTCCATGACTAACGATCCTGGCTGTGGTGGCTCGGTGCACATTGCATTCTCCCCTGTGCACATTCAGCGTGGAACGCCTGATCCTTGAAAATTGACAAATAACTTGTTTGGGGAAGAGACGCATCTGTCTGTGGGAAGTGTACACAATCATTCACCAACACTACTTGTACAGGAATTCGCCTGGGAGTTATTGCCAAATCGCCTGTATAAGTCCTGACCTCGCTCCAAGCCAATTCCTGGACCATTAAAGGAGTTCCTGGGAGGCCAAAGTTTCAGACATGATGGTATCCAGGCACTAGTGAAACACTGGGGTAAGTGCATTACTGTAACGGGGGATTATATTGAGAGACAGATACTCTCATCAGAATCTGTTTTCTGTTATTCTGCACAATCAAAAGTCCTGGTTGGACTTGAACACCCTTGAAAAATAACTAATCAGGCATGGCATTAAAACCACCTGCTTAATATTGTGTACTGTCATGTGTAAAGGCGAGTTCCCCCTTTTTTTCATTCCACCAAACGGTTTTTCACCATGCCATCATTTATTTATTTAATAAAAATAAAGCCGGTATGAATCCCTTCACTGCTCTTACTATATTTAAGAGAGTAACTTGCAAGCAGGTGCTGCTAATTATCCGCCCTTGATTAACTGATCATCATCAGCTGTGCAGCCCTCCATAAAAGCAGATGTTTTGGCAGTTTGCAGAAAGGTTTTGGATCATTCAGGTGCGTGTTAGCATAATGCCAAGAGGGAAAGACAAAGGTCTTAGAGAAGCAATTGTTCCTGCACACCAATCTGCACCAGATCACAAACGAGAAAGATTATTCACAAGCGGAAAACATTTAAGACAGTTGCAAAGCTTCCCAGATGTGGACCGTCCTTGCACATTTACCCCAAGGTCAGAAATTGCAATGCGCAGAGAAATAAAAAAAAAATTTTAAACCCAAGAGCTACATTTCAGACCATACAGGCCTTACAGAGCATGTTCAATGGTAAAGTCCATGGCAGTACAATTAGAAAGAGACTGAACAAGTACGGTTTGCTTGGATGTAAAACTGCATCCGAACAAGCTACGAAGCTTCTGGAACAATGTCCTATCGACAGATGAGACCAATGTGGAGTAGTTTGGCCTTAATGCCCAGTGCCATGTTTGGTGAACATGAAAGAGCACTTCGGCAGAAACACCTCATACGCACTGTCAAGCACAGCGGAGGAGGTGTGATGACTTAGGCTTGTTTCTGCAGCCATGAACCCCTCTGTATACCAGAGTATTCTAGAGGCAAATATGAACTGGGGCAATGTTTTAAAGAAGAATCGACCAAAACGATGCGAGAGACCGATTAAGTCATACAGGAAACGATTACTTCGAGTTATTGCTGCTAAAGGTAGATCTACTGTACAAGCTGTGGGGTATTGAGTATTGCCCACATAAATAATGGCACAGGGGAAAAAAAGCACTACATTCAGATGATAGGGCGAGCATTTGTATACTCCGGCTGCTCTTGTCAAGGACTCGCTACAGCAGACTGTCCAATCTGAACACAACTTGGCACAGGTTTTTACACCGGATGCCTTCCCTGACACAAATCTCCCATTTTCTCCAGGCTTGGAAAGCGGCATTGCATGATGTGACTGGGTAGTACAGGGTGTGCCAACCTACTGCCAGCAGGGCTCGAACCCGGGTCCTCAGATCCCCAAAGCAACAACCTTGAGCGTTAGCCGTCTGAGCCACCACTCCCCTGTGGGACAAGATACTAAACAGACTAAACAGATCTAATCCTTTTGGAAATGATTCCGGTCATACATTTTGGAGAAAAACTGGCTGCACTTATGATCCCAAGAGCATCAAACCTGCAATGTGAAGTATGTCAGTGGGAGACGCTTCTTTTCAAATAGTAATGGGACACCATGCATCATCAAAGGGGAAGAATTCAGTTCAATCGGCCAAGAGAATGAACGCACTAATTCATACGTGGTGTCCATTATTATTATTTTTTTTTCAAATCAGTTTCGTTTTTTCAAACTATCAGTGTTTATGCTCATGACCAGCCACAGATTCCACTACCTCACTCCGGTTCCCTGAACTTCTAATCACACTCCCAATAAATAAAGCACTAAAGCATTGCACATTCTTGATCACGAATCATTTTCTGAATAAACTAATTAAAACTAACCCTGGGCTTAAATCTGGTCCATATTACACGTGATCAATTAGAGGCTGTAGAGAGTAAAGGATACAGTATACTGTATTATACCATACCTGAAAGTGGCTACGCAGTTGCAAGTCGGCCAGCCCATCACGAAGCTTTTGTCAAGGCACGTACTCCCCTCACACACTTCTTCCATGCAGTTTGCGATCCACATTTCGCAAACGCGGGCCTGTGCCTTCATCTTAAAGTTGGTTGATGATCTGTTCGTGAAAACGCGACTATGTTTAAAAGAGCACAGTACAGTATGTACAGTAAAGCAGCATGCTAGTGTTCATGTCCATTCATTCATTCATTTTCTTTTGACATTTCTGCTTTATCATGCTCAGAGTCTCTTCAGCTCTTCAGCATCGCACACATTTTCACACACTCATCGGCGAAGCACCGTAGCCGAACCACCTACTGACAATGCTGATAAAATCTGTATATATGATGTGCAAGAAACCACATCAGCTGTGGGTGTTGGGTAAAACTAATGCGCAGATACAGCGGCGAATAAACACTTATGTCCTATGAACATGCTCAGTCATATTCAGGGCATATTTTCTTATAGTAGTTCCCATGTTTAATGCACACCCAAACGTACTTAAATATTTGAGCCAATCCTACCCGAAAATCAGTGCCTTTTTTTTTTCTTCTTCTTCTTCTAACCACCTGTAACCTTTCATATGAGTCGCCTTAGTGTGAAGTCTTGCAAGTTAAACTGCGCGAGCATTCAGAACGCAACGCCTTGCTTAGCTACAGCTGCAAAAATGACTGATAATGAAAGAGGACTGCGACTAACACCAAGCCCAGGGGGGTTTATCTGGCTTTTACAGTAATTATTTGCATATTGATTTGGATCTATGTTGTTGAGTAACAAATAATAGATAAGATGACTTTGTTAGAATTTTATTTTACTATTATTATTATTATTATTATTATTAACATTCATTTCAAATATTGCTTATTGTCAACTTTATTACCTTTAAAAAGTGTGTGTGATCACGGTTACAGTCAAATCAAAACCCTTTTAACATCCCTTATTTTACACAAGTATGTGAATATGACTAACCATGAGATATTAAATATAGGTCAAGACCACATTAGACGGACGATAATGATACAGTAGGTCGACATTTCGAGAACGTTCGAAGGGATACGCTCGCCGCAGCCGACTTCACAGTGGCTACAGTGGCCTTGATGCCAAGCTTTGCCTCGGATCGTGTTAACTGGCGCTTCGGGTGGTAATTACTGACGAGGGCCCTCTGGCTATGCGATGCACTACGGAAAAAGGAAGGAGGATGTGGGCCACACGATCCTATGAGACACAATTAAACAAGGAGGGGGAAAAGGGTGGAGAAATGGCCCAATTCTTCCCAGCATTAAGCACTCACTGGTAACTCCAGTATGAGGGTATTATGCGGATAATGCTTTTGCTCTAGTGGACTACTTATTGTGATATGGGTAGCGATAAAAACTAAGAATAGCAACTTTTTAGGTTTTATTCATAACATGGACGTGTTCGAGTTCAAGATATTTTCTTACAATTGTCTTCCTTTTGGTCTATTCATTCTATTTTACATGTTGTTTTTCTCCCGTAGTTGTTCTACAGGGTAATAACGGTTCAATATGGGCAAAAAAAGTGGTTAAAACGCATTAAGATTACTGTAATTACTGTACATAAATCTTTCTTTATACACTGGATATTACTGTATACTTTGCCACATTCTCACGAACTATCCGAATTCCTAGTCTCAAACTTAGTTCCCACAACTCGTCTCGCTTCCTTAGTGACAAATGAAACTAGACAAATAGTAACATTGTATAAGCATTATTAAGGATAGCGTCATTTTTTTTTTTTTTTTTTATAATAAGATTTAATTTAAGGGCTCTCACCCATCAGAAAAGGAGAGAAAAAAAAAACTTTTTAGATTTTTGGTTATGTTGGGATGTTCCCTGCATACGTGTCTTACTTGGCCTTGCTGATGAGCAGGATGTCAGTGAAAAGGAACATATGCCTCTCCTGGGTCTGCAGACCAGTCTTCAGCTGTGCGTATACATGACCAATAAACATCCTCGAAGAATTAACATACGATTGTACCAATAGGCAGGTCTCTGGGCTGACTGGAGAAAGACTGTTATCCCTGAGGAACAAGAACAAAAAATCGAAATCGCCCGTTACTCAACCAGAGAATAAAATGGATTTTGGTTCACATGTGCAAGAAAGTGTAAGAAAGTTCTATTAAAAATGAAAATAAAAATAAAGCGTAAACTGTGCATTTCAATCAACTAATGTTACGGTGAATAAGGACTAATAGGATTATATTGTATTGTTATTTTTTTTTATTGAATCTGTTATTAGGTGTGTCACCACATCTGTTTCTACTGTATATAAAGTATATAAACTGTATCCTTAGGTTCGGTTTTACTGAGCATGCTGGAGAATGTGGGTTCTTTTGGTAACGTCGTCACCTTTCTATTTTCATGCAAAACCCAGGAGTCGAGATTATTGATTTTTTTTTTTTTCCATCTGAAAACTGGTCTAATATGTTATATGTCACTTTCTTTACACGTGTGCAAATATTCTTCTGTAATGTTATTTATTCATTAATTTTTGTAGGGAATGGTCTTGTACATGCTGTAATAATGCAGACATAATAAACTTATATAACAAAATTTGCACTACAGATAATGTGGCGCCTAAGACTTTTGCACAGTACTGTATATGCTTTGGGATATATATCAAGACATTAAGAGTCTATAAATAATATTAGACGCACAAGAGTACAGCACGGCCAACCTGCATGCCTGCCGTGGACTACAACACACAATCACAAATGTTCACTTTGACACGAATTCTGATTGTGCACACCTGACTCAAGTCACGACTACCCTCTCTCACCATATACAGTATAAAGGACTTCCACCCTGCACTCACTTTGCAAACTACAGTATAGGCTATACTATATAAGCTGACTATCAGTCATTACCAAACCTTGATCTTTTTTTTTTTTTTTACCTGGTTTTTGATCCTGTTTTGATTTCCTCATCACGCTCTTCATATTTCCAGTGCATGCAGTTAGCTGATCGGCTGACACCTGCCTGCATTTTTTTGAAATATGATTTTAGTTTATGTTTCTGTCTTCTTCTTAAAGTCTAATAAAACTCCGTCGACCTGCACTTGCGTTCGTGACAGGACCACATTTCTGCTTTCTTGCTTTGTTATGTCCTAACCGGATCAACCTACGAGTAATATTGACACATGACTCATTATTTAAAAAAAAAAAAAAAATTTTAAAAGAAGGGGGAAAAAAAGCCACCTAAAGAGAAGCTTACTTCCACTGAACTCAGTACCATGAACTGGAGGAATATTGCACAAATGCTTCACTCGTTTACGGGAAGCAAAAAATCTAAATAAGGGTTTCAGAAGACAGCTGATGTTTGTGTCCGGTAAGCACATTTACAAATCTGGATTTCACCCCTGGTCACTTTATATTAGGAGTCACTAATCATACTCATGCCACACTAAAGAACCCCAAAATAAACAAACAAACAAACAAACAAACAAACAAACAAATGAATGAATGCATGAATGAATAAAAAAAATAATAATAATAAAATAAAATAATAATCATAATAATTAATAAATAATATATATATATATATATATATATATAATTATCATTTTTTAATTATTATTTTGAGTAGACTTTCACAAAATCATGACTAAAGACAAAGTGTGCTAGAATTAATTTGAATTAAACCTACTGAATGTTAAAAAAAAAAAAGTTAATTGTTTTAATAATTTATTTTCATTTAAAACATATATAAATAAAACAGTAATTTCCTTTTATCTTTACAAACCAGCAAATAACAGTAAAAAGACTCGAATAACACCGTTATGAGCATTACTCTGAGCTTATACGCAGGGTCAGGCTTGTGAGAAACAATGACGAATCATCCAGTGCTGCACTGACAAGGTTATAAAGGCCGAAGGACTATATTTAGCCTTTACATCCTCTAGAATTATCCTTCTGAGGAGCTTAACTACTGCTGAAAATGCTGATCGAGTCATTCTAGGACATGAGAGCATGGGCATGTAACGTGTTTAAGCCCCAATTTAAGCCTCATCGTCACACTTAAATACTTTTAACTTTTAACCATATCTGTGTAAATGGATAACTGTGATGTTGTATAAAAAAATAAATAAATAGACCAATATAAAAAAACTGCATGCATTTATGTTAGCAATCACTATGATGTACAGCATACAGTATACACCGATCAGCCATAATAACATGACCATGTGCCTAATATTAAGTAGAACCAGAATGAACCTTTTCAGCAATTTGAGCTACAGTAGTTCATTCCCTACGTGCATCACTGAGCCTTGGCTGCTTGTGACCTTGTCGCCAGTTCACCATTTTTAATTCCTTGGATTACTTTTGGTAGGTCCTGACCACTGCAGACTGGGAACATTCCATAAGAGCTACAGTTTTGGAGTTACTCTGACACAATCATCTAGCCATTACGATCTGGTCCTTTTCAAACTCGCTCACATACCTATATGAGGCCATTTTTTTCTGTTTTCTACACATCAACTGCTGTGAATTGGTAAAAGGTTCACTTGCTGTCTAATATATCCCACCCACTTCCAAGTGTCATTGTAATGAGATATTGTAATTGTAGCTCCTCTGACAAGTGCCAATTTGTGACAGTTAGATGATTGGGTCGACTTCAGCTTTTGTGGGATGTTCCTGGTCTGCAGTGGTCAGGACATACCAAAAGTGGTCCAAGAAAGGGAAAAAGTGGCGAACTAGAGACAGGGTCATCGGCAGCCAAGGCTTATTGATACACATGTGGAGTGAGGGCTGGCCTTGTAGTCCAATCCAACGGAAGAACTACTGTAGCTCAAATTGTCGGAAAAGTTACTGCTGGATCCAGTAGGAAGGTGTCAGAAGACCTTTAACCGCTGGCAAATATTTGGTAGGTGTTAAAAATGTTATAGATGATATTGATATTTAAAGCCACCTAACCCAACTGGGGAAAATAATAATAATAATAATAATAATAATAATAATAATAATAATAATAAAGTTTCCCTTTTATATATATATATATATATAAGCCTGTCAAATTATGAATATGTTTAACAGCAAATGAATGAAACATATTCTTGCTTCAAGGATGCATGTAGCACTCATGATGCAAAGATTTAAAATGATATTATTAACCCTCATCAGTAACTACTTTATGCTGTGCAGGTTAAACAAACCTAGAGCCTAACCTGGGAATACTAGGAACGAGGTGATGTGAAATTTAGCACAACCAATCAATCCACTGGCATGTTCTGAGGAGCTGGGAGGAAACCTATGCATGCACAGGGAGAACCTGCAAAACGTCAAACAGTAACCTGAGCTCAGTAACTGGAGGCACTGAAGCTGTAAAGTAGCGAAGTTACCCATTGCACCGCCATGCCACATAATCATATTACTGCATTAAAAATATAAAGGCCTGATCAACTAAAAAGTAAGTTCCTGCAAAACTAGTTTACCAGGGATAGGGGTGGGCTGGAATTCATGGAATCTTTTGTATTTTTGTACTTTTCGTAATCTTGTCTTATGACCTGACCTGCCAGCTCATACAAAACAAAGAGATAAAAACAAACACTGTGTATACTCTATATGCAAATTATACAGTTATTTCATATTATGTTGTGTTATGTTATGTTACGCTACGCTACGTTATGTTAGATTATAAAGCACTTAAAATGCTTATTTAACTCTAACACATATTCAAATACGTTAAAACATGTTACACATGTATACTGTCCAGCCAAGAAAAAAAACACATTCTAATATTTAATTGGGCCACGTTTTGCTTTGATTATGGTATGAATTTGCGCCATTTCGATAAGATTATGCAATTTCACAGCATTTATTTCCGTTCAGAGCCGCATTCACCAAGACACTCCAAGATCTTGTATCGATGATGGAAGACGTAGACCAAGTCTTCTCCAGCACATCCCATTTATTCATGTGTGAGAACCATGTCTCATGTTCCCAGAACCACTTTATCACAATTTGAGCCCGAGGACTCATCATGAATATGTCGTGCCATCATGGGGAAAAAAAAAATCAGGTGATGGGAAAACAGTACAGTACGGTCACTCAGTACATTCAGATCATCAGGTTGACCTGATAATTCTGCTGAACCTACAGAAGTTCTGACCAACAGAAGCAACCCCACCTCATAACACTAGGCATGATGGGGCACTTCATGCACCTCTCTTCTTCCCATGAACAGGGTAAATCTACACTAGACTCATCGGATCACATGACCTTTTTCGTATGCTCTACAATCTTCAGAAAACGGCACGGATAAGCCATTCTTCCATTCTTCCAAAGTGAAGGCTTTTTTCAGATTAGCCTTACTGATGAGTGTTTTTTGTAATGAATTGCAAGTCTCCTGTGTGGTGATTCACGTATCAGTGACCAGATTTGGCTGTTTTTACCATTTCGTGAGATGAATGGGCTGGCACGTTGTCATGAAGAAGGCAAACCTTCTTTGTGAGCATCCCAAAGGTTTTCAAATGCTCCACCTCTAGCGGCATAGTGTGGAATGTGTTTAAACAAGAAGCACTGTTCATAAACATACTCATTTCTGGAGACATAATTTGGGCAAATATTGTATAATAAAAAAAAAAACATAAAAAAAAAATTGTACGATATTAAAAATAAAAGTTATTTGTATTGTATAAATGCTGCGCTTGGTTTTTAAATGTGAGAAAACTAATGATGTCATGAATGGGTTACATTTAAATCATCATTGAACCTTCAAAATTGTTACAAAATTGGGGTTTAATATTTAATAAAAAAATTTATATCAGGATATCTATTAAAATCGTGAGAGAATCCCATCTTTATTAAACTGGCACCAAGGTATCGTGATAATATCGTATCGGGAGGTGACTGCTGATTCTCATCCCTGCTACAGTACGCAGCTGTTTAGTCCCAATCCCTTCTTCTTTTTTTTGCTCGTAAAAAAGGTTATACATCACTATCCTTCCAGACGTTAATAATGAGTTCTCTTCCCAATTTTAGTAGTTTCGGCAATCTCCTTCGCAGAGGAGCCAAAACATTTTGACTCTTCTGAAACTGCATCAGTTAAGGTTAAACAACTTGTTGCCAGCTGAAACATATTTATCACTGCAGTAATTATCGATAATGCAGGTGGTGACTTTTTTTTTTAATCTGAGCTTATCGTATAAAGCTTATCATGTAAAGATAATGTATTACATCATCATCCTGTACACATATTTATATGATGTGCTATTTTTATAAGATGCAGAATAATAACGGGGAAAACCTAATTGTTAAAATGAACTAAATTTGCAGTGATTGTTGATATAATTACAAGTAGGAATATTTAAAATGCAGTAAATTTAATCAATTAAATGTAAAAAAAAAACTTTTCTATTTATTTATTTGTTTATTTCATAAATTTTTATCTGGGTTTTATGTTACAAAACTTAAAATCTCATATCAGGCACTTCTACAGAAGTCAAAAAAAAAAAAAAAAAATCTAGCACCATCAGAGCTGAGCATGAACTACAAGCAAGTAATTTTCGCAATCTGAACGAGCTGCCCAGAAAATCAACTTAAGCACAAACGCAGTCCGACTCTCTCGACATGAGGGACTTTCCTTGTGTAAATATTGACATAGCCTTTGAACTTTAGCTGCCAACTTTGCATAAGCCACACAGATTCCATACCTGGATATTGTTCTGGATCTTGTAAGTGCTTTGCTGATGACCAAGGAAGGAGCAGACTGCCTGCGACAAGACAGGGCCTTTGTCCTCTAGGAAAACGGAAAAATCACAGTTACTTTATGTCCACAGAACAAAGTAGGACCACACAAACTGATCATTTGTGACAAACTAATCAGAATATTCAGCCAAAAACTAGCGTAGCTTATTTCCTACTCAGACAATAGTAGCGTTTTTCAGACTTTATTCATTTGATAAACAGCGAAACAGAATTCTAAAAAACATTAATCCAAAGGGTTTCTAAGGGGTCTAGCACAGTACAGAACATTACAGCGGTAAACATTTTGCCTTGTGCCACCTGGGCAGCTCTGGGCCCCTCTCGACATGACTCCAAAAGGCCGACCTCTGGAGTCTGGCACCAGGATGTTAGCGCTGGCTCCTTTGGGTGCTGTGGGTTGTGGTGGGGCCTCTGTGGATCAGACGTTTTGTTTGTCCGGCACATTCCATGGATGCCTGGTCGGCTTGACATTTGCAGACCGGATCAACAACCCTGAACTCTTTGCCTGCTAAGCCCCAGACATGGCGAGCTTGGTTGCACTGGGGGTTCTGGTGCCTTTCTACCGTGGCTGGCGTTGGCTTTTTTGACGAGTTTGCTGCCAACAGGCTTAAATGAGCATTGTGTTCCCGCGATCCTGTCACTAGCTATACTGTATACAAGGTATATAACTGATAATCAGCGTTACTTTAGGATCAGGATATTTCTTCAGCACAACTGCTTGATTTAATTATATAAGCAAAACTCGAAAACTATATAAGGCAACAATCGACTATGAACTACTATGATTTTTGGTGAGAGCGACAATTCATCACTTTGTTGTTGAAGTTAGTCTTTCGGCTGCTCACGGCAAGGGGTCGCCACAGCGGACACACAAGCTTGGCACGGGTTTTACACCGGATGGCCTTCCTGACACAACACTCCCACTTTTATCCAAGCTTGGGATCTGCATCCAATGGCTGGGGATCTGATCCTTCCTCATGCCAGACAAGAAACCTACAGTAGCACTAAGACACCAATGGCAACAATTTCTCAGTCAATTTATTGAGATTTTGGATGCATTTGTGCTACTGTATATTGATGTGTGATTGCTGGAATACACTCTTTCACTGGTGTCGCATCTATTAGTCAGCATTCACCAAATTATTCACCAAGTTTAAATACTTTTTGACATTGAATATGGTTGACATTAAACTGCCACTTGGTTGGCATATTAGAGCTGAATATGTAATAATTCATAATGAGGCCAATTATTAACCAAACACATGCTATAAGGCACACAATTCTGTTTTTGTGCTTTGATTTTAAGTGTTTCAAGTCTGCCTGACTTTTTTTTTTTTAAATACACTTGTATGTCTTTTTTGACTAATTTGATTGACGGATATTGATCGGACAACGTATGCTTAGCCTAGCTACATTTGGTTTCTTCTCCAGTCTCCAAAAGCATTTAGGAGGAAAAGATGATAGACCACTAATAAACCATTTGTTAATGATGATCTTTTAAATGCCCTTCCCACTCATGCTCATAATTTATTAGGGATGAATCCGTGAAGCGGGTCTCTGTTTAATTAACAAGCTGACATTCTGTATGCACATATATCATTTACAAAAATGTGCACATTACTTATTATATACAGTATGTACATAGTGTTAAATCTGTGCGCATTTTCCATTTACAGAACAAATGTAGTCCGAATCGACCTGAAATACTGACAGCAGCGCTCCTGATGATGAAGAGATGAAGAGACAACAGTCTATGGTAAAGTCAAGAGCTCTAATCAGTTTAAATGATCACGCTCTAATGGCTTTAGCAACCATGGCTGAAAAAATGTACACAAATGAAAAAGACGCTGACTTAAAAAAAAAAGTTGTGCAATTCCCTCTTTTGGTTTCGTTAGCTTTAGTTACCACAAATATTTCTGCTTAGTCATAAATTTATCAGAAAACCTCATTAATCACTGATTTAACATCTGATTAAATCGGTTCCATACTGTATACAGACAGGTATACAGTATATCGAACTTGTATATCAAAAAGCAAATGCATCAATACTGTAGGTTCCACTGTGGCAGCATCGTTTAGCACTGTGGCCTTGGACCTCCAGGTTCTGAGTTTGATTCCCGACAACAGGTTTTTTTGCCAAACATACAGTACTTCTGTTCTTTGATTTTGAGTTTTTGTGCAGTGTTGCTATATAATACAAACAGTTCGAACAAACAGTTCTTTCACATGCAGCTGTACAGAACAAGGTGAAAACATGCAAAAAAATACAACTGTGACAGATGTTACTTGTAAACAACCCGATCATTTGGTAATTCACATCCTTAAATTGCAGTAAGTGCATTTATCTGTGTAATTTCTAATTGCATATCGTTCTTTTGCTCATATGCTGTAGAACAACTACATAATAATAATAATAATAATAATAATAATAATAATAATAATAATAATAATAATTCAATAATCATTTAAAAAGCAAAGGTTCTCCAATAGTGTCTTCAAAAAAGAGATAAAGTCAGGATTAAAGTCCTTGGAACATATCAGGAAGTGTACCACATTCCAGCATTAAAATTTTTAGAAACAAACAATTTCCATTATCCGCAGGAAACCTGCAGCGGTTTAAGTGATACACTGTCCATGCTTCAACATGTCAAGCCTCACAAAAATAAATAAATAAATGAATGAATAAATAAATAAATAAATAAATAAATCCCTTCGTGTATGTCCACTATGTCACTTAGGGCAGGATCGGTCAAATTAAACACCTCTGGCACAACACTGTTCTGTGGTCTGTCAAAGGCTAACTTAAGTAAAGCGGAATTCAAATATAGCTCTAAGAAAGTGTTGCAAGACCAGGAGCATGATAAATGAAGAAACACACACACACACACACACACACACACACACACACACACACACACACACACACACACACATACGAATAAGGCAAAAGTCAGCAAAATATGTGGGTTGTTGTAAGTGCTCATACTCAGGATTGGTATAAACACTAAAGCAATGAAACTCGAAGTATACAGTCAACACAGTAACCTAATGTAATACCAACATTAAACAGTACTGCACATCGGCTCTTACGTTCATTTTAAAGTGCCTCCATCAACAAGATTTCTGGCACTTCTTTCCTGCTCATACTGTACCATGCCGCATTAGCTGTCAAACAAAAAGAGGAACAGGTACTTCTTGAGCCAGACAAACTAATCCATAGAACCTGACCAAAGCTAAAAAGCAAAGCTAGTGCTCGACCAAAGAGAAAGGAGTGAGAGAAAAACGAAAAAAAAAAGAAGAAAAATCTACACATAGGGTATTTTGAAGTGAGACAAATCACATAGGGAAATCCAAACACACGAAACCAACCGAGGATGACAAACAGGATGGTCTAACCACTGGCATCCCGGGCTGGAGAGGGTTCCCTGAAATAACTCTGCATAAACATGGAATTACTGCTAACTTCAGCGCCGTGCAGACGCCAGCTCCGAGACCACGGAGCATGCCTTTTCCACCTCTTTGTGGCTTACTTATACAAACTAAAAGTATACAAAATAATAAAGTTATTTAAAAATGACTAAGAAGCCAGGCAAATTAGTATTGGTAGAGTATGTGACATTTGATACATTGTTATATTGTATTATCAAGCATTGTATTCATTAAGTGGATAGTTTCTAGAATTGTATTTCAAATATTCCACTCATTATGTTTTCACATGTTGTGCATTAAATGATGCTGTAATGACTAAAACAAATACTAGATGCATGTGAGGAAATTTTATTTGCAATATATATAAAATATTAATATATATATATATATTTCTGGATTTATGCGCAATTCTGTACAAGGCATTTTGCAATCTGAGGAGCGTCTAATGTTTTAGCCATTTCTTCTTCTTTTTTTTTTACATTACAACTGCAAATAACCAAAGTACATCATAATATAATATCCATGTGCTATAATAATTCATAATAATGTTCTTCTATGAATATACGTGCCAAATGAATTTGACAGCTTCTTCCTGTGCAGAAAGCAAGATCAGCAAGCAGTCTTGAACAAACTGTAATAGAAATATATATAGCAAGGTTTTCCTCCCTCTCAAATTCTCAATAACCCATAATAAAAATGAATAATATACTGTACAAGACAGATAGATTGTAGCTCTAGAAGATGCATAATCAGACCCGAGAACACTGTATCCTTATGATCTATAATAATAACACCAATAATAATCATTTTAGTTTAAAAAATTAAATAAACTAAAAAAAAAAAAGGATTCTCAGGACCAGAGCAGAAACAAGCCAAAAGAAATCATGCAGCATCCTTGGTGGTAATGTGGAATAAAGCAGAAGTTACCCGCTTGTTATCCAGATGCGCACACATTCTGGTCTCCTCTGTGAGTGCTGAACAGCGGCTCTGGCTGATGTTTACGTGCTGCTGCGGTGACATACTTTCCATTCAGATGCTCACAGGTGGTTGGACCGATCCAGGACAAGTGAAAGCCTCGTGCACAAAGTTGCAAAGTCGCGCGCAAAGTTCCGCGACTTTAACGAGTCCACGTCGCGGATCGCACAGAACACATAACCTCCAGTCAGACTACATCATGCTACACTGACACGAATACACGGACAGCGTTAAACGTGTGGTGAGTATATCATCCAGAACGGGTAAGATCCACTGAAATGGGGCGCGCGCCCTGCGCCGCGGACTAACAGTCCGAATCCAGGAATAAGTTTCCTTCAGCTCGGCTCAGCGCATTGATCTGTACACATGAGCCGCGCCCCCGGGTCCTAAACCCCGCGGCGTCCATTCCACTGCTGGGGAAACCTCCTTCACTTTCAGCTCAGCTGTCTTTGATGTTCTAGGGAATACAACCTGAACGCTACACTAGTCCATCAATCACAAGGACGTATTCATTCACACACACACACACACACACATATATTTACATATTAGGGAAATTTATCTTAACTAGTCCACCTTTTGGCGGCACGGTGGCTTAGTGGATTCCCGCCTCAGGGTCTGTGTGCATGGACTTTGCATGTTCTCTCCCTGCTTGATTGGTTTCCTCCAGGTTCAAAAATTAGTGCAGATTAGTGTAATTGGCGTTTCCAAAATCCATAGTGTGTGAATGTGTGTGAGTGTTGACCGGAGATCCTACCACAGTTGCACCATTGGCCTCCTTGGTCCCTAGTTGGTCTGCAAAGGTTCCCAGTTGGATGGATGTACAGTACAAAGATGTGCATATTAAGTTAATTGGCTTTCCCAAATTGCCTGTAGTGTGTGTGTATGTGTGTGTGCGGGACTGAGGGGTATACCCAGCTTTCTGCGCAAAGTCTCCTGAGATATGCTTACCCTACCCCCCCCCCCCCCCCACCCAACACAACCCTGTACACAGGATAAGAAATATAGGGAATGAATAAGTGAATGAATCAATTATTATTGTTTTTTTTTTTTTTTCATGTGTGAAAATGATTCCTTATGCTCCCAGAATCACCCAATATGGCCAACCCGTCAGGGAAAAAAAAAACTCCACAGATGTGATAATCTGGTCATTCAGTACATTCAGATCATCAGCTGACTTTGTTTTATTGCCACATAACACTGCTGAGCCTAGACCTGAGCAACTAAAACAAGCTCAGATCATAACACTGTCTCCGGACGCTTGTACAGTGGCCACTATGCATGATGCCTGCATCACTTCCATTCTTACGCTGACACACCCATCATTCTGGAATAGGGGCAATCTGGACTCATCAGGTCACATGACCTTTTTCCATTGCTCCAAAGTCCAAGCTTCAATGCTTCCTAGCAAACGGAAACCTTTTTGTAATTATTTTCACCAGGTTTTTAAAAATTTTTTTTTTACCAAGAGTCGCAATCCTGTCAGTTCTCATCATATTGTGTATGTGTGTGGAAAATTCTCTTACTTTCACTATTAAACATAGATATTATTTCTCCTGTAATGTTTTTATGATGCAGTTTTACCAAGCATTTATGTGACTTTTTTTGTTCGTTTCTGACACATTTCTTCCGCAAAGCATTATCCTTCTAAGTGTTAAAGATGCATTGTTTTAGTCATTTCAGTAATCCCCTTAGTTGTTTTCTTTGCTAGATGTAGGCTAATAATCTAATCTTTCTAAATCGGTTTTTGGCAGTATATGATAGAGCAAAGACATCAGCAAGCAGTGTTTCATCTAAGCCTTATCTGGTATAATATACAAATACTGAGGCTTGGTGGTTATCACGGTTCCGTCACATCTCCATGGTTGGGTTCAAACCTTGCCCTCAGTCTTGCGCGTCTGAAGTTTGCATGTTCTTCCGGTGCTTGATGGGCTTCCTCTGGTTACATTGGTTTCCTCTCACAGTCCAGAGACTTGCAGTGTAGTCTGATTTGCATTTCCAGATTACCTTTAGCATGTGTGTGTGCTTGTGCCCTGTGATGGGTTGGCACCCAGGGGATACGGCACAGCCCCCCCCCCCCCCCTTCATAGAATACACCTGGAGGAAACACACATGAACTTGTCTTCCCACAAACTCTTATACAAGATTACACTGGGGACCCTGATCTGCAACATGGCAGTAAGTCATTGTACCACCCTAATAAAATACAGTTTTATAAAACTTCATTATGTCTTAAAAAAAACCATCTTCACTGTCAAACTAATAAAGTAATGAACTTTATTTATTTATACTATTATATATTTATTATTAAATGTAAACTGTAAAATGTAAATGTTCTTGTTGCCCAAGGTTTCCAGAGTCACACTCTTATCTGTCTATAATAGAGGGAGGAAAAGGTATAAAAAGTAATAAGAACACCAATAAATATTTTTGGACTGTCTTTATCAGCATTGTGTTACATCTAAAGGACAAATCTATAAAAAAAATATATAAGTTTAGCACATGTGGAGCTGCAAATGATGTTAAAGTAGGGGAAAGTAGGACATAGACTATGGTGCTCATAAATCTCAAATAATTAATAAGATAAATATAAACTCGTTCAACGAATTAGAGAAAGACTATAACAATGGGAACTCAGTGCCTGAGGCAACAACATGACTTCGCTTCATAAAAGTTGGAAACTTGATGCAGACTTGCATCAAAAACACCCTTCCCCTTTTTGGGAAGTCACAATTATGGAATCTCTCTTGAGGATACAACTGACCCACCAATTTCATTTCAGCTCATTGAAAATAGAAAAACAAGCTCAAGTGAAGGGAGTTGATATCAGTTGATTGTAAATGCGTTTGTCTTGACACAAATTCCAGAATCTATACATTATTAGTTAACATTACGATGATGAATGTAAAATCTCCTCTCTTCTTAGATCCAATTCTAAATATAGCTGAACTCCAACCCTCTCTTTCTGAAAGCAGAATCTGGATATAATCGAACATTTATTAAAAAGTAGCAGACATCACGAATAAGAAAAAAGTTTAAGTATATTCACCGATCATCCAGAATATTATGACGGAGAGATTACGTGAATAACATTGATTTTCTCATTACAATGGCATCTGGAATTGGGTGGGATATACGGTATGAGGCAGGACGTGAGCATTCTGTCCCTGAAGTTGATGTGTTGGATGGAGAAAAAATGGGCAAGCGCAAGGATTAGAATGACCACGGCTCAATATGTTTGAAATAAATTGCACAAATACCAAAAGTGATTATTGTATGTAATATAATGTGCATAGTAAGTGCAATGTCTTTATACAAGCTACTATTACATCTACCACATACTTAACAAATAAAAATAGTCATAAACACAGTCAACATTGTAAAAGTACTTTAACACAGCAAATGTGTTTCGGTTTATACATTAAGCAACCTAGAAACACCTCTTCAAAAGGGAATCTTGGCAACTTTCTGTTGATGTAGTATTTTCCCTTTAAGAAAACTCTTTGAGACTAATTAGAAAAGAAGAAGAAGTGGGGGAAAAAGTTTTAGGAGCACGAGAGCCGTCCCCGCCCTCCACAACACGCTGGCAGAGGACAGAAATAGACCGAGCGGTAACCAGCAGTCTCAGCTTCCCTCCACGCATTGCACTCTGTAATTTACTAGATTGGTTAATGGAATGAAAAAGAGTCCTTGGGTTAGTGGCAAAAGTGCGCTTTGTTTTTGTCCATCCTGTATTTCTCTATCATTATCTTTTTTTTTCTCTTCTAGCTAAGACTGGCTTGAAAGGGAAATATGGATGCCACATGGTGTTTTACTTGTGTTTGGAAGACTTGTTCAGCTATTCGTGCTCGTAATATAAAAACATGATGCGACAACTAGTATAGGAATCTTTTCTGGGCATCTTGCATTTGAGTTTTACTGCAAGTGGTGAAGTTAGCCCTGAAGACTGTTAGGCAAAATCAAGTGTGAGCTAACAGCGATGATGAATTACTAAATCATAAATAACAGTATTCACAGAGAAAGCATAAAATTGTGAATGTGAAATGTGTTCTCCTCCTGGTTTTCTGAAAACAACCACAGTGTATAAGACAGACCAGGACACATTCGTCCTTATATCAGGTACCATCATACTGTATATACACGGGGGGTGGAAAATATTTATAAGACATAATTGTGCTTTATACATTGTGTGAGCCACCTCTCATTTCTTTATAGTACAGGGTGGGCCATTTATATGGATACACCTTAATAAAATGGGAATGGTTGGTGATATTAACGTCCTGTTTGTGGCACATTAGTATATGTGAGGGGGCAAACTTTTCAAGATGGGTGGTGACCACGGTGGCCATTTGGAAGTCGGCCATCTTGGATCCAACTTTTGTTTTTTCAATAGGAAGAGGGTCATTTGACACATCAAACTTATTGGGAATTTCACAAGAAAAACAATGGTGTGCTTGGTTTTAACGTAACTTTATTCTTTCATGAGTTATTTACAAGTTTCTGACCACTTATAAAATGTGTTCAATGTGCTGCCCATTGTGATGGATTGTCAATGCAACCCTCTTCTCCCACTCTTCACACACTGATAGCAACACCGCAGGAGAAATGCCAGCACAGGCTTCCAGTATCCGTAGTTTCACATCTCATATCTTCACACCATAGACAATTGCCTTCAGATGACCCCAAATATAAAAGTCTAAGGGGGTCAGATCGGGAGACCTTGGGGGCCATTCAACTGTACCACGACGACCAATCCACTTTTCAGGAAACTGTTCATCTAGGAATGCTCGGACCTGACACCCATAATGTGGTGGTGCACCATCTCGCTGGAAAAACTCAGGGAACGTGCCAGCTTCAGCGCATAAAGAGGGAAACACATCATGTAGCAATTTCAAATATCCAGTGGCCTTGAGGTTTCCATTGATGAAGAATGGCCCCACAATTGTCTATGGTGTGAAGATACGAGATGTGCAGCACCTGAAACTACGGATACTGGAAGCCTGTGCTGTAAATTAAATTATGTGAATCAAAGTAAAGTAATGGGTGCAAAAGTTTTACTGCTACAAAGTACTGTACCTAAATTTAAAAAAATTAATTTCCCCTCTAATGCGTTTCCACCATTCAGCATCACCAGCATCCTAATCACCGGCCTGATCATCTGCCATCACCTGCTCCTGTTTCTCACTGGTTCATGCCTTAACTTAGATGTTTTTTAATACTCGAATGACTCATAGATCAAAGTGTGGGTTAAAAAGCAAAACATTATCTGAAACTGCTCAGGTACAGGGACTGGATGGAAAATGAAAACCTTTCAAAACAACAACAACAAAAAAAAACCTTCAAGTAGGTTTTTTTTTTTTAACTAAAATACAAAATATTTAAATCCAAAATTGGTTTAAATAATATTTTGGGGGGTTTCATCCAGGTACTCCGGTTTCCTCCTATAATCGCAGATTAGACCCATTGGCGTTCCCAAATTGACCGTAAAGTATGAATGAAATAGGTGAGTGAGTGAGTACATTTTGGCGATATGGTTGGTACTGTAAATATCGATACAGTGGATAAACTTGGCAAATGTTATAAGCATTGAGGCTCCAAAGCTTTCACTTTCTTCTTTCAGATTAAATGAACATGTAACAATGTTTCCATGTAACACCCACCCTGTTACACTCTGCTCACAACATATAATCCATCTTTCATTTTTATCTGCAGCTATTAGAGTATAAGTGGTGCATTCATCAGTAGTATTGGATAACATGAGCAATTATTTATTAAGCAATTAATTATTAAACCTTGCTTTTCAATATAAAAAAAAACCCAGGATTATCACAACTTTTGTGTGTAAACAGTTACCGATTGGCTCCCTTCACATGTGGCATGGAATTATACCAAGGCAAAAAATGTGACCTCACTTTATAAAATGTTTAACTCTAGAGAATGGGTTTACAATAAGAAGAAAAAAAAAGTAAAAAATTGGAGCCTTTTTTTGTCCGCTTGCAAAAGTTCCAAAGGGTGTTCAAACTATTTGTTCATGACCAGGCAACCTTTTTTTCCACCCTAAAGGCCCAGAGGGTCTTTGTTTAATTGTATTGTTCCAATCTGCCTATTAATGTTATTTGTTTAAATGTGGTCTAAGACAGCGTTACTGGACAACTGCCATGCACTGTTTCACAAAGTGCAGAGTAACATTAACTACACTGTGCTGCTCTTGTAAATAGCTACATTTCAGTGCAATAGATGCCAAGTGATTAAAGGGATTGAGATTAACATTTGGCTTAATCTGCCCTAAGCAATTAGAGGAATTCTAGAAAAGGAGGTTTGGCCATTGTTGGCCAAATTAATTAATGAACAAATCAATAACTAGGCTTCATAATGACACATGTGCCAAAATGAATTCTGTCAATAGAATATACATCTGCAAGTATAACATACTAAAATGAAACAAAAGAAAAGAAAAACGGAAATAGTAACATTTGTAAGTATTCCAATTTGCACACTACAGCAGAGACAACTGAAAAATGAAAGCATAAAAGTTTTGTGTAACACATTTTCAGTTCCAGTTTGTAAGAGTCTAGCTTGTTCACTTTCTTTTGTAATTATTGCAGAAAAAGGCCTTTTAGAGGGCAAAAAAATACAAACAGGAACATTGTCATCAATCTACAGTTGAAACACTGCTTTGGTCAGATACCAAATGCTCATTAAATCTCATTAACCTCTTTAATAAAATGACACAATACTGTATATATATATATATATATATATATATATATATATATATATATATATATATATATATATATATAGAGAGAGAGAGAGAGAGAGAGAGAGAGAGAGTGTATATATATATATATAGGTGAATAAATCTATCTATCTAATACATCAAAATGAATAAAGTTGGAGAAAACTAAATCAATGAGAGGGGGAAACCCTGCTGAATGGGACTTTATAATGTATGAAAATATGTGAAAAACTATACTGATGAACACTTAAAAACCAATCAATGTCATACCAATAAATCCAAACTTCTAAATTGGGTTCAAAACTTTGCTGCCTGAAGCATCTTAAAATCGAATAGGTCATCATGACCCACTTACTTTATTTGTTACATGTTCTAAATTTCTGAACCCAATAATGAAGAAAATGGGAAAAGCATGGATGATATTATAAGGCATGAACACCACCCTCACACTGACCTCAATTCCACTTTAAAATATGAAATGTATAAGAAAAAATAAATGGCCTAAATATCAAGAATGACCGGTAATGCTCTGATGTAATTAACAAAATCAAAGCACAATACACACTTTTTGGACAAAAGAATGCAAACACCACTTCATAACAGAATGCACACAAACGGTTGCAACATATTTGCAAATAAACCCCCTCACTGGAAAAAAAGGGGCTTAACCCAAAACTGGTTCAGCATGATGACACCCTTGCGCTGATATCAAGGTCCATAACACATTATTTGCAAAAGGTTGTTGTGGAAGATCTTAAGTGGTTTAAGTGGGTTTGACCTCAACCTCACTGAACACCTTTCAGATGAATTTGAACACCCAAGTTCACTAAAAGCCTCAGCACAGTTGTGTGGTGGTTAACACTATTGCCCCTGACATCTAGGGTCCTCAAGGTACTCTGGTTTCCTCCCACAGTTTAAATAAATGCATATTAGGGTAATTGGTGTTTAAAAATTGGTCATATTCTGAGCGTGTGCGTGCTCGTATGTCTTGCAATAGATTGGCATTCCATCCAGTGTGTACCCTGCCTTATGCCGAGTCCCCTAGGATAGGCTTTAAGCTTTTGAGTGAGTGAACTTCACTAACGGCATAAATTCCCATAATCACATTCTAAACTACAATGTAAAGCCTTCCCAGGAAAGTGGGATCAGTACAGCAGCAAAGGGAGGACGAACAGGATGTTCAACAAGCACGTATGAATGTGATAGTTGGGTTTACACATAATTCAAGTATTCTACTCAGAATTACTACTAATAAGTGAGCTACACTGTCAGATGTTATGCCTAAATTCTAGCTAATAGTCCAAGTTGTGGTCTTACAAGAATGTCAGGCAGGTTTTGTTTTGAAAAAGTCAACCGCAAAAATCAACTTGTTTCTGTGCTCTCTGCCAAGTTTATACATACACACAAAATTTATTTGAATGCTCATGGCTTATAGCTCACATTGTATTAAATAATATTTCTTAGGAAATATTAGAATATTGCTTAAGATGAATCAAAAATATTTACCTACGTATTACTACATGGCAGATGCTCCAGGCTCCTTGAGCATGTCATGACATGGAGGCAATCAGCCTGTGGCACTGTTGAGGCATTATTGATTTTTTTTTTTTTTTTTTTAAATAGTAGCCTTCAGCTCTTCTGTATTGTTGGATTGAGCGTTTCTCATCTTCCTCTTGACAATACGCTATACATTCTGCTCTCTATGGTTCAGGTCATACATCTCGTATGTCTGGCCAATCAAGTACAATAATATCATGGTCAGTTGTGTCTTGTTGCTGTTAGTCTTTTGGTTTCTCCCATTGAGGGGTTGCCACAACAGACCAATCGATCAGCACAACAACTTGGCAGAGGTTTCACGACAGATGCCCTTTCTGAGGCAACCATTTCTCCGGCCTTGGGACCAGCCCTGCATCCAGTGGCTGGGATTTGAGCATTGAGTGGGAATCGAACCCTTCCACCATGTGGTAGGCCGGAAACCTACCACTGAGCCACCAATGCCCCTGTATGGAGGAAGGGTGGGTACAGAGACAATAGCCCAATTAGTGCTATTACAACTAAAAATCCATATTATGGTAAAAACACACAGTTAAGTAAAGAGAAAAGACATTCCACCATTACTTTAAGAAAGGTCAGTCATTGCCAGTGACCCTGAATACAGGATAAAGCGGAATAGACGATGAGTAATTGAGGTCAGTCGATCTGAAAAATCTCAAGAACTTTGAATGTATCTGCAGTCACCAAAATCATCAAATGGTATGATGAAACCGGCTCTCATGAGGGCTGTCCCAGGAAAGGAAGACCAAGAGCTACTTCTGCTGCAGACGATAGGCTTATTCGATTGACCAGCCTCAGAAACTGTTGATTTACAACACCTCAAGATTTGAGCCCACATAAATACTTCTCGGAGTTCAAAGGGCAGATGTATTTTAACATCCACTGTTGGAGACTGTGTGACTGTGTTAGTCCTTCACGGTCGAATCGTGGCAAAGAAGCAATTACTTCGGAAGAACAGCATGGAGAAGAGACTTGCTTGGGCCAAGAAACTCAAGTAATTACAGTATCATCAGATCAGAAGCAAACTGTTCTTTGGGCTGATGAGTCCAAATTTTTGTTTTTGGTGCCAACCTCTTTGTCTTTGCTAGATGTAGGGAAGGGAAACAGATGCTTTATGAATACGTGGTTCCCACTGACTCATGGAGGAGTTGTGATGGTGTGGGGGTGCTTTGCTGGTGACACTGTTGGTGACTTAATCAAAATTCAAAAATCTAACACACCTGTAGATTATATACAAGAGCAATTTGTCCAAGAAGGAGGGCGGTGGAGTGTAACCTGGCCTCCACAATCACCTGATCTAAATCCAATTGAGATGGTTTGGGACGAGTTGGACCAGAGACTGAAAAAAACGCAGACAAGTACTCAAGACCCCTTGGAACTCCTTCAGGATTGTTGGAAAACCATTCCAGGTACCTCATGAGGCTTACTGAGAGAATGCTCAGTGTTGGTAAAGATGTCATCAAAGGAAAAAGGTAGCTACTATGAAGAATCAAAAATATAACGTAAACTATAATTTTGTGGTGACTATATTTCCATATTTTTTCTGTCATAATTACAATTCAGTATTAATATACAATGTTGAAAAGAATGGAGTGAATAAGAAGGTATTAAGACTGGTACACCTACACACACAGTCTGGCCGAAGAAATGTCACACACCAAGATTTCATTTGATCACCTTTATCATCTTTAGATTTAATTACAGGACACAATGTGGTGAATCAGTTCGCGTGTGACAATTATTCCTCATGCTCCCAGAACTACTCTTAACCTGGTCATTTCATGTTGGACTTTACATAACCTTTTTCCATTGCTCCAATCTTTATGCTCCCTAGCAAGTTCAAGTCTTTTTTTTTTTTGATTCCCTCTAACAAGTGGTTTTCTTATGACCACATAGCTGTTTAATAACAATCCTGTACGTTCTCTTCACATTGTGTGCATGGAAATGCTCTTATTACACACAACTGTTTTTTCTGTAAATTATTTTACCATGCAACTTCACCATTAAGTGATCTCCATTCATGTTTTCTTCCGACTTCATTTCTTCCAGAAAGTTAACGGTTCATTACCATCCTTCCAGGCTTTTGATAATGATTTGAAGAGTTCTTAACCAGTTCCTTTATGCATTCTCAATATATAGCACACTATTTAGCTACACTAGAGGAAACTTTTGCTCAGGGTTCAAATGTTGATTGTTCTTTTGAATGCAACGCCTTTGGGTAACATTTTAAATGTCTTTACATTTTGCCAAACTGAAACAGTACCGTGTGTCCATGCAATGTAATGTCTAGTTTTCTTCATTGGCGCTCATAAGGAAGCTGTCGTGAGTAATATACTTTGATTTATAAGTAGCTATAAACCTCCAAGACTTAGAAAGGTGTGTGCTGATTCTCACTTGTCATAAATGACAACAATTTGTTTTAAAATCCAATAAGTAATTAGCTCGTACATCTCTAGCACCATTTGCCCAAGCGACTTTGTCATGACTTATTTGGAAAAACAACTTCGTACTTACTTAAAGAATTCTAAACAAAAGCTTGGCGTGTTCGGAGATGCTGTACAAATGTTATTGTTTCTGCATAGCATGTTAGGTCAGGTCACTTCGATGTTTACATTCAATCTTAAAAATGAGGTCATTTAACTTAATTCTTCATTCAAGTTTGTCCATTTTTATTCTCCCACTTATAACCCACAACAACTGAGTGGGAGGTTCAGTTCATCTAGGGCCAATATACTCTTTATTACTTATCGGAAGAATCGTACTACATGTCACATCAGTTCATTGAAAAACAGGAGTTTCGTATCTGGACATTATGAGTTCCTCTGTTTGTTGTTTTTGTTTTTTTGAGCAACACAATATGGAGCCCAAGATATGTGAATCGATATGATAATGTATAGTCATGAAAACATGCACATGTCCAAGTTCTTGAAGTGAAACCAAAAAAGGGACATGACACCATTGATTTTGACATGTTTTTTATTTTATATAAACCATCATTTCTTTGGTGCACAGACGATAATGAACTGCACACATTTTTAGCTGCACATGCCTTATATACATACACACATACTGTAGTATACAGAATAAACACAATACGAGCCAGTAGTTTGGGAACATCTTCTAATTCCATGTTTTTTCCCCTGATTTTAATGTCCTTCTACATTGTAAAACAATGCATTTAAAATATGTAATAATCTTCTTTGAATAATTGATCTTGAGATGTGTCTGCTACTTACGCTTTGTAAAGCCTTCATAATGGCTCTAATACTGTACTACTCTTCATTACTGTAATACTGTATTGCATGGGTAACATGTTTGTTCCTATGGCACCACCTAGTGGATAAACTGATAAAAGGACAGTTAAATTACTGGGCTCTACAATAGGCATGCAAATCTACCCTTTAGTATTTTGGAAGAGTAACTTATGAACAAGTGGAATATTACTTACCTCCTGGTTCAGTAAATATAGATAGCGAGAGAGAGAGAGAGAGAGAGAGAGAGAGAGAGAGAGAGAGAATGGCTGCAATTGTCTGCATGTTGCTGGACTGTGTAAGCATCTTTGGAGCTTGTCCACATACAGGCCTGGATCCATCTAGAGCAAAAGAAAAGAAAAATAATTATAAACCAACCAATCTATTATTAGCCCAGTGTATTAGATAAAAAGGCAAATAAAAGGTTGTATAAATTTAACCAACATACACAGATCAGCCATAACATTAACTAATCCAATAGGTGAACTAAATAACTTTGATCAATTATACACCAATTAACCGCTGACAGGATCATAGGCACCCAAAGCTCACCATGGAACCAAATGCCATCAGCACAAATCACTGGAGGAAAAAAAAATAAAAAATCAGTGCTGGCCACAGTGAAGATAAAGAAGCAGAACACCCAGTACACCACAGACCACAGCGCATGTGGCCCAGCAAGGAAAGAGCCCAGACTGCTGACCCAGACTCCTAGATCACAATCCGTCTGAGCACCCAAGAGATGCACCTGACAAGCACTTGTACAGTTGTAGTTAAAGTATTTCATCTCCTCCAAACTCAACATGTTTTAGGAATTGCTTAAATTGCAGTTTCAAAAGTACCGGTTCCCTAGCAATCATGTTATGTCTACCCAGGTAAGAATAAAAGCACCTAGTCTCTCTGCAGTGCCTAGCAGAATTTGTGAAATTTAAGAGGTTTCTCGATCCTCTACTGTGCAATATATAATCCTTCATTTTCTCAGGTACATTAAGTGCATGAGAAATCTCTCATGCCTGTTCTCTAATGCAATTTCTGCGGTTGTGGGACAGATTGATTTAAGTATCTGGAAAACATGTTGAGCTTAATACAACAGTCTACAGAGCTTGCACAGAATAGTGCAAAAACCAAAACATGTAAGTGACTGCAAGAATGCTTTGCTGTGACAGCAAGACTAAGGTAACTCAATCACTGGACAGTATTAAAATAAATAAATCAATTAAAACTTCCAAATCCTCACCACACTTTAAACAAGATTGGGTACTGAAATTACTGTAACCTCCCTAACAGATTGATCCAATTATGAGACCATTCTCCACTGAATTATAAGAATTGTGGGGGGAATGCTTCACCACATTTCTCTCAAAATAATAATGAATCATTGAAAGTTTTCTTTGGTTTTTGCACGATTCTTGGTAAACTCTAAGATCTCTAGTATGTGAATAAATCTCAGAGGACCAGTCACAGTGATAAACTCTCAAAACAACTCATTTCACAGCATCAATGCTACAGGCAGTGACATTCTTTTTATAATTTCCTTTTTCTCATTCTTATGATTAAAGTGGACATACATCATCAGTCCAAAGTTTGGACACACTTCCGAATTCTATAGTCTTTCCTGATATTTCTTTCTATCTACCTTGTAAAACAAAATATGCGATAATCTACTCTGAACTACCTTTATAACGGCTCTAATCTGAGGTGCTGTTTGTTGGAGGTTTTTGAGGTTGGTAACCCTAAATGAACTTCTCCTCTGCAGCAGCTTTCATGGGATGGTATTCATGAGAGCCAGTTTCATCATGGTGCTTGATGGGTTTTGCAAACACACTTGACAATACCGTTATTGCAAGAACGGTTACAGAACAGCTGAACTGTGTCTCTCAAAATAACAACTTACTGTTTTTTTTTGTGTGTGTGTTACTTAATTCCCTAATGCCATACGTGTTATTTGAATAGTTTTTTTGGGGGGGACAAAAAACAAAAAAAAAACTGAGCATTGTCCTGGAATGCAGAAAATAAATCTAAACTTGTGCCCAAACTTTTGAAAGGTACTGTAAACTGAAGCTTATGAGCTTTCTCTGCATGATTCTGCACTGTGTTGCTGCAGAATAATTAGAATAACTGCAAAAACGAGAAAGTTTCTCTCCAAGATCTTGTATTGGTGATGGGAGAGGCCCGCTGCGTAAAGTCTTCTCCAGCACATCCCAAAGATTCTAAGGTCTGGACTCTGTGGTGGCCGCTCTATGTGTGAAAATAATGTCTCATGCTCCCTGAACCCCTCTCACAATTTGAGCCCAATGAATCCTGGCATAATTTTGGAATATGCCCATGCCATCAGGGAAGAAAAAATGTATTTGATGAAAAACTTCAGCGTATAAAGGTTGTCAGCTGACCGCCAGGCTGTCTTCTGATATGGTTGTTTAAGACATGAAAAGCTAACTCGCTGCATCAGTTAGGGTTAAATAACTTCTTGTAGCTGAACTTTATTAATTACTGCAGTAATTATCCATCGGAAAGCTCTAGACTATTTGTTTGGTTAAATCCAGGTGGTGACACTTATTTTTTGCCAGGCAGTCAAAGTAAATGAAAAGAGCTACAGTACTTCAACACACATTTGTACAGGACAATATCTTAGAAAGACCTGTATTGATTTATATACATATTTATTTAATACAATCTTAATGTTAAAGCTTTATAGAACAATGCAAGTTAGAGGTTCGAATCTCTGCAGTCAGTTTTCTTATTATATAATCTCAGCCAGAGAATATGCACATTGCAACTTTAACCAAGTAGGCTGTTTACGCAAAATAAGTTATAACTATAACTGGCCTATTTAGATTCATCACCTGATTTTTACACTATTGGTCAAAAGCTAGCCACCTGTTAATCATTATAACTTAGCATTTTTAACTATTACGTTGTAATAGAGCTTTTTTTTTTTTTACTTACAACTTTTAAGGCACTTTTTGTATAGAGACCAGAAAGCATTCAGTCAGTAGCTTCCGGCATCAAATACAATTATGTGATAAAAGGGCTTTAATTGTCTTGCTTATACTATATGCTTATTAAATAAAAAAAATTATTCCCAGCTGAGAATGTCCGAGTATAATATGGGAAAAGCCTTTCCAAAAATACATTGAAACAGCCGAGTTGTTGTTGGTCTTTAAGCTGCTCCCAGCAAGGGATCACCACAGTGGACCATCCAATCCGCAAATACAAGCTTGGTACAGGTTTTACGCCGGATACCCTTCCTGACGCAACCCTCCCAATTTTATTCGGACTTGAGACCGGCACAGCATCCAGTGGCTGGGGTTAGAGCACTGGCTGAGAATCAAACCCGGGCCTTCCGTATGGCAGGCGAAACATCTACCACTGCGCCACCAGTGCCCTAAAACAGATGCAGAGTCTTTGGCATAATAATAATGATAATATCATTAAGACTGTTGAGGTTGTGGAGCCACGAAAGGACATGGTGTTTACCTTACTCAACCCCAAAAGTACCCAATACAATAGAGCAAATCCTGATCATATACAGCTGGTCGTATTTCGCAGAAAGACAGATTATAAAGACCTTAGAAAAAATGCAATATCTAGTGCATTTTTAAATAATCAAAGACCTTAAAGCAGATATTAAGTGTTGTGTATAAAATTTTTTATATTTTTAAATATTCAAAATACAAGTTTTCCATTTTCAAAGGCCTCTTTGTGCCTCTGTTTTATGGCCTGAGTAGAGGGTTACTCATAGAAAAAGACCAGATTTAAAGTTTGCCCAGGAAAAATAATTATTTTAGCCAGCCTACCAGTTTTTAATATTTGAGAACAAATAAAAATTGAGAAAATAAAGAAAAATGGCTGCAGACAGAAATAAATGCAAATTTAATTCTATAAATTAGTGCTGAACTCAATAACGTACCATAGTAAAATCAGAAATGTGTAAATAGTACACAACCTATGCGCAAGCTTTGACGATTCTTTACATCCTATAGCAAATTTATTTTACTCACTTATGCTTCTGAAAAAAACAAAAAACAATTTGCTATAAGATTAAAACCCCTAAAGTGAAACATGTTAATTGTTTCATTACAATGGCACTAATCATGGAGTGGGATACATTAGACAGTAAAGAAACAGTTCCTGAAGTTGATATATAAGCCAAGAGGTCTTTAACAAGGGCCAAATTGTGAGAACTGGGTTAGAGCATTCCAAAAAACAAAATGCCTGGCAAAAAGTATTCATGGCATGCAATGGTGGCTACCAAGAATTGTTTAAGGAAGGAGTCAGTGAACTGGCAAAATGGCCTGGCTGTTTGGTCTGATTCTGTAAGGTGAAAACAATACTAGAAATGTACCACGTCAAGATAATCCTTGACATATCTAGATATGGTTACATACTCAATTTTTATGTAAATTAGAGGCTAAAATGTTTGTTTTGCATGGATATCATAAGTTCTAATATTTTTAAGCTGATTATCCTGAGAAGTGAAAAGAGGCAATAAAAAATTTTCAAATATCACTGAAAGACACACCATTTACCTCTACATATAATCTATAGAGCATCTCAAAAAAGTAAAAATTTGAAATGAAATTCTAATACAGATACTGGATTTTTTATTTACAGTACATGTTCGCCAGAATAATCTAAATTGAAGCAAAAAGGGTTTGAAATATTATATTAATACATACAGAATCTAGAATATACAGGTTTAACTAAGTGCATTATGATAACTTCTTGCTGATACTAAATTTTTTTCTTAGGTGCACTGTGTGTGCAAGTTTCTATTGTAAATTAACTTTAAAAGTGCAGCTCTTATATATATATCAGTCAAGCATTTTTTTCAATCCCTTTTTTTGTTTCAATTTGATCACAGCTTGCAGTTAATAAAAATCAATAATCCAATATTTCCAAATATTAGAATATTTCTTAACTGCAATCGAAGGGGATTTACAATAAAGAAAAATGAAAAATTGTGTTGCTTTACGCATACTTTTGCACAAATTAATGCATCAAAGTGTCATGGAGGTGATCAGCCTGTAGAAGTCTTGCTTTAATAGCAGCCTTCAGCCTGTCCGTACTGTTGGGTGGGGCGTTTCTCATCTTCCTCTTGACAACAGCCCATAAAGAATCGCGTCAGATGATTGGGACAGTAATAAGCATAGCAATTATATGGGCAGCAAACATGTTAGTGGTAGTTTTGGCACTGTGGGCAAGTGCTAAACCTGCTAGAAAAGGAGGAAAAAGAAATTGGCATCTCCATAAACCTTGTTGGCACACTGGAGCACAAGTGCTTTAAAACATCCTGGTAGACGACTGTGTCTGGACTTGATAAAGCACAGTGGACTAACACCAGCAGATGACATGGCATTCAAATTCCTCAATGACTGTGGAAGCTTCACAATGACTGGACTTCAAGCAACCTGGATTCTGCACTTCTCCACTCTTCTCCCAGACTCTGGTACCTTGTCTTCCAAATGAAATGCAAAATGTACTTTCACCTAAAAAGATGACTTTGGAACAATGGTCCAGTTCTTTTTCTCCTTAGCCCAGGTTAAAGGCTTCAGACATTGTCTCTGGTTCAGAAGTGGCTTGATACTAGGAACGCAACAGTTATGAGCTTTCCTAAAGTTTTGAATCAGCTTCGCATTACAATTTTCTTAAGGCTATGGTCTCATTCGTAAATGAGAAAATGTATAATGTACACAAACTTTATTCTTCGCTTATCCCTGCTTCGCACATCATTACCAGCATATACAGTCGTGTCCAAAAGTTTTGAGAATGACAAATATTAGTTTTCACAAGGTTTGCTGCTAAACTGCTTTTAGATGTTTGTTTCAGTTGTTTCTGTGATGTACTGAAATATAATTACAAGAACTTCATACGTTCCAAAAAGCTTTTATTGACAATTACACAAAATTTATGCAACGAGTCAGTATTTGCAGTGTTGGCCCTTCTTTTTCAGGACCTCTGCAATTCGACTGGGCTGCTCTCAATCAACTTCTGGGCCAAACCCTGACTGATAGCAACCATTCTTTCATAATCACTTCTTGTACTTCAGAATTAGTGGGTTTTTGTTTGTTCACCCGCCGCTTGAGGATTGACCACAAGTTCTCAATGGGATTAAGATCTTGGGAGTTTCCAGGCCATGGACCCAAAATTTCAACGTTTTGGTCCCTGAGCCACTTAGTTATTACTTTTGCCTTATGGCACGGTGCTCCATGGGCAAAATTGTGAGTGAGCCTACTCCTTCGGATGAGAAGCAACCCCACACACGAATGGTCTCAGGATGCTTTACTGTTGGCATGACACAGGACTGATGGTAGCGTCACCTTTTCTTCTCCGGACAAGCCTTTTTCCAGATGCCCCAAAAAATCGGAAAGAGGCTTCATCCGAGAATATGACTTTGCCCCAGTCCTCAGCAGTCCATTCGCCATACTTTTTGCAGAAGATCAATCTGTCCTGCTGCCATTCCTGAGCAAGCTCTGCACTGGTGGCACTCCGGTCCCGCAGCTGAATCCTCTTTAGGAGACGATCCTGGCGCTTGCTGGACTTTCATGGACGCCCTGAAGCCTTCTTAACAAGAATTGAACCTCTTTCCTTGAAGTTCTTGATGATCCTATAAATTGTTGATTTAGGTGCAATATCCTTGCCTGTGAAGCCATTTTTATGCAGCGCAATGATGGCTGCACACGTTTCTTTGCAGGTCACCATGGTTAACAATGAAAGAACCATGATTTCAAGCATCACCCTCCTTTTAACATGTCAAGTCTGCCATTCTAACCCAATCAGCCTGACGTAATGATCTCCAGCCTTGTGCTCGTCAACATTCTCACCTGAGTTAACAAGACGATTACCGAAATGATCTCAGCAGGTCCTTTAATGACAGCAATGAAATGTAGTGGAAAGTTTTTTTCGGGATTAAGTTAATTTTCATGGCAAAGAAGGACTATGCAAGTCATCTGATCACATTCTGGAGTATATGCAAATTGCTATTATAAAAACTTAAGCAGCAACTTTTCCAATTTCCAATATTTATGTAACTCTCAAAACTTTTGAGCACGACTGTATATTGGCTTATGGTGTAGTTTTAAACCCCATGCCATTATAGATCTTCTACAATATCATCAATAGAAAGTTTTATTCTTTGCCTTTAAAGTTTTGTAAAGTTTTTGTCGGGGCTTGTTCACAGATGTTTAAGTCTGTTTGTTGGTTTATTTATTTATGTAGAGGGGGAATCGAGTTGTTGTGGCATTTAGTAAATAGTGTGTAACGTATTCATCCCTGTAAGTGAGTTAGAGCCACAGTCACTGTTTTTCTTTGATTTTATGCTGTTCATTTGTCCATCGCATTTGTCCTTTTCTAATCTAGTTTCAAAAGCAGTCCATTCGCCATACTTTTTGCAGGAGATCAATCTGTCCCTGAAGTGGCTTCTTTGCTGCCCTTCTTGACACCAGGCCATCTTCCAAAAGTCTTGGCCTCACTGTGTGTGCAGATGCGCTCACACCTGCCTGCTGCCATTCCCGAGCAAACTCTGCACTGGTGGCACTCCGATCCCGCAGCTGAATCCTCTTTAGGAGATGATCCTGGCGCTTGCTGGATGCCCTGAAACCTTAACAAGAATTGAATCTCTTTCCTTGAAGTTCTTGAAGATCCTATAAATTGTTGATTTATGTGCAATCTTAGTAGGCACAATATCCTTGCCTGTGAAGCCATTTTTATGTAACGCAATGATGGCTGGCTGCACGCCTTTCTTTGCAGGTCACCATGGTTAACAATGAAAGAACAAGGCTTTCAAGCATCACTCTCCTTTTAACATGTCAAGTCTGCCATTCTAACCCAATCAGCCTGACATAATGATCTCCAGCCTTGTGCTCGTCAACATTCTCTCCTGAGTTAACAAGACGATTACTGAAATGATCTCAGCAGGTCCTTTAATGACAGCAATGCAGTGGAAAGTTTTTTTTTTTTTTTCGGGATTAATTTCATTTTCATGGCAAAGAAGGACTATGCAATTCATCTGATCACATTCTGGAGTATATGCAAATTGCTATTATAAAAACTTAAGCAGCAACTTTTCCAATTTCCAATATTTATGTAACTCTCAAAACTTTTGGCCACGACTGTACAGCACCCCTGGAGCAAACAGAGTTAAGGGCCTTGCTCTAGGGCCCAACGTCGGCAGCTTGAGCTTGAAACCGCCAACCTTCCAATCAGTAACTCAAGAACCTTAACACACTGAGCCACCACCATTTCCCTTCCTGTCAATTTCTAGAAAAGTGCTTTTGTGGCTTTACCATAGGTGTCACTAATTATTTTCTGGTCAAGTCAGCAGGCGTCCCCATGCTTGTAAAATTGTTACTAAAATAAATGGTATTTAATGCTGCATGAACAATAATTCATCCAAACTCAAAATTAAGTATTCAAATATTTTGAGAAAATATTTTAGATTTTTTTGAGCTGTAAACTATAATCATTGATATTGATAATTTTTAAAACTTATTGAAAAAAATTGCCCTATAAACTAAAATAACTTGACAAAGAAAAATAAATGTGAGACTACAGAGTAAAAATGTACCTTTTATTTCTTGATATTTATAGCCAGGTGTGTTACAACTTAGAACATAGCAACTGGCTTTAAGTAAAAAAAAATATTGGAACACATATAAGCCTTGTTTCTTGTCTGGGAACTTAAAGGTTCCCGATGTTTGTATTTAGCTTTTCCAGTGAATACTGCATTTGGTATTAAAAATGATAAACCAACATGAAGACCAGTGAAAAAAGGCAACTCAGAGAAAAGCAGCTTCACATTTAATAGTGAGAAGGAAAAAGGGAAAAAAGGGGAAAAACAAAACAAAACAGCAGTTGCTGACATTACAAACAACCTCTACAGGGCTGGGGTTAAGGGATCACAGTCCACTATACAAAAAAATTATATAAAAAAGACGAAAAAAAACAAAAATATAGTCGCTGATATCACAAGAAGCCAAGCACTCGTCACCAGGGAACAGCCAAAAGCTGGGCTGGAATCTGGTTGACTTTCTACTTAAGAGATGAAAAGGTCAAAAAGTGTACAAAGACGATTTGATCATGATCCAAAATATGCAAGCTTACCTGTCCAGCACAGTAAAGGTAGTGCCATTGCATGGGCTTGCATGGCTACTTCTGGATCAGTCTCACTAATATTTATTTATGATATAACTCAGAATGGTAACATCAGAATGAATAAAAAAATTAAATTGCCTGACGATTTACACAAAACTGCATCCAGTCCAATTGTAAAGAACTTCATGAAGGAAAAAGTGCAAGGTTTTACTGAAAGGAGAGAACGCCAAAACAAACAACTGAACATGTTGCGGTCAAAGTCTGTAAAAGCATCATATGAGAAGAATTGTATGTTAAATCACAGTTTAAGTTTTAGAGTTTAGTCTGTGTATGGACGGTTTCATGTCAGTGAAACAATGGGAGCTTAACATGAAGTGTATTTACTTTAACATTTTAAAGAATTTAAGTATTTAGGATCCATCATTTTTATTTTGTTTATTTATTTAACTCTAAATTCTGATCCATCACCACACATTAACTTTGCAATCGCAAACAATTGTGCTCAGGTTAAAGTGTGAGCAAATTAATTGACCTCTCTGTTCCAGAACGTTTAAAGGGTACTGTTTATGGACAACACAAGCAATTGTTGATGAAAAAAGAAAAAAAAAACATAGGAAAAACTTTGTTTTTACTTACTCTATAGCTGTGTTTTGGACTGCGAGCATTGTTAGTTCCGGAAGTGGATTCGTATATCAAAACACTCGTAAATCAAAGTAAATTTTCCCATAAGAAATAATGGAAACTCAAATTATTCATTTCACAGCCCAAAAAAATAAATACATAAAATAATTAATAAAAAATATAAAGTGAAAGAAAAAAAAATTAACCTTAATTTTTTTTTTTATTTAAATCCCAACAGATAAGTGTTTCCATTTGTGCATGCTGGCGCTGCGTATGTTTATGTGTGAAGCTAAAGTAAGAGGAGAGGAGGGATAAGACCCTCCCCTCTACTCTTCAAATCTTACACAGTAACTCTTCCTCCTCTCTTATTTGAGTTTCTCTCTCACACACAAAGACGGAAACTGTTTTATCAGGAAAATAAACAAGAAATCTCTAATGACACTCGACTGAGCACACAGTAATGGAATCACTGCTGTAAAGTAAAAATAAAACAAATTAACCTGCACTTTATCTTTGAAAAGAATCATGACAGAGCAGTGTCTCCGTGTGTGTGTGTGTCTGCAGCGCGCGAGAGAGGAAAACCATTGGCTCAGTTGTGATCACTTGACGCTCGGCATCAAAACAAGAAGTGCATGCATGACAAATGATATCGAATTTCGTAAACCAAGACCTGTTCGTTTTTTCCAAGTCAAAATTTAAAAAACAAATTTGCTCGTCTTGCGGAACACTCGCAAACCACGTTACTCGCAATCTGAAGTGTCACTGTACAGGTGGTTGGACAATGAAACTGAAACAGTGGCCAAATTAGTGTTGGAGGTTTCATGCCTACATTTGAACAGCTTGGTGGCCAATCTTCACTGATTGCTCTTACTGGTGGAATGTGCAGAGTGAGAAGGTTTAATTAATAAATAGCACAGTTTTCTTAAAATATTGCAATGCACACAACATTATGGGTGACATATCAGTTCAAAAGAGTACAAATTGCGGGTGCGCGTCTCGCTGGCGCATCTGTGACGTAACGAGCCACTGTATACAGGGTAATGTCAGCATACCACCAAGAAGGACGAACCACATCCAACAGGAGTAACTGTGGATGCAAGAGGAAGCCGTCTGAAAGGGATGTTTGGGTACTAACCTGGATTGTATCCAAAAAACAAAACCCACAGCTGCCCAACTCACTGCAGAATTAAATGTGCACCTCAACTCTCCCGTTTCCACCAAAACTGTTCGTTGGGAGCTCCACAGGGTCAATGTACATGACTGGGCTGCTATAGCCCTTTGGTCACCCGGGCCAATGCCAAACGTCGGTTTCAATGGTGCTAGTAGCAAAGATTTTGGGTTGTGGACAATGTGAAACGTATTGTTCTCTGATGAATCCACCCTCACCGTCTTTCCCACATCCAGGAGCGTTACGATGTGAAGAAGCCCCAAAGAAGCGTACCACCGTACCACTGTTGCATGCCCAGAGTGAAGCATGGGGGTGGATCAGTGATGGTTTGGGCTGTAATAACATGGCTTTCACTAGGCCCAATACTTGTGCTACATGGTTGCATCACTGCCAAGGACTACCAAACCATTCTGGAGAACCATGTGCACCCAATGGATCAAACATTGTATCCTGAAGTGTATCAGGATGAAAATGCACCAATACACACAGCAATACTGGTGACAGAGTGGTTTGATGAACATGAAAGTGAACATCTCCCATGGCCTGCACAGTCACCAGATCTAAATATTACTGAGCCACTTTCGGGTGTTTTGGAGGAGCGAGTCAGGAAACATTTTCTTCCACCAGTAACACGTACTGACTTGGACACTATTCTGCAAGAAGAATGGGTCAAAATCCCTCTGGCCACTGTGCAGGACTTGCATCTGTCATTCCCAAGATTTTGTATTTGCCGCAAAAGGAGGCCCTAGACCATACCCGAGCATTTTAAGGCCCGGGGGCCAAATACGGCCCGCGGACCGACTCTTACTGGCCCGCGAAAGGTTGCTTGGAATTAAGAAAATAAAACCTACTTTCAAAATTTTGCATAATTCATGGACTAAAACAGCAGTGCTTTTACTTTGGAACCTGTTTACTGTGTGCGTGCGTCGTTTACGTACAGGTACTCTGAAACAAGTCCGAGTGCATGTGATTAGCAACAAGTCATTGTAATGGTATCCCTTTACAAAGGTGGAAGGCTGTGGTTTCAAGAAAATATGGACTACTAAATATTTATTTACTGAAGTTGGGGGTAAACCCATGTGTTTAGTTTGTGGTGAGCAGGTCGCCGTGTTTATGGAGTACAATGTGAGTCGGCATTATGAGACAAAGCATCCGGTCCTCTACAATATTTTCTGCTACTCATTTGTCCCCTGGGGAAAAATAATTGCCCATCCCTGCCCTAAACCATACTAATGAATTATTGTCCATCCCTTTGGATCTCTTTAGAAGTCTTTCTGGGCTCTTTTGTTACCATTCGGATTATCTGTCTCTTTGATTTGTCATGAATTTTCCTCCTGCGGCGACCTCCAGGGAGGTTAGCTACAGTCCCATGGATCTTAAATTTCTGAATAATATGTGCAACTGTAGTCACAGGAACATCTAGCTGCTTGGAAATGGTCTTATAGCCTTTACCTTTAACATGCTTGTCTATAATTTTCTTTCAAATCTCCTGAGACAACTCTTTCGCTGCCTCTGGTCCATGTTGAGTGTGGTACATACCATGTCAGCAAACAACACAGTGACTACCTGGAGCCCTATATATAGGCCCACTGACTGATTACAAGATTGTAGACACCTGTGATGCTAATTAGTGGACACGCCTTGAATTAACATGTCCCTTTGGTCACATTATTTTCAGTATTTTCTTGCGGTACCATCATTTTTGTCCAGGCCTGTTCCACGAGTTAATTTTTTAAAAATAATTCTGTTGAGGCATGGTTGAAAAGCAATGTCTTGACTTTCATTGGTTAACATTAATAGAATTTTTTTTAATTATTACTTTGTCAGATTAAAGTTATTTCTTTAGGGTACCAACAATTTTGTCCACGTGTGTGGACAAAGGGCTTCTTCATATAAAGTCCTTTGTTCTGTTGGCAATGTATTTTGGATCATTATCTTGCTGCATGAAGTTCCTTCCGATTAGATTGGATGCATTTGTCTGGCAATTTTCACACTGGCTGTAAATGTGCATGGACCGTAAATAGTGAACCTATTCCTAAAGCATTCTTGATAAAGGGATTTGTCATACCTTCACCCCTACCATGTAAAGCGTTGTTAGGGGTCACTGGTTGGTCTTGCCAATTCTTTTGATGTTTTACATTATAAATGGGTCTGTATTCATCTTAGGTTCTCATACAGTGATGTTTATCAGCTATTGTAAGTGGAATGAAATGTTATTCAGTGTCCTCCAAAAAACAGTTTGTTTAACTGACAAAGTGTCACTCTGACACCAATTTCTGAGATGGAATGTTTTTGACAAAATGTTGTGCCTGGATTATGACATTTTTTTCAAGGCTGTGAAATGTGCTTTATATGTTTCATGAATAAGCATGTTCTAAACAGTATTTAAAAAAAAAAGATTGACAAGAGTTTTTTATTTTTCAAAAGTTTGACACTTTGGACCACAAAAAAGGCCACATGACATCAACCACCCATATATGGTGGATAGGTCACTACTTTAAAATTTCTACTATAATAATACTTTTACGCAAGACTGTTTTGTACTCTTTGTACCAATGTACGCATTGCAGACAATGTCCATCTTATTTAGATTAAAATATATGCTGATATGCTCGTCATCATGGACTGGAACTATACAGAATGCCTTCCATGTTCCACAGGTTTTGATACCTTTTGCACCTGATTCCATTAAGTCACATTTTTCCCAGGTTCTTTGGTGCTGTTTTGAGTTAGTTACTTCATAAGTGATTGTTTTTGTATCTCAATATCATTTTGCTCATTCAAACAGCTATAAACAAAGGTGGACTGCATGATAAATGCAAAACTTTATCATAATCTGTGTTGGCATTTTTTGAGCCAGGCCTAGTACATAATACCCGAACACATTTGTAAATTGTTGTGCCATTCCACCCACATGAAAATGACATTTAATAAGCATACACAAACAAAACTAAATGATACTTTTGATACTAGTGGGTCAACAAAAAAAAAAGAAATTTTTGAAAATGTAGATTCTGGAATATAATTATAAAACATTGTCATGTGAAGGTTACAATTCCAAGATGCTGGCGCTCCCAGCATTGATGAGTTTGTTTGCAGGAGGCATTTTAATTTTATATTGCCTAGTATAGAATACAAACTAGATATGGTTATGGCATGGTGCAACATACAACCTGTGTGCCTTTTGAGCATGTTAAGACCTCCAAAAAGTCCTGTATGCTGAAGTCATATGGGCTGGGATTGATCAGATCAGAATGGTGCAGGTGCTTGGGCTGGTCATCATTTGTGTAGGATGTGGTGTGTGTAGGACGGGTATTACGCGTGTTTGTGTGCGTGTAGCGTGTTTAGAATGGGCAGTGTGTGTGTAGGATCTGTAGTATAGGTAGTGTGTGTTCACTGTGTCCATTGAATGCGTTTTGCAAATTACAAAAATTATCTGACTTCATGTTGAGTTGACCCCTTACATGCATAGTAAAAATTGTTCAGCTCAATGAGATCTAGAAGTCTACCAAGTTTGAGTATTAATGGAAGCAGATTCCAACCTGTGCGCTGATTTTCATGAGCTTGTGGGTATGTCAAGACCTCCAAAAGGGGCCGGATTGAAATGTTATCTTCTGGGAGACGCCTGGGTCATTTCTAATCAAGAAAAATCTTGCTGGTTGAATAAAAGTAACTCCAAGTTAGAATTTGCCAGGGGTATGAATAATTTCAGACTTGACTGTATATTTTTAGTTTTTAGCAAGGAAGAGAAGATTTGGCAATCAAATGGTTTCCAATCTACATTTTGGGGTCCCCATCATCAAATAAAATTTGGTCCGGATGAGGAAACAGCATTTGGTGTCTTTATATGAGCACAAGGTTTTTGACAGGGAGAAAAATAAGGTATTCGTATTTGCCCAGAATTTTCTCCCAGTAACTGAACAGTTTCATACCAATCAGTGGAGTCAGAATATATAAATATCATAGGTGATTTTAGATATAGAGAACACCCAAGTGTATATTTATGAATGAAAATCATGTTTTGTCAAGAAAATAAACATTCACTTTTGGCAGACTCTTAAATTCTCATTACAGACCAAACACACACCCACACCTACCCACTGTGGGATGTTGCATGCAATTATTCAAATGAGGGGGGGGGGTAACAGTTCAGCTTACATGTAATGAATCTAGAATGAGAGTTTCACGTTTTAATTCAATTCTTAGATGTCAAACCCCAGTGTTTGTGTATGCAATACATGAAGTCACAAGCTATAGATTTTCAGCTCTATTGTGGTCAGTCTTTGTAAGCAGCCAACAAAAAAGCCATACTAAAGTGCTCAGTAAGGGCCTAAAAACTCACATTGGTACTAAGACACAATATGTAACTACAGACCGAAGCTCTGTTAAAGAAATTTATGAATTGGGAAATGATGTATAAAAAAATAAAAAGACAAAATATTAGAATGGACATATTACATTAAGTGGATATACCTTAAGGACTGGATAAAATCTTCAAACAATGAGCATTAAAGTATTTTTTTTTAATACTGAAAATTGCAGTGCAGTACAACTAGGAATATTCATGCAGAAATACACAGTTAAAGACTGTGATTAAACGATTTTAATGGTTGCCATCTAAGTCATTCACATTAAATTATTTGCTTTTGTACTGATATATCTCATGCTTATGTAACATCATATTACATTTGTGCAAGTATATATAAACACACACGCACACCAAGTCCCCGACTTACGATTGATTTCCGTTCCGAGAGCATGTTCGTAAGTTGGATTCGTTCGTAAGTCCGACAAAGTGAGTCTTGTACACCTTTGACACAAATAAACAAATGTAAAGTATAACAAAAAAACAAACAAACAAAAACCACATGGGTTTGATGTTTTGGTATTATTGTGCTCCCGGACTGATTCATTAAAAACGTCAAGTCCAACTCATTTCCCCGGCACCCCCACACGCTCACACATACAATATGCTGGACATTTTATACATTCACTTGCACATTAAAAATATTGTATATAATTGTAAATATTGGTATCTGGTGTACTGCAGTGTGCAATACACACAAACTACTTCCGTTATTTGTTTGCATCAACAAATGTTCATATAACCGCGGTCCGTTCGTATCTGTGGAAATTCGTAACTCAAATGTCCGTAAGTCGGAGACGTACTGTGTGTGTGTGTGTATGTATATATATATATATATATATATATATATATATATATATATATATATATATATATATATATATAAAGATGACAGTAAATAGAAAATCAGTTTTCATTTATTAAAGGAGAAAAAAAGCTGCCCAATCCTGCCTGGCCTGTGTGAAAAAGTAAGAAAAAAATTAAGAATAAGCAAAAACGGCATCCACGGAAAAGTTCCCAGGGCCAGGCAGACTTGGACACTTTCATTTATTAAGGGAAAATATCATTTAAAAACTGCATTTTGTATTTACTCATGTTATCTTTGTGAAATATAAAAAATTGTTCGATGGTCTGAATAATTGAAGTGTCACAAATATGCAATAAAAAAAAGAAAAAGACAAATATTTTTTCACGGCACTGTGTGTATATATGGCCCAAAGAAAAGAGGAAACCATTAGGGATTTTTCCATACTTGCCGATATAGAAATGACAAAGATATCCCATACATAAAGATAACGCAATATATGGCAAAGGATCACACTATATCAAGATATTAATGTAATGCTGCCTCTTAAATGCACAAAGAGGCTCAACCTGGATATTTAAAAACTCAATTACACAGTATCTCCATTCTTGGTTCACATGGAAAGAACACCAAGAAAGGGAGACAAATTCAGCAAAAGTCCTTTTGTAACAAACACAGCTTGTGTGGTGGTGAAAACAAGAAATAGGAATATACTGTATGCACTTTGCCTGGCCGAGCCATGCCACACTATCCAGTGGAAAAGCACTACACTTTACCCATGCACTATATATATATATATATATATCGTGACATTGCTTGCTTTCATTTTGAACTCGTGAAATTTTCTGATGTAATTGGTGAACACCACAATGAGAACTCCATATTTCTTGTTTAAAGGGCACAAAATGTACAAAACTAACTTTTTAAGCAATTTTATTCATGAACTGCCATTTCAGAAAAAGGAAAAACACGCAGACATTTATAATATTCACTAAATTAAAAACGGCTTCTAAAAGACATGCACATTCTATGTGACACACTATCACTATTACTAGAAATACTCTAAAACCAAATCACAGTAAATCTGATTTTGTACAAGTAGGAAACCCAAGCAACATGATCTTGTGAGAAAAAAGAAAAAAACTACACTGAAACATTTATCTAATAACAAGAGATTTAAAGTTAAAGTTGTATGCAACTGATACTTAAAACCTCAAGGCAGGAAAAGGGCATATAAAGCATGCTGTAAACAATACACTATTAGTGTACACCAATTAGTGTATAGGTATTTTTTCTTCCACAGAAAAGAAAGATGACCTGAATTTAGCTTTCTGAAAATCCTAGGTTCTTATATAACCAGATTTCTCCTGATCAATTTATTGGTTTCTGTTTAATACAGATATTGCCACTTTCACTGTGCATATACAAAAGCCAGGAAACCAAAGATCGCTGTACTGCTCTCATTCTATAAATTTTTTCTTGTCACATAGAATGATCTGAATATGAAACGATGAACTACACAGAAGAAAAAAATTCATTTCCCATACAAATCAGATAAGCTGTGGAAAAAAATTTGAAATTGGACCTATATTGTAGTTCAGCAAGATAGTCGTTAAGCAGATCTATTAAATTTAAGCTTTGAATGATTTTATAACAAGGCCTAAGGTGTAAAAGAAGACTAAGCAGAAGCACTGCAACCTTTCTAAAGCTCTACTTGAAAAAAAAAATAATAATAATAAATAAAATTTCCCAACAGTATATGCACAGTTAAGGCAATGTCAGTCTCAAAACAGAACTATGTTCAGATTCCATGTTCAAAACTGGTTTATGTTATGTGTCAGATACGTAGGACAAAAGTCAACACTGACAATTGCCTGAGAGCCAATGGAAAGGACATGAAAATTAATATTATTCACAAACAAGAGGCTAAGTGTTCTCGATCAAGAATTAGAATTCACTGTGGTAAAAGAAAAAATAAAAGCCTAGTATCTACGTCGCTTGTTGTTGGGCCCATCAAAGTTTCCCCCAACAGGATTTCCTCGCCCAAATCCACCTGGACCACCCATAGGAGGCACAGGTCCTGCGCCACCAATCACAGGTGACTGTTGCTGCTGGGGAGAATCAACACCTGGTCGAATACCCATGGAAGAACCCATCTGAGCAGGTGCTCCCTGAGAAAATCTGTCGTTGCGCTACAGTATGATAGAAGAAGGAAGTATATGTATGTGTTTATGTAAAAGAAATTCCAGGAAGAATTGGCCAGTTTTGTTGCAGTGTTAAAAGTCCAAAAATTGTTACATAAATTTGTATCAGTGTTTGGAATGTCACAACGCAGAATTCCCCCAAGTTGACATGATGAAATGCAGCCCCGTCCAGGTACCAACAAAAAAGAAACAAATACAAATTAGTGAGCATAAAAATTAAGAATAAATTGAGTTTAAAAAAACAAAACAAAAAAAACAAACAAAAAAACAGGTATGCTTCTGAATAGTAGGATCAAAATACAACAAATACCACTGCTTACAATGAACAAAAAGGTCAAGAACATGTCAGAAAAGTTAACAGAGCAAAATAAAGTATTGCAACAAATTAACCACCCCGACCCCCTCCCATAAATGTCTTGGATAAATTACAGAGAGCCGAATACTTTTCTGGAATGTTGGATGACCATTGAAAATGAAAGTCACTATATAATAAACCACTGCAGTAGATAACATCATAAACTGCAGTTTTACTAATACTTGTATTAACCCTTTCTATTACCTGTAAAACAAAAACCATTGTGAATGCAGAGCAAAGTAATATTTTTAAAGTGTGCTTTCCATTTCAAAAGAAAGAAAGAGAAATTCATCTGCAGTGACTAAATACCTTTACTAAGGTGCATTCAAATAATCCAAAAAGCCATAAGTATTTCATGCTTCATGACATTTTTGTATTGCATGTTTAAACTTCTACGTAAAATAATCTCTTTATTGGTACTTTGCATTCACATAGACTTTGCATGTAGAATATGTTTATATACTCGTATGTTAATTTTAGCCAACTGCAGCAGTATGCAAATCTTGAAATTTGCACTTTTTAGCAGTAATAAGGTGTAAACTCTCTCATGGCATTTACAGCTACGTATATAACGAGTTAACAACATTCTTGCAATAAACCACTTCTATTTGGTAGACCAGCAGCAAAAGCATCTTAAGTCATTATTGAAAGAATGTGTTCTCTGTACATACTGCTCAAGTGATAGTTTAACAAAAGTTTGTGTTGGTATATGACTTTGATTTGTACTAGCAGTTATAAATGGTGTGATCAAATACCACTCCCTAAACCTAAACTTTGGAATAATAAAGTGATTTTAAGATTTGAAAATGTACACTGTACAGATTTATTGGCACCCTCAGTAAAAATGGGTAAATAACTTTAAAATGTGCCTTTGTAGATACATTTACTGAAAACATTTACTGAAGTCCCTACTTGCTAGCACAGAAGTGATACCTAATTGTGAAATTTTTTTAAATTGACCCATTTGAAAAATTTCTTTGGAAATAGGTTTTTACCTGCAACCTTTGCAAGGAGGTAAAAACTCACTTTTCTAGACATATTCATTATAATGTGTAAATGGGTATTTCAAGGATATAGCTGGTTTTATAGACACTGCCTTGATATATATATATTTTTTTGCACTCTACTCTTCCCCATATTCTTGAGTTGCCTAGAATACACTGCCTGGTCAAGAAAAAGTCCCACACTTGTATTTTGTTGGAGAACCTTATGCAACTCTGCATCAAAATAAATGAAGTAGAGTTGCATTAATATTTGCCTGAGATCTTGCATTAATGATGGGTGAGTAAAACCACTCTAAAGTCTTCTACTGCACATACCAAGACTTTCAACTGGGTTAAGGTCAGGACTCTGTGGTGGTCAATTTAAAGTGTAAAAATTATTCCTCAAGCTCATACAAGGAATGGTTATGACTATAACCCCTGTTTCCTGAGAGAAGGAACGAGGTACAGCATCTCGTATGGGATCTCGCGCCTTCTCGTGTCCCGGGTGAAGGCGCCAATAGTCACGCTGTAAAGGCGGACAAACTTAAAACACAGCCTCACCTATACTTACAAGTCATCGTCACCACGGTTGACTCTCAGTTTGACAGCTGCTCTTCGCTGAGCTTAGCTGCGAGGCAGGGCAGCAATGTATTGTGACTCGTTCCTCTCCCTCAGGGAATAGAGGTTATGGTCATAACCATTCGTTTCCTTTCAGTCGATTCACTCGGTACAACACATTGTATGGGACGTATATTTACACCCCACCAAACATCTATCAAAGTTTGGAACAAGAACCCTGATAGCTACACTCTACCGCATCAACTGGCTCAAATGGAGGACCACAGAGGGCCTCAAGCACTAACATTAAATCCCAAGATGGAACACTGGACCTTACAGTGGGTTGCAGATGACGTACTCCTCTTAAATTAAATAAAAAAAATGTATCGCCAGCGGATAAGCACCCGGTGACAAGCTGATACAGCCGATATAATATATGAAATATACTTTAACAGTAAAGAAAGAAAAGCCTTTCTCTAAGAGTTCCTGTAGAAAAGTCAAACCTCCACCATAGAGCACTAAAATGGAAGTACATTACATTCTTCACACAATTGTTCAAAAACTTGCCACTTGTAAGCGTCACTGAGGAAAGAAAGTTTCTGAACAGCAGACTGACTATCTGTGCCTACCACGACTTTTCTGGCGAACATGACAGGCAGAATCAGTTTGGAGAAAAAGCATACAGCAGAGCTGGGGGCCATGAGTGTGCTAGTGCATGGATCCCCAGAGGGGCATCGTGGTCTGATATAAAGAAGAATAGTGGGCAGTATGCATTCTCTCTGGATGCAAAGAGATGCATTACTGGCCTGCCGAATTGTTCCCAGATCTCAGCCATCACCAACAGATGCAACCACCATTCTCTCAAGTGGGCCACCCCTGAAAAGAGGGTCCGCCCCCAGGTTCAGGTGCCCTGAAATATGAGTGGTCCTAAGTGACCAAAGATGAACACTGGTCCATAGCAACAGGGAATAAGACAACTTCAACAGGGGAAGCAAACCAGTTCCTCCTTGCCTATGTATATGACACCAATGTCATGTTGTCTGTCCTGATCAGAACACAATGGCCTTTCAAAAATCAGACAAAACTGTCCCAGGGCCGAAAACAAGGCCAACAGCTCCAGATAGTTGATGTGAAGTCTGGGTTCTTCCTGTGACCACTGTGTTGACTACAGAAGAGAAATGCAGTAGCTTCCCCCCCCCCCCGACAGAACCGTCAAAGTTTGCCTACGATTTCGAGAAGTGCTTCACCTCTCAAACCAGTTTCACCTAAACTCAAACGGCCCCGTCTATGTCTGGGATGTCCGAGAGCATGAGCCATAGATGCCTCTGTGCTACCACCACACTTGCCATCCCCCCTACCGAGCGAGAGAGCTGTGCAATGGGACATGTGCAAAATGTAGTCGGCCGTGTTCCTGACCTCGTTAAGCAGTGCACATAACGGGCGCTCCTGAGGCACCAGTGATCAGAATTCTGCTAAATACATTGCCTGATACAGCTGAAGCAACGTAACAAAATTCAGCGCACGAATGGTACCCACTTGAGCGCGGTAAATTTTCTTGAGAAAAGTCGGGGAACACGGGCAAGCAGTTTTTAACCGTTGCCGGTTTAGGTGAGAGAAAAAAAATCGTGAGCACCATGATGGCTATGGGGAAGGCCACTCCACCTCTAGTGTACGACGCCAGTGCTCTGGGCAGACTGTAAAATCTCTTGCTCATCCTCCGACAAGCTGTGCATATCCACACCGCTGTCGAGCATGTCATCATCCTGGAAAGCAGGCCACTCATAGCCATGCTGGTGGCTGGCGCTGCTGGGGAGCTCATGGTCCTCCAACCCTGCTGGAACTGCTGATTAGGAGAGAAGGTGGTCCTGCTAAGCAACCATGGATTTACCCAGTACTCTCTCCACAAACATGGCATGCCTTTCTAGCGTTGAACACCAGAGCTACCTATTCTAAATACCATCTTGCTTTCACGGCTTGCTCATCAGGCACAATCTGACCATTGTTAAAAGTGCTATATAAATAAAACTGAACTGAATTGTATTTGAACCTAATGAATATAAGAACTGTCATTGTGCAATATAATTGGGCCATCAGGGAAGGAAACATCAAATGACGGGATAACAAATGACCGGGATAATTTGTCACAATATTGTTGAGTCTAGACCTGACAGCTGAAGCAACCACAGATCATAATGCTGCTTCCAAAGGCTTGTACAGTCATGGCACATCATGTCTGATCCCTTCTTACTCTGATATACCCATCAACCTCGAACAGGGTCAGTCTGGACTCATCAAACCACATGACTTTTTTCAACAACAGTTCAATCCCAATCATGAGTTCTTGTCAGACTGTGCATGTGGAAATTTTACTTTGCATTATCATTCGAGGTCTTAATAATGTGCTGGACAGTTCTTAGCCCAATTCCAGTAATTTTAGCAGTATTCTTAATTGTATTCTTTGCTTGATGCAGGCCAATAACTTGACCGCTATGAAACACAGTAACAATTTCCACTTTCCGGAGATGCGTCTTCTGACATGGTCATTTAACCAATAAGACATTATTCATTGCACCAGTTAGGGTTAAGTATCGTGTTGCCAGCTGAACCATATTCATCATTGTATTAATTATAAAATCTAAGCATTTTGTGTATTTGCTTTCTTTAAACCAACCAGTGACTTTTTGGCCAGGCAGTGTTTGATTTAGAACAAAAACTATGTTATTTAAAAAATATGATAATACATAATGAATTTGTTTAAATTAATGTTATAAAAGTAACAATTATCTGCTTACTTTAATTTATTTATATACATTTCATCACAAATATTTTTGTATGTTTCATGGAGAAAAAAAAATTAGATAAAAGTGCTGTTGGTTTTAGTTAAGGAGGTCATTTTACAAAACAGTAAGTAGCAAACAATAGCACTGATACATTACCATATTTCCGTTATCCTGAATGAGGGGTGACCCCATATTTGACGATCCCTCTGGCCCCATGGCTCCACCCCGGCCTGACATGCCCATGCCCATCATTTGAGCAGGGCCCTGGTTACCACTAACAGCAGCGGCAGGATTAAAAGAATCTACACAAGACAATGCATGACCAATATTAACTAAGATGATTTCATCTATCTTATCTCTAATCTAAACAATGGAGTCAATTTGGATGTGCAGTCCCATATTCCTCTATATATGAAATTCCTACTTCTAACTTGTCCTTCGATAAAAGTATACTTACTATGCATGTGAACAAGTGAAAAAAAGAAGAAGAAAAAAATTAATTTGGAAAAGAGAAAACTCGTTTTGTGTGAAACTGGAAGTAAGCAAACCTCAGCTGATTTAACACCAATGGACCATAACATTATGACCACCCACAAGTGACGTGAATAACACTTATTATCTCGTTGCAATGGCAGCTGGAAATAGGTGGGATATGTTAGGCAGAAAGTTAACTCTTTTCTCCCTGAAACTGATCTGTGGAAGAGGAAAGAAATGAGCAAGTGTAATGAGTGACTTTGACAAGTCACAGGCCAAGGCTTGACAAACTGCTGATCTTGTGGAAAGTTACACAAGTGGAACAAGTGGAACTTCTGCAATGGTTAGTGGTCAGGATCTACAAAAAGTAGTCCAAGGAAGGAAAGCCAGTGAACTGAAGACAGGGTCATGGCCAGCCATTGTTCAATGATCCATGTGGGAAGTAAAGGCCCATGTAGTCCAATCAAATAGCAGTGCTACTGTAGCTCAAACTGCCAAAAAAGTTTATGCTGATTCCGAAAGAAAGTTGTAAGAAAACAATAAATTGCAGTTTTTTGTGGATAGGGTTACGGAGCCACAGACCAGTCAGGGTAACCATGCTGACCCATGTCCACTGCCAAAAGCACATACAATAGGCACATGAGCATCAGAACTCAACTACAAAGCAATTGAAGAAGGTGGTCTGGTCTGATGAATTACATTTTCTTTTACCTCATGTGGATGGCCAGGTGTGTGTGCTTTACTTACCTGGAGGAAGAGATAGCACCAGGATGCTCTATGGGGAAAAAGGCAAGACTTCAGGAACTGTCCCGTTGGGGAAACTCCTGCCATTCATGTGGATACTGTACGCTGACCAAGTATACTGCTTCGTGGGAAGGCTATTCCCTAATGACAGTGGCCTCTTTCAGCAGGACAAAAATGGTTCAAGAATGGAATTTTTGAAGAACAAAGCAATGAGTTTGGGATATTGACATGACCTCCAAATTCTCAAGATCTCATCAAAAAGAGTGTCTGTGGGATGTGCTAGAACAACACGTTAGATCCATGGAGGCCTCAAGTTGCAACCCATATGGCTTAAAGCATCTGCTATTAATGTGCTGATGACGGATGTGACAGAACACCTTCAGAGGTCTAGTGGAGACCGTGGCTTGATAGGCCAAGTCTGTTTTAGAGAGGCGGTCATAATGTTATGGCTGATCAGTGTATTCCATAGCGCACAAACCAAATACTAGTAAATAAACATTGTGTTTACATAGTCTGTAAAGAAATATTGTGCTGGTGCCACAAAAAATATAAAAAATATCATGGTCCAAAGATGAATATAGATTCCCTAAAGGTAAGTTACAAGGAATAATTTAGAAATGCTTAGAATTTCCTAGAAATTGTCTTAGTCAAGTATTCAAGGATAAAAGTGTAAAATCTCTCACCCAGGCACACATTAAACACTTATAAACAATCACTCCTCAAATCACAGACGTCACAGTATGACAGTAAAAATGACCCAAAATCTGTAACACATTACGTAAAGATGCAGCATAGGACTAAGCAAACATTTTGAACTTGGTCTGAGACTTGACCGTACCTCCCATATTAACGGCTCCACGGGCACCCATTTCACTCATTCTCATATCCTGTTCTCTCTGAAAGTGAAGAAAAGTTATAAAACCGTAAGGCGCATGTTAAAATAGAATTTTTGGAAGTTCAAGGTTTAACTCAGGGCATTATACAGGATCCATAGAAATGTGAACAGCTGCATTCATAAGTTGCTCGGAAAAGCATCCGAAAGCATTAACTACAGAAATATGAAATTAAAGAAATGAAAACAAAAATAACGCTTAATTAAGCCATATAAGAACAGTCATTAAATAAAGTTTAGTTTTCCACAGCATTTCTTTTAATGATTTTTTTTCCTCAACATTAAGTAATACGATAAAATGGCAATGGAGAGGACACAATGCCATTCTGACTGAAAGTTGCAAAAATGCCTTAAATTTAATAAATTAATTTTTATTCCTGTATTATGACTGCATGGTGCTTGGTGTCTATAGTCAACTGTGTACAGATTTATTTAGTTCAACTTGCAGTTCATTCACCATGAAGTGTTAATCAAAAGTACAAACTATATTAATCTGTACATGAACTTTTTAACCAAGTTTAATTGTACAAATTTAGATTAGTAAAGTTAATTACTATTAATGCTACTACTGTAATGTTTTCTAGTTTAGTGAATAATTAATAAAAAACATGTAGTATAGTAGAGTGAAGCATTGTCTTCACTTAAACACACAACAAATTAAAATAAAGCAAAATGAATAAATGAGTGGAAAACAACAACATAGGAGTGCTACATGATGCTATTAAACACTAGTCTTGCTTTTGAAACTAGATTAGAAAAGGACAAATGCGATGGACAAATGAACAGCATAAAATCAAAGAAAAACAGTGACTGTGGCTCTAACTCACTTACAGGGATGAATACGTTACACACTATTTACTAAATGCCACAACAACTCGATTCCCCCTCTACATAAATAAATAAACCAACAAACAGACTTAAACATCTGTGAACAAGCCCCGACAAAAACTTTACAAAACTTTAAAGGCAAAGAATAAAACTTTCTATTGATGATATTGTAGAAGATCTATAATGGCATGGGGTTTAAAACTACACCATAAGCCAATATACAGTCGTGCTCAAATGTTTTGAGAATTACATAATTATTGGAAATTGGAAAAGTTGCTGCTTAAGTTTTTATAATTGCAATGTGCATATACTCCAGAATGTTATGAAGAGTGATCAGATGACTTGCATAGTCCTTCTTTGCCATGAAAATTAACTTAATCCCGAAAAAAACTTTCCACTACATTTCATTGCTGTCATTAAAGGACCTGCTGAGATCATTTCGGTAATCGTCTTGTTAACTCAGGTGAGAATGTTGACGAGCACAAGGCTGGAGATCATTACGTCAGGCTGATTGGGTTAGAATGGCAGACTTGACATGTTAAAAGGAGGGTGATGCTTGAAATCATGGTTCTTTCATTGTTAACCATGGTGACCTGCAAAGAAACGTGTGCAGCCATCATTGCGCTGCATAAAAATGGCTTCACAGGCAAGGATATTGCACCTAAATCAACAATTTATAGGATCATCAAGAACTTCAAGGAAAGAGGTTCAATTCTTGTTAAGAAGGCTTCAGGGCGTCCATGAAAGTCCAGCAAGCGCCAGGATCGTCTCCTAAAGAGGATTCAGCTGCGGGACCGGAGTGCCACCAGTGCAGAGCTTGCTCAGGAATGGCAGCAGGACAGATTGATCTTCTGCAAAAAGTATGGCGAATGGACTGCTGAGGACTGGGGCAAAGTCATATTCTCGGATGAAGCCTCTTTCCGATTTTTTGGGGCATCTGGAAAAAGGCTTGTCCGGAGAAGAAAAGGTGACGCTACCATCAGTCCTGTGTCATGCCAACAGTAAAGCATCCTGAGACCATTCATGTGTGGGGTTGCTTTTCATCCAAGGGAGTGGGCTCACTCACAATTTTGCCCAAAAACACAGCCATGAATAAAGAATGGTACCAAAACACCCTCCAGCAACTTCTTCCAACAATCCAACAACAGTTTGGTGAAGAACAATGCATTTTCCAGCATGATGGAGCACCGTGCCATAAGGCAAAAGTGATAACTAAGTGGCTCAGGGACCAAAACGTTGAAATTTTGGGTCCATGGCCTGGAAAATCCCCAGATATTAATCCCATTGAGAACTTGTGGTCAATCCTCAAGAGGCGGGTGGACAAACAAAAACCCACTAATTCTGACAAACTCCAAGAAGTGATTATGAAAGAATGGGTTGCTATCAGTCAGGATTTGGGCCAGAAGTGCAGAGAGCAGCCCAGTCGAATTGCAGAGGTCCTGAAAAAGAAGGGCCAACACTGCAAATACTGACGCTTTGCATAAATGTCATGTAATTGTCGATAAAAGCCTTTAAAACGTATGAAGTGCTTGTAATTATATTTCAGTACATGACTTAAACAACTGAAACAAAGATCTAAAAGCAGTTTAGCAGCAAACGTTGTGAAAAGTAATATTTGTCCTTCTCAAAACTTTTGGCCACGACTGTACACTAATATGCACATGAGTCCTATGAGTGGGAAAATCCATTCCTTATGATGTTGCTATAGATCATTAAAAAAAAATGCAAGGACTGAAAGTCTCCTCGCGTGTAATTAGTGCAAATGAGTGAGCATATTAGGACCCTAGCAATGGATGAAATTACTAGGTTAATGAACATCTGTGAAAAAAAGAATTGCCGCACATAAACGGTTTGATCAAAACTTTTAAGTACTGATTTTAAAGTACAAGCATGACAGCACTATGACAAACTATAAGTTTAACCACAGCTAAGTTCCAAACTTGGTTCAAGTTCTTAAAACAAATTGCCAGCCAGGCAACTGCTAATTAAAACTAAAAAACTTTCAAATGAAAAAATTATGTACCAGCCAGGCAGGATAGTGATTTGTCCATCCCTGACTTGTAGGACATTACAAGAAGCATTAAGGCTGTGGGACTGAATCCTGGGTGTTTTATCCAACCTGTTATTCATGTTTACATAAATTAATAAATCTGAGCAAAATATTCCCATAAGAGGACACAAAACAGCAGTTCTCATTAGTACATTTTTGCCACATACCAATATATGCAACAGAAAAGCCAGTTTTTCCTTGTCTGGCCAGTACTAATCTCCTTGTAACAGTAATAAATCTTCAAGTGTTACCCAAACTATGGTTTAGTTAAACTAAACAAGATCATGACTTCTAATAATCAATAAAGATTATGATACTTTCAATTGAATCATGATCATTCCATTGTCAAATGTAATGTTTATGTAGAGAAATATAATATACATCTTTATTTAATGTTAGTCAAATGTGTATAATTATGTCTATAATTATTTATATAAAACCAAATTAGAAACATGTTCATGAAATGTGAGGAGGTATAAGAGTGGGGCAAAGTGGAGAGAGAGAGAGAGAGAGAGAGAGAGAGAGAGAGAGAGATTGACTGCTGGTCTTCTGTCTTTTGAAGGAAAGGTTAGAAGCACACTCAACTGTCTCCCACAACTCTATATGCACAACTAAACAAATAGATAAAATATTACAGTTAAACAGCTGTATGTCTGCATCACTAAACACATGAATACATGTCAAATAAACAGGAAAGTGGCACACAGCGCCACTTTCTACACACTATATGGCCAAAAGTATATGGACACCTGACTGTCAGTTATTACATGAGCCTTAACCAAACATTTGACAGCAATCTGGAGGCACACACAGTTTATTCTGTTTTCCTTCCATGTGAACTAAGGGACCTACTGTAGCTCTTGTTCCAGCAGGTCCATGCCTCTGTGCGCAAAGAACTTGATGGCATGCACAAATACCTGACAATAATCCACAATCTCATTAATGCTCCTGAGGCTGAAAGCGAGGCAGGAATCTTGAAATTCTGACATCCTTGGAATAGAATGTACAAGTCAGGTGTCCATATTACAAATGATCAAATTGTAAGTGCATACATAATGGTTACCTTTCTAAAGACAAACACTGTAACAATTGTATAAATTATATATAGAATGTTAAACACACATGCACAATCTTCTGCCTCTTGGGAATTTACCAAAAAAAAAAAAAAAAAAGAATTCATCACATTATTAAACAGATCAACGCACATTATTAAACTCAAACAGATTTCACATACAACATACATTTTAAATAAGAAAGCTGAACCATTTTTATAAGGTGCTTAAAATTCAAATATCAACCTATTTCTGGATGTTTCTATATATAAACTAACTGTTCAGTAGAATTGTGCTTCTACAGCTCTAGTCTTTAAATAGACAGTTGTCTGCATGTCCAATGTCCTGGAACAATTTACTATAGACTGAAGTACTGGGCCTTTGAGGTTCTGACAAAAGCCTACATTGATTAATATAATGAAAAAAAATGGCATTACACATCGCACAGCGAAACACTTCACAGTACTTATGTTTTTGCTGCATTGTGGAGTGCACGTCACGTCTTCAAAGTCACCGTTAATTACTGAATTATTGCCATCTTTAATAAAATGCTGCACAAGTGACTGCTGGACCAAACATCTCTCAAACAATTTACAACATGACTAATAGCACGACTTGTTATCTAGTGATGTCTCTTTTACAGAAAGCAACAATGCAAAATATTTTCTATACACGCACAAGCACACGCACACATCCATAAAAGACTTTATGTGCATGATTTATTACACACAAAATCTTTGGAACAACGGACTTTTCTTTTTTAACTTATTTTGCCCCACTTTCAATAATTGTGTACTGTGTTCATAATTTGAAAAGATACCAGAAATTGAAATACTTGCAAATCTTTCATTTAAAAAAGTATTGCATTTGTGTAAAATGACAATACTTCTCAAACAATAACATTTAGATACCATTACATCCCTAATTAATCTCTTGCTTTAATCATGGCTATGATGACAGGCATTCCAGAAAATCTGGCTTCCTGTTTTGGAAAAGTGACCAGGAAATTGTGCTCGGAATTGAGATTTCATCATATTTATATAAATTCACCATGGCACAGGATTCCAGTGCACCTAAATAAAAACAATGCTGCTGGCATGTGTGTTTGAGGGTGAGGCGGCACTGAATTCATGTGAATTATGAATATGATGTATACACATACAAACCCAAGTATGACTGCAATACCAAAACAATGCAAGACATTGGGCAAGAGAAAAGTAATATACTTTTAGTTCAGGATTTCACTCTTAATCCTGAAACATTTTTGCCGTGAGCTCGATATGCATGTTATTACGACCTTCTCACATCCTACCAGCTTTACTGGAAGCAATCAGAAGATATTCTGAACGGTGGGTAGTTTGCCTCTGACTCGCTCCCTAAAAGATATATTTAACAAAATGTCATTCACATTCTCACACACGCGCGTGTGAGAATGCGAATGACGTTTGTTGTGTGTGCACGCGCGCGCAAACAAATACACAAGTATAGCTATTAAACACAATGAGTGTTTGGACATGCTTTGAAAAATTCAACTCATTTATGTGAGTAAAAGCTTCATAAAGATAATTAATAAATAGACTCGAATGACCATGAATCAATAATGACCAAAATTATCTATTTGTTATCAAATTGGTACCTAAATCACATAATTGAACACCAGTAACCACCACAACAATGAAGCCACTTCTTTTGCTGTACAATGAAGCTGGATCCTTAATTTTTCAAGCCTGATTCACTTGACCATATTTTTTACAGTTGTCTTCTGTCAAGGAATTTAGGCCAGCTGTGCCATTAACCGTCAGCTATGTTTATCTGATCTTTTATATGCAAAGGAGAGCAATGTAAAACCTTTAAATACAAAATAGCTTACATGCACTGAAATTACATGCGTTTGTGATGTAAAGTCAGAAATCTAAACAAATCAGGTCAGAAACCTTCCAAACCACGATAATTTAGATCCCAAAAAAATACTTTAGAAAACATTGATCAATAGAATGTATCTAATGATGCGTCCATTACTGAAAATAATTCTGATTAGCCCCCAAACATGCAATCAGTTCCTTACAGTTGCATTTAACTGGATTGCTATGGTCCATAAGGAGCTGACTAACACCTGAGGACTTGTTGTTTAAAAAGAGTCAAGAGCAATCATACTCAGGCTGGGTAGGAAGCAATCATGTCTAGTGTAAAAGCACCCTCAAAGTCTCCAAATAGCACAGGCACATCCTTAATCTCAAACCCACACAAAACCTGTGAAATGATTTAAAGAGGGCATCGCACAGGAACTTGTCAGTGTGAAAGAACTGTTTTGTAATGAATATGGCAAAAAAATCTGATTTATTAATACACAAAAAAATTGTCCTGGAATAAGTGCAAAGGCTCCACTCTGGTATCCTGTCCTACCTGTCACATATGCAACTCACTATAGATGAGGGCATATGATGTTTTAAATGCAAATGTTAAGGCAAAAAGAGTCCTACAAAAATTAATTAGGGATGGATATACACCTGAGCACGAATTTCGTTTTTTCTGAAAATTCTCTCTCACTGGAGAGATATCTGTTTTATTTATCAAATTAAATATTGAAAGGAAAAAAGTTTTTTTTTCTAGCTTTACATCATAAAACCAGCAATTTCTATAAGATTGTTTACAGGCTATACAGTGAATATGTTTGAAATTTACTTTAGATAAATGGGATTAACATTTTGCAGATACAGTAGTGGCCAAAACATCTGCCATGTATTAGTTCACCCTGTGCACAAAAAAGTGACTACTTAGTTCTAGCAAAACTAGTCTGAAAAAAAAAAAAAAAAAATATCTAAGTGACAACGGTGTTCAGCTTCTGGAGACATGGACTGATCATCTCAAGACCTAAACCCAAAAGAAAACGAATGGTTATGACTATAACCTCTGTTCCCTGAAGGAGAGGAACGAGGTACAACACATATTGTATGGGATATCACGCCCTCCAGTGTCCTGGCTGAAGCCATCTTTATGCACGCCTTAAAGGCAGTCAAACCTGTGGTGACGTAGGTGTAGCCCCGGCTACCCTTATAAACTCTTGTCAACACGGTTGACTCTCAGTTCGACAGCCGCTCTTCGCCGAGCTTAACTGAGAGGTCGGGCAGCAATGTGTTGTACCTCGTTCCTCTCCTTCAGGAAACAGAGGTTATAGTCATAACCATTCGTTCCCTTTCAGTCGATTCAATCGCTACAACACATATTGGATGGGACATATATTCACGCCCCGCTGAGCATCTACCAAAGTTAATAAGAAACCTGCTACTTACTCTACTGCATCATGGACCCCGCAGAGAGGACACAATGGGCCACCGAGGGGGCCATTATATCCAGACGGTAGAACCAGATAAAAGTGTGCGGTGAGGACCAACTGGCTGCCGCGCAGATATCACCCACGGATATCACTTTGAAAAGCGCCCATGATGTTGCCATAGTTCTTGTTGAATGTGCTTTCACACCCTGAGGCAATGGGACACTCTTGCTGCTATAAGCTAATGTAATAGCCTCTACAATCCAATGGGAAAGCCGCTGTTTAGACAGTGCTTTACCCTTTACTGGACTGGCAAAGCAGACAAACAGTTGATCAAACATGCGCATATTTACTGTACAGTCCATGTAGACACGTAGTGCACGTACAGGGCACAAAATATGCAATCTTCCCTGCCCTTCAGATGCAAAAGGAGGGGGGCAGAAGCTATAAAGGTCAAAAACCATAGAGCTATAATCAGTGGAGACCACTTTAGGTACGTAGGCTAGGTTTGGCCGTAGAGTAACCTTTAAACCATTAGCAGCAAACTGTGTACAAGATGGATGCACAGACAAAGCGTGGAGATCACCCACTCGTTTAGCAGACGCTAAAGCAAGAAGAAGTGCTTTTATATGAAAGAATTTTCATATCTATAGACTCAACTGGCTCAAAAGGAGGACCACAGAGGGCCTCAAGCACTATTAATAAATCCCAAGATGGGACGCTGGACCTCACAGTGGGTCGCAGACGTCGTACTCCTCTTAAAAATCGCACTGCCAGCAGATGAGCCCCTGGTGACCTTCCATCAAACATGTCAAACATGACAGGCTGATATAGCCGCCAGGTATACTTTAATAGTAGAGAAGGAAAGGCCTTTTTCTAACAGTTCCTGTAGAAAAGACAAGACCTCCACCATAAAGCACTGATATGGAAGAACATTACATTCCTGACACCATTGCTCAAAAGCCCGCCACTCGTAAGCATATAAACCTCACATTTTGAGGTAGCCCTTTAGCTCTCAAATTGGACCTTTCAACAGGTAAGCATGCAAGTTCCACAACTCGGGACGTGGGTGAACCACTCCTCCCCCCTCCCCCTCTCTACCTGAGATAAAAAGGTCTCTGAGGAGAGAAAGTTTCCAAGGTTCTGCCGCTAGCAGGCCGACTATCTCTGCATACCACGACTTCGCCGGCCAACGAGGGGCCACCAGGAGTGGGGACAGGCCCTGCTGGCGCACCCTCTCTGTGACAGGCAGACTCAGTTCTACTGGAGGGAAAGCATACAATAGAGCTGGGGGCAATGAGTGTGTCAGTGTATCGACCCCCAGCGGGACACTGCGATCTGTTCTTGAGAAGAATAGTGGGCAGTGAGCATTCTCTTTGGATGCAAAAAGATCCACTACTGCCCTGCCGAAGCGCTCCCAGATCTGAGCTACCACCCATGGGTGTAACCTCCATTCCCTCTCAAGCGTACCCCAGATTCAGGTGCCCTGGAATGCGAGTGGCCCTGAGTGACAGAAGATGAACACTGGACCATAGTAATAGAGCATGAGATAGTTTCAGCAGGGGGAAGTGAACGAGTCCCCCCCTTGTCTGTTTATATACAACACCACTGTCGTGTTGTCTGTCCTGATCAGAACATGATTGCCTGTCAGAGTCAGACAAAAATGTCTCAGGGCTGAAGACCAACAGCTCCCAAGTAGTTGATGTGAAGCCTGCGTTGTTCCTGTGACCATGCCCCCCTCACTGCGGAGCCATCGCCCAGAGCGCCCCAGCCGCCCAGAGCGCCCCAGCCGCCCAGAGAGGCATCTGTTGACACCACTTTGCGATAAGACATTAGGCCTATCGGAGAGCCCTAGTGTAACAGCCTGGGCTCCCTCCAGGGCAGAAGAGCCGACATGCATGACGGAGTCACCGTCAGCCTCTTGTTGAGGTGTTGCACCGCACATAGGCGATGAGAGCGCACCCAGCGCTGAAACGCACGCATGTTCAGCAGCCCAAGAGGCACCACCGCGATCATAGACGCCATCATTCCCAACAACTGTAAAAGTACTCTGAAACGAAGTTTGTGTTGCAACTGGAACTGAGCCAGGCAGCGCTGAAACATGGCTATTCTGTGCTCTGACAGATGTGCTCGGCTGGTAACGGAGCACATCTCCAGACCCAGGAATGAAAACTGCTGACTCGGAGTCAGTGAGCTTTTCTGCATGTTTACTGAGAAACCTAGAGTCTGAATGCGAGATAGAACTAATGGTGTCTGTTTCTCTGCCTGTTCGCTTGAGCTCGCTATTAGCGCCCAGTCGTCTAAATAGGCCAGTATGCGCATGCCTCAACACACTTTGTGAATGTTCGTGGAGCTAGCGACAGGCCGAACGGCAGTACAGAGTGCAGCCTCATACATGGCAGTGGGCTTTTTTGTTTTGCAAAATTGTAAACAATGACACTCTATTGGTTTTAATGATTGCACATTTACACAGTTTACAAAATGTACCATCTTTGGGGTATTTGAACAGTAAACATTTTGGGCACTTGTTGTAAGCCCTTGAGAACCTCAGCGGACAGTGGTTCATCTAGGTAGACGGCCCTGTTTCTATCTGGGATATCCGAGAGTGTGAACCACAGATGCCTTTGCGCCACCATGGCGCTAGCCATGCCTCTGAGGGAGAGAGCCGCACACCGAGACATGCGCAAGATGTAATCTGTCGCGGTCCTGACCTCGTTCAGCAGCTCACATACCGGGCTGTCCTGCGGTACCAGTGAGCCGAGCTCTGCTAAACGCATTGCCTGATACGTCTGGAGCAGCGTGACAGAATTCAGCGCCCAGGCGGTGCTCGCTGTTACCCGGGTCGACAGCGGATTGTTCCATGACGCCGTTAGCTCACCGACAAAGTCGGGAAACATTGGCAAGCAGTGTCTAACCGTTGTCGGTTCCGGAGGAAGAAAAAATCCAGAGAACCTCGACGGCTTCTTAGCCGGCTGTGGGGAGGGCCATTGCACCTCCAACTTCTCGGCTGCTCGTCGGTAGAGAGCAAAAAATGAATTGTCGTCTCGAGCTGCTAACGTAGTAGCACCGGAGCTCTGAGCCGACGGTAAAGTTTCCTCTGCCCTGCAAAGTTTCCTTTGCTCTGCCCTGCTAAGAGCGAGGACTTCTGCTGCAAACTCAGCACACACAGGCAAAACTGGGACTGCTAATTCGGAGAGGAGTCTTGCTGAGCGACCGTATTCTTCCCTAATGTTCTCTCCACAAATGTGACCTGTCTTTCTAGCGTAGAACGCCGGAGCTGGCGACAGAGCGCACCTGACTTGGGCTCGGCTAGCGGTCTCCGCGCGTGGAGAATTCCCAAGCAGACGAGGCACACTTCGTGCTGGTCCTTCTCGTGCAAAGAGAAGCCACATCCCTGAGGACAGGGGCGAATAGCAGACTTCTTCCTTGCCACAGTAACTTCCATGCTCGCGATAATTGGCACCGTTAGCCCAGCTAAACAGAAGCCAACCAGACTGAGATGTAGCTAACGCATGCACTTAAAACAGCAATGCACTTAAAATCAGCGCTCCGCGGGTAGACGACTCACCAATTGCGGTTGTTGTCGCTAGCAGCAACAAGAACAGTTGAGCTAATTCTAAGTCTAATTTTGTAATGAAAGCACGTAGAGTTGCTAACAGCAGCTAGAAAACTACCCAACAAGGTGTTCACAGCGAGGTGAAGAGCAGAACAGACCATCAACCGTGGTGACGAGGGTTTATAAGGGTAGGCGGGCCTACACCTATGTCACCACAGGTTTGACTGCCTTTAAGGCGTGAATAAAGGTGGCTTCAGCCAGGACACTAGAGGGCGTGATATCCTATACAATATGTGTTGTACCGAGTGAATCGACTGAAAGGGAACTGTTGAACAATAGTGAAGAAGGCAGTAGCAGGCAAGAAAGCATCTTCATCTGTACATGATCTTCAGGAAGAAATCAAGTAGGCATGGATTAAGCAAGAGACACCAGAGTACGGCAGATATCTTTTTGACCGAGCCGGATCAAGTAGGTTTTGAAAAATAAATTTATACTAAATATGATTGTTACATAGCCAACTTAAGTGCATTTTGCTGTTGTCAGTCTTTTGGCAGCTCCCGGCAAGGGGACGCCACAGCAAACCATCCGGTCAGCACACAAAATTGGCACAGGTTTTTATGCCGGTTGCCCTTCCAGACGTAACCCTTCCATTTTATCCAGGCTTTCATTGCACAATATAACCAAATATTCCTATTGTTATTCAATATTTCCCACACATCAAGTATACTGACGGTCACCCAATATCTGCCCACCCTTTCTTTTTAATCTGTCCGGGAATTAACTAGTAGTGGACAGATCCTTCTTGTGCACCCGCTCCTGTACATGTTTGTTCTGCTACGCCGAAAGCGATGCACTGGATATGCAATTCAGTAAATGCAATGGATGCCAGCAGCCGTAAAAGAGAATAAGAAGGGTGTACTGGCATCGCACATGCTTTGGCCAGAAACACAGTTTGCATGACAAACAGGGTCTTCTTTGGAACAAACAGGAAATGTAACTCTTAAAAAAAACTGGTATGTCAGGAAGAACCAAAGTTATAATTACTTTTAAGACGTGTACACTTTACTGCTACCGTTCTATTGGAATGAGGCCTCAAAAACGCAGGACTGTGAATTTGTGCATGTTATTCGATTTTTGTGATCACAAACAATTTAAAACAACCAAAAAAAGACAAGATTATGTGCATCTGTGTTATTTCTCACTCATTTTTTTGCTCGGTTATGTTTGTAGTTGGATAAGATTAAATAACATTCAGTTCATCATATTGCCTAGGGTGTGTTAAATTTTTTTTTTTACTTTATATTGCACAATTCTGATCCCTATATGTGTTTATTAAAACCTAGCAACGCAAATATAAGATCCTATAAAATCCTGTTTTTTTTTAAGCTATGCGCTCGGACAAACTGCCATCTTTGTACACCAAAAATGGGTCAAAATGTGTACACTTTACATATTGGTAGATGGAGGGGAGGGTTTGTAGGTTGGATCTCTGAATCCCTGACATATAAATTTAATAGAACAGAACTTTAAAGGTCATAGCTATTTGTTGCTTGTTGTATGTAGTAGACCACTTTTGTGCTGGCAGGTAATGTCAGCCCTTTCCATTGGCAACCGCAAGTATATTTCAGACCTGTGGGAAACACTGGCATTATTGTAAAGCATTTGAGAATGTCATTAAAACACTGAAATTCACTTTTGTCTCAATACTTTGGACCACCACTGTACATACATCACTGTCCACATCAATATACACACCTGTGCTTCTGTTCAATTTATGCAGTTATCCAATCATGGCAAAAACATGATGCATAAAATCATGCAGGTACAGGTCAAACGTTTTCTCATACATCATCAAAAAGAGAAAGTGCGATCTCGGTCAGTCGACTACTTGTTGCCAGATGGGTTAGTCTGACTTTTCCAGACACCATGTGGGATTTTCACACAAAATAATCTTTATGCAGAATGGTGTGAAAAAGAAAAAGAACATTGCATGTGTGCTGAGAGTCTGTAGCCTGAATCATCTTGGTGATGAGAAAGATTAGAGGAAATCAGACTGGTCTGAGATGACAGAAGTCTATGGCAACGCAATCATTCTTTATAATAATGCTGAACAAAAAACTCTCAGAATGCACAACCTTAATGTGGATGGATGGGTTGTAACAGCAGAAGACCACATCGGTATCCACTCTTTTCAGAGAAGAACAGAAATATGAAGCTATCAGGGGCAGACTCACTTTAAGACTAGAAAAGTCTTTTTTTTTTTTTTTTTTAAACCCAGTGTGGATGACTCACAATATACTCACAATAATCTCCCATTCATGGCTAATGGAAGTGGAACCTAATATGATCTAGTGCTCTTGTAGAACAATCTCCTTGATGTTTGTTTTTATTTGGGTTTATTGCCATATCACCTTCACAAGCTATTTCATGGCAGATATATATTAAACATTCAACTTTTTAAGAGGTAGTAAAATAAATGAAACAAATGGATAAATAAATATCAGATTATAACATCGCCTCGGCCAGAATAATAAGATTTTATGCAAGGTTCTCTAGATGCACTTTTGCTCAAAATTGTAAAGGTTTTTCTGCTTTCATCTTGCAGAATAAATTGTTTAAAAGTTTGTTCTGGTTGAAATCAATATCTCATGGCATTAAAACTTGGGCAGATCAAAAGTATATGCGTTATAGTCAGATTAGTGCTACAGTGCTGACAGTGCTGAGTTTACTCACCCTTCGATAAAAGTGCATGGGTCAAACACGTGTGGCCTACATACAACTTGGTCGTATCTGGGCCTGAAGCATCTTTTTCCCACCACTGGGCTCATTTCAAATCATTTGTTGTTTTGGCATTCTACTCATTCATATACAGATTGATCGGACTTCAGGTCCGAGTCTGGGATTTGACCTCACCTTGATGCTCGTTGTATGCATGCTAGGGTGCTGTTCTGCCCACAGTTATTATAAAAAATTATACCAGTTAATATGTCCTAATAACTAGCGGCTCGGAGCACTCTAGAGACTGGCTCAAGATCCCAGGAGATCATTGGTTCTTGAATCATCTGGTACAAATTCATGCCACAGTTAAAGTTACAAAAAATAAATAAATCAATAAAACTTTTTTTATTGGTGCAAATATTCTTTGAATATTATACTGTTCTGCTCTTAACTTTTCGCTGCATGGTCCCATGATGGGATAAATGCACCTGCATAAATGAGCAAGTATACCTATTAAAGTGGACAATGGCTGTATAGAAGGGTCAGTTATGACAAAAGGATTTTTATTTTATTTTTTTTTATAGAAGTGTGTCTATATATCTGTATAAGATATCGAACACATACATTCACATGGTAGGTGCGATGTCACATGACACTCTACTAAATCTAATGCAAAAACTTGATCCTACCAGATTTACAGCAATAACTGGCAAGAGATTCAAGTACCGATTATTTATTTATTGATTTTTTCAGATTTGGTGTGCCACAGTTCAAATAATTATTAGGGCCACGGCAAAGCTCTCTCAAATGAATGCCCCAATTAAAGCAAATATAGTTGCACGCCATCATAGTTCTTCAGGCATTATTTTGTACATAGAGCCCTGGACTGAAAGACTGTACACAAGCCTTTTGTCTATTGTTTTTCCTATTGAGTTCTAAGATAAATCATAACCTATGGTGACCTCATACTTGACAAATAATATATATATATATATATATATATATATATATATATATATATATATATATATATTTAAACAAAATGATTTAAAACTTTATGTGCTGTACGATTAAGCATGTACAACAGGCAAGCAACAATAACAGTGAGAATAGATCATGCACAGTTTTTTGATGGACGCCCAGTTTTTTTTTCCCCCATCCTACCAAACTGGCGCACCTTAAAAACTGATGACGTACCATGGTAGAAAAACTTATTTCATGAACTTTATGACTTTTCCTTTAAATGTTAACTAAAAGGAAACTAACACATACAAAATCATAAAAATGAAATAGGATTCTTACAGCCAATATACTAAGCGACAATGTTTATTACTAGTAAGTTTTATTACGTTCATTAAACATGTACAATAGGAAACTTAAAAAAAAAAATTTTTTTTAACTGTCTCAATGATACTTGGATGAAGACGCATGAAGTCCACTAAGAAAAATGCCAAGAGAAACACTATTAAATATAAAATAAATTAGCTTTTTTTTCTAAATGTGACAGTGTAAATATCTTTTTTAAAAATTATATAAAAACATGTATGAGCTGATGGCAGTTTTGAGAAATGTAAAAACATGTATATGGACTGGGCTGCTAACTGGACAATCATTAGCTAGGTAATTTTCAGATTCAACAAAAGCTTTAAAATTATTGCACAGCAGATTTTAATGTTATGTGAAACTACACTTAAGTAATTGAGGTTAAAGGTATGAACTCCATGTACAAAAAACAATATTACACTGAATGCAATGTAAAGACACAATTTTCCGTGTTGCCTTTTATTACAGCTGTGAAATTAAATCAATTATATGATTTAATCAACATGTTTTGGTTGATTCACTTATTTCAAATCATTAAAATGGGTGGGTTTTAAATTGAGAACTGGTTCACACACAAAATTATTCAGGCAAACTTGCTTTATAAAATACAACAGCTTTGGCAAAAAGACAAACTGCTTTCAACCTTGTGCAAATGCACTTTCATAATGGGCCAAGTAACCGACTCAGACGGTACACAAAGATTAAAACCACTTAAGTGTTTGCTTAGGAAGGTTTGTGACATATATTTATTCAAGTTCAAATTAATTTAATACACAAACAGCTGGTATAAATATGGCTATTTCTACAGTAGTTTCCATATCCGCCATATCATTTCCATATTATATATACATGGATCAGCCATAACATTATGACGACCCCCCCTAATATTGAGTAGGTCGCCCTTTTGCTACCAAAGCAGCCCGGACCCGTCAATACGTACACAGACTCCACTAGCCCTCTGAAGGTGTGCTATTGTATTTGGCACCAAACCATCAGTTGCAGATCTTTTCATTCCGGTACGGTTTGAGGTGGGGCCTCCATGGAACTTGTTTTCCTAGCACACCTTACAGATGATTCGGTGGGATAAAGATCTGAAAAATTTAGATATCAAGTTAACACTTCACAATCACTGTTCTCACCTTCGTGCCCTTGTCTTCGCCATGATGTAAAAAAATACATGATTCATTAACCAACTTCTATCTGTCCAGTTCTGATGCTCACATGTGCAATGTGGGTGCTTTTCGTGGTGGACACGGGTCGACATGGATGCAACAAACCGTGATGCACTGTGTGTCCTGACATCTTTCCATTAGAACCAGCGTTAACATTGTTCAGCAATTTAAACTACAGTAGCTTTCCTCATCATCCTTTCCTCCATATGTGCATCAATAAACCTTGGCCCATGATCCTGTTTTCCGTCCTTGGACCACTTTTGGTAGGTCCTGAGTAATGCAGACTGGGAACATCCCACATGTTGCTCTGCCCCACAATTCGGTCTTTGTCACAGTTGCTCAAATCCTTACACTTTTTTTTGTGCTTCCAACACATTGACTTCAGAGACAAAATGTTCACTTTCTGCCTAACAAATCCCATCTTTCCAAGTGCCTTTAAAATGAGAAATTTGTTCACCTCACCTTTCAGTGGTCATAATGTTATGGCTGATTTCATCACTACTGCAATGGCGGGAACATGCGGCAGGTCTCTAAGTACCCTTTGTTTAAGAAAATTAAGCATGTTTGGTACTTACGTTATCCATGAAGCCAGGTTTAAAAGCATCCGTCTGACGTCTCATATCGTCCGGGTCTCTGTGGCGCATCATTTCCTCCTCACGTCTCCGCCTCTCTTCCTCATGTCTAAAAGTAATCAAGATCATAGCAATTAGCTAAAATAGACAACCGGTGCACTACAGATTTCAGCCTTCTGCCTGTAAACTCTAAAGACAACTGCAACTTTTTTAACAAATTCGTTAAAAATTGCTTTTTATCAGGGACTCAATTGTACCTCATCTCCATCTGTTTGCGCTTCTGCAGCTCCTGGTTTCTTAATTCCTCCAGTCTCCGCAACTCTTCTTGACGGCGCATGAGATCTGGTGTAAAAAAATTTTTTTTTTGTAAAAATCAGTGGAATGAATCACTGTTTTATTTTGTATCATTAACTTAAAAGGTGAGTATCAATATTCTGCATTAATACCTTGTCTCATCATCATGAGCTGGTGCTCATGTTTTGCTGTTTCCATCTCAGCCTCCAGTTTCTCCTTGGCTTCTTGGATGTTTCTGTTCACCTGCTCCCGCTGCTGCTTTTCCATCTCGTCAAGTGCCTTCCAACGTGACGAGTAATCAAACTCAAAGGTGCCTGGCTGGGCGAAACGTGGAGGCTGCTCCCTTTCCCTACATGGGCAGGTAGTAATGTTGATAAGTCCCATATTTACTGCCTATTGTCATTTGCTCCATAGAGTAGACATATTTTGACACACAAAACAAACATCTTTTTTATGATGTATTTGTTTTTTTAAGCAACATACTTGTGATATTGGGCTGACTTTTGCAATAATTTTTCTGACAGGCCATCTTCATCGTCAAACTGCTCTGTCGGTTCAACAATAACTGGACGTGGAGACCTGAAAGGACAAACCAGAAAAAAAAAAGAAAAAAAAAGGTAATTAAGTAATTTAATGCCACAATAACTTAATAAAAACAATAAATTAAAGACATTATCTGAATCGAAAAGAACCTACGTGGTAAGTAAAAGGGCTCCATCGGCACATCGGTCAAGAGCCTTTCGTGCAGCAGGCTTATTGGCAAACTCGACAACGCCTTTACCTGTGGGTCTGCAACGATCATCTACCACCACAACTGCCCTCTCCACTGGCCCAAACTGAGAAAATGCCTGCTCCAGGAGCTCATTAGTAACAACTGGTGAAAGGTTTCGAACTGTGAGAGCAGCTCCGTGTGTGGCAAACCGGACGCGTATTGGCCTGTTCCGCAGCACTGTTCCATCCAACTCTGCTTTGGCAATCTCTGCTAATGTCCTTGTTTCCTATAAAAAGATGAAAAGAACTGTTGATATAAAAAGGAATATACTGCCAAGACTGCTTGAACTCAAGTGAAAATGGAAAGTATACTTATTACATTATTATGCATTCATAATATCAGCGCAACACAGGTCGCTCCCGACTTACAAACGAGTTCCGTTCAGGGAGCACCAGAGCATTTTAGCTCATTTGCATTACTGTGTTTTAATGAATATAAAATGGGGTCAGGATTGGGCAATATAGAGTTATCTTTAGACATAGGGCTGGGCGATATTGCTGAAAATGGTATCACGATATATCCTATCCTATGTTTCCTATCGGTCGATGTCGATAATTATTTATATTTTTTATGACCCATTTAAAATAAGAATCAGGAGAAAAGTATATTACATTTAAACATGTTTATTTTAAACTTAACCTGCCTCTGATCATAATCCCCTCAGTTATTAAGATTTAGATCCCCTAAGTTGTTAAGATCAACATTTGGAAAACTTATGTTTACATTTTAATTACTTAAGTCTAAAGTCACAATGAACACTTAATTATCTCTTAACATTTAAAGTGCAAAATGAAGGAAAATGTAAGAAATGCTTAATAATGTGTAATAAAATAGTGCAAAGTGTTAAATATAAACAGAGAAACCTGAGAATGTAGTGCAAGTTTAGTATAAGCTTTTTATACTATATAGTACAAGTCTTCTCGACAGTGCTAAACGGTCTTTGGCTATATCAGGCATGGGCAAACTACGGCCCGGGGGCCACATGTGGCCTGTTAAATGTTTTGATTCGGCCCGCCAAACTTGAAAAAATTTAATAAATTAACCTTGTTAATGTTTTATTTCCCCTGTAATTCTGATGTTTCCTCACTAGATGGCGCACTCTAGATATATTGGCTTTGTTGAGGTGAAGCGTAGACCTATTACTCCACGTTTGCACTTTACCCTTTGACCAAAGCATGCCATCTATCTGCTCCTGTTCCGGCCCCTTTGTCAAATGTTAGAATTCAATGTGGCCCACGAATCAAAGTTTGCCCACCCCTGGGCTATATGATATGCCACTGCCTCCGTTAGTTTAGAATCTTTGTCATAAGGCACTGATGCAGAGTACCTCTCCATGGTGGTCTGCTGCTTGTGCGGTGTTGCAGCTACAGATGTTGTTGGTTGAATACAGCTGTGCTCCAAAGGGTGAGCGTGGCTAATACACCTATCTCACCTATGCAATCACCAAACGTGATACTGTTACATGATTGGCTGTAAGCGTATCATTCCCTACATTGCTAGTTTACCAGAGAGCGAGTGCCTTTGTTAATGCAACCAAACTAGCTTTGCAACCTCCGTTTTCTTCCGACAAAGAATAAAACATATCGAACATTTTATTGATATCGATCACGTGCCTGTCGCGATACATATTGTTATCGATTTATCGCCCAGCCCTACTTAAACATAGCCTTTTTTCAGCACGATCTAGACAATATGATGAACTAAATTTTACTTCATTTCAGTCAAATATATAGACATGACTCTCTTTTGAGAGTTTTACATTTTTGTGACTTCATTTCCATATTCCAGTAATAGTACAATTTTCAAGTTTTAAAAGTTATGATAACTTTGGTTTTATACAACATATCAGAAAAGCTAACCACACAGTTTTATGTCTTGACACAACCGGCGTTTTATTATTATTATTATTTTATTTTTTTTCTCTATCGTGGATGGAACAGTTCTCCCAGACAGATTTTCAGCAATGGTCAGCAAATATATTTGAGCAGCCCATCCAAGTATACTGAATTTGTGGGGAAACTCTTAAACTGTAGTGTTGGCAAGTCAGTTAGGATATAGATGGATAGCTGGATAAAAAAAAATAAAAAATCAGCCAAGACCTCAGGGGGGGAAAAAAGACCTCCAGAAGGACTAGTGCATCCTTGGAAACAATTTCTAAATGGCTCTAGGTACCACATTCATCTGTACAAGCAATGCTATACAAGTATACACACTGTGGCACCACACAGCTATCACACTGCTCAGGAAGTAGATGCATACTTTTTCAAAAAGCAACAAAAGCAAAGAACCTTGTGAAGACTCTGGAGAAAACAGGTGTAAAACAAACGTATGTATATCCACAGTAAAACAAGAAAGATATTGACGTAACCTGAAAGGCTGCTAAGCAAGGAAGAGGTCTGTCCTCCAAGAGCCAAACAAACAAACAAACAAAGGAAAAAATCTAAATCAATGGTTATAAGCTGAAAGAAGATTTCAAGACATCAGCCAGTAAGTTAAAGCTTGGTTGCAAATTGTTCTTTGAAACAGACAATGAGCCAAAGCATGCTTCCAAAGCTGTGGTAAAAAGAAAGTTTGTAGGCAGAACTGAAAGTGTGTGTCAGAAGAAGGAGGCTGACATTGCTGACTACACCAGTTCTGTCAGGAGCAGCATATTTCAAGAAGCTTGTGGAAGGTTTTGACCCAAGTTAGACCATTTTAATGTAAAAAAATACTAACTAAGGGATGACCGACAGGGAATGTAATCAGTGAGAACCTTTCTTCCTACTATTATTCTGTTATCCAGCATTTCTAAAATAAAGTACAGATAGTTTTTCATGCTTCCTGACATTTAATCCTGAGTTTAAATGTTTTTGACTATGGTGCATGTAAACTCTGGGTTTCAACTGTAAACTAGTTTTTGGGACTGTAAACTTTAACTTTCAAAATTGACAATTGTGGGAAATTTATAATTAAAATTTATAGTTAAGTTAAACCACCCTGCTTTTAACAGGTTTGTATTTTTTATTGTATGAAATGGATTTAAGTGTGTGTTAAGTGGGAGGGAGTGCGGTCGTACTGAATATCAGCACAACTGTGATGTGGTCAAGTTTTGCAATGCCCTCATTCCAAAAAAATCCACATAGCTGTGCTGATATTTAGTACAACAGCAACACCAAGTGTGATAATTTTATACAACCTTTCTATAAACACCATACATCATTAACATTTTATGATTTGTTTATTTATTTGGGATATCAAAAGTTGAGATGCTTCATCCATGATCAGGTGCCACATTGTGTGCAGTGATCTCCTTTTCAATGAAGGCTCGAAAACCGTCAACTGGGTCCGTGCTTAAACTGACAAGTGTTTGTGTTGCATGAAGTGGTAGCACCAGGAAGATCTGCCTGCAAAATCATTAATATTCATCTCCCTGGCAACTACACAGCTAATAAGACTCTACCAGCTGCACACTGTTCAAGGACCCATTTGTGGACTTCTTGCTTCAGTTCAGGTCATCTAGCTTTCAATTAGCCTTCCCTCCCCCATAGCATTAAGCATTGCCTTTGCTTTGTGCCCATTCCTGACAAAGTTTTCACCCATTCCAAACGTATTTTCCGCTGCTCGATTGCTGTTTTCGGCTGCATACTTTATAATCTGCAGTTCAGATTAGTTTGACAAGTCTGCAGTATAGCTCTTTCTTTTTTGATGGCCTTCTCCTAATTTGTGTTACAGTTAAAGATATAGCTTAGTGTGATTGTAAACGTTATTTTTTGCAGGACAGTATTATTTTCAAATGAGTCACAAGTGCCAAGAGAATAAAAAAAATTTACACGTGTCGCTTTACAATTTAAGTAGCCTGAAAAAAGAAAGAAAAAAAAATAAATTTATAGTCCACAAAATATGATGGTTAAAAAACTGGGGACAACCTCAAACATACCAGCTTCATATAAGCCAACAGCAAAATACAATGCACAGTTTCATTCAGGCAAAATAAAGCTGCTTTCCAAATGTCCAGCTGTGACAACCAAGCTGCTACTATCAATACCATAAAAAAACAAAACAAAATATATCTGCATGCAACAATGAGCGGGCCCAAGCACCCTGTGCCATCGCCCCCGGGCGCACAGCACACCTTGCACATGTCACACCATATAGGCCTATTGTCAGTTTACACCCCAAATATGGGTTGAGTGCATTGGTGTGTGTGTGTGTGTGTGTGTGTGTGTGTGTGTGTGTGTGTGTGTGTGTGTGAGAGAGACGTGTGGGGGTGTCAGTCTGTGACAAGAAAATGTGTTTGTGCACGTTTGTGCGTGTGATGCGTGCATGAGACGTGACTTGTGCATGTGTGGTGTCTGCAACCTGTGTAACAAGACAATTCCACGAAGCGGGAAACACCCACAGTATTTTAACACCACGAACCTCATCAGACATTTGAGAGAGCGGGAGAGCTCAGCAACTCACGCGCCGCCGCTCACTCAGCTCTCGGTAATACCGCTATCTCACCTACGCGGTTTCGCGCAGTGACCGAAAGTACGGTTCATCATGATTCACCACGAGTTTTGGCGCTGTGATTACGTTTCCATGTGAAAAATTAAACATGTCTGTCAAACGTTAAATTTTTTAAACAAGTTTTTAAACATGAAAAATTACACGTTTAATTTTTTTGGCGGACCTTGCAGAACTTCCAGTTTTATGCCCTAAAATGCTCCCCTGCCATAGATTGCCCCCCGAAATAATCAACAGAAATTTATAGGTTTATGAATTACAAATTACAAATTAGACGAAACGAATTTGATTATAAAATAAGCAATATATTTATAAAATAAATGTGTCGGAAAATAAAGATTATATGATTATATTATTGCACATGTTGCTTGTCAATACAGTTGATTTACATTGTTGTTAAATATATTTTAATAAATATGCCACATGATAAGGCTTCAAGGAGACCCTTTAATCGGTGATCTGTATCGGCCGATATAGCTTCTAGTGATCGATCCCAAAAATCCTGATTGGAGCACCCCTAATATAAATGTCGCACATAGTTATTAATCACTTTTCAGAGTAAGTTTAAGGCATCATCACAACTGACCCATCAAAAACCCCTTTACAATTTTGCATACCCAATGTCTTTACATCATATCAGCCTGGCGTCGATTATAAATCCCCAATTCAGGGTTTAATTATAATCAATCTGATGCTGATTTCACAAATATAGTGACTGCCTTTTGAAAAGGTCAGATTAAGATAAACTTCATTTCATAATTTTTCATTCATCCATTTCATCTCCTCCATTGTCAGCTTTAATAAGGCAAAAACAAATACAACTTTCACACTTTTCACACTGTTGTAATTAACAACATTTAGATGTAAAAAATGTAGCAAAATGGCACTGTGAAGGATAATAAATAAAATAATAAAGATAATAAAAAAAAAATACAACTACAAGTATTAGCACGTCCCCCTTATGTGGAGCACCAAAAATAGATCGTCTTGTAAAGAATAATGAACATGGACAAAAAAAAGACTGAAAAACAGAAAATGTTTGCGTTGAGTTTACTTCAGTTTGAATCAGGTCAGAATTCAAGACTACATTGGGTTTCCAAGTTACGAAATGGGGAAACATATGGACATCTCCATAAAAGCCTGTCTTGAATAGCAACTGAGCTCCAAAAGCAAATAAACTGGCAAGAAGCAAGCAAAGTAACATCACTGATATGCATGACTGATGGGGTATCAGTAACAGGGTCATTTTCCTTTATTTTTTAGTGGTATAGATTAAAAGATGTATTTGTCTGAGAGTTTAGATTGCTCTAAAGCTAATAGTACGATAATCATCTAGGGATTGATAAATCAATGCATTGCTGGGCCATATCCCATACCCTCAATGCCTAAAAAATAAATAAATAAATAAAATGCAAATATGGACATACAGACAACAGAAGAAATTTGCGTTCCTAAAGCACCGCGAATTGTGAAAAACCACAAATTTTGGATGTGGTCAGAAAAAGAAGAAGCCTATAAATGCCTATTTTTATAGTTTAAACACTAAATATGCTCACAAAACTTTAATTTCAAAGTTGTGTCGTCATTGTAAGCATGTGTGTATAGCGCGCATGTACTGTTTATTATAACACACGTGTGTGTGCCATCACACACACATACAGCGCCTCTGCGCATAAAGGCAAGTGTGTGTGTGTGTGTGTGTGTGTGAGAGAGAAGGGGCACGATGTCAAATTACGCGCACGCACACATAACGACAGGCTGATACAGAGAAGGAGCAAATGGATCTTTAATGTCTATAATGAGACTTACTTTTGCTTTATATGCGCGCACACGTGTGTTTTATAACAACAGTACATGTGCGCTGTACACGCACGCTTACAAACACAAAATAAAAATGTTTTCCGCACTCACACATGGTCAGTGTTCTAGTAAACAGTACGCGCACGGAACTTGATTATACCAGTGAGAGACGAGCACTAAGACTGTGTAGCGGAGACGATTACCCACAATTCCGCAGCGCAAGGGAGAGAAAAACCGTTGACTCAGTTGTGGTCACATGACGCTCGGCGTCAAAACAAGTAGCGCATGCGTGATACATGATACTCAGTACTCGTAAACCAAGACTTGCTCTTTTTTCAAGTCAAAATTGATTAAAAATCTTTGCTTGTCTTGCAGAACACTCGCAAACCGCGTTACTTGCAATCCGAGGTTCCACTGTAATGTTCTATCATCCAGAGATCACGAGTTTAATTCTCAAGTAATGCCGTAGCCTCCCAGAGCCAAAGGCCAAGAGAGAGCCGATTGGCCGAGCTCTCACAGCGGGGTGGGTCTCAATTCATACTCTCACATCATTCACGACTTTTTTTTTTTTTTTTTACTCTTCAGCATTTGACTGATGCTGTGTCTGTACTTTGAATAGTTGGAAGTCGTGTTTATGTATTTACATTTTAATTGGTTTGGACACTTATTGGTTATTTTTGTCTTTTATTTTAAAATACTCTAAATCAATTACGGTTGTGTTAAAACTGTGCTCTATAAATAAAACTGGCCTATACACACACACTTTTAAATAAATAGTTTGCTTTAATAATGCTACGTTAACATTGTAAGGCTTATATGGAGAAGTTTGACGTTACGTGTGCGTGTTGATTTAACTCGTTTGATTAAGGAATAAATTAGATTAGACTCAAATGTAGTGTCGTTGTGAAGAGCACATGTACAGAGCCAATGAAATGTAGTTAGCATCTAAACATAAGTGCATAAGTTGTCTACTGACAATAAATAAACAATGTGTTAAACAAACAGAAGATGCGGTTGGTAATAGACATATGGTATATATAGTGATATAGTAATGTACATTATAGCTGTGCAACATTGTGCAGTGAATAAACAGGTATGTACAGATGAACCAGTCTGTCTACATTCTCCAGCAATCTTAGTGGGGTACTGCAGTCCAACGTGTATTTTATTTCAAATGACTTCAAATCTTCTGTACACAAAATTCAAATAAAGCTAGTTAGCTAACCTACCCGACCACAACAAATAAAACTAAACGTGCACAGATTATATGTTTGTTTGTTTTTATCCTCTGCAAATAGAAAACTCTAATCCGGTTTATTAACGAATATCAAACGTAATTACCCAGAGAAATATAGATATCTATTTGTTTTTTTTAAAAAAAAGGAATATAATAAAATAAAATAAACAGCCGGTTATGTGCTCTTACCAGTCGGATGAACCCGAAGCCTCTGTCTCTGTTGATGAACACTTCATTCGCCTCGCCATATTTGGAGAACAGCTTTCGGAAGTCGTCCTCGGTAATGTCAGTGGGAAGATTACCGACAAACAGTCTGCACCTCTGCGTGAATGTTTTCTCCCCCGGTTTCCTGAAGCTCTTCAGGTCTAAAGTCACCTCGCGAGGCTCGCCGCTGCTTTCCGCCTCCGGCTGCGGACTCGTCACTTTAGGCGATGGCGTCGCTCCCTCCATCTTCTGCACGCGCTCCGCGGACGGAGACTCCGTGTTGCGGTTGGTATTCTGCGGCTTTGGGGATGTCGAGCTGTTCTGGATGTTTACATGCTTCAGGTTTCGGTTTGCCATCTCTACTGCGGTATATTGCGGCGAATACAATCCACTTTATGACTGACTGCAGCAAGATAACACTGGCGCGTCTCTTGTTTCTTGTTCCTGTCCAGTGTCACAATGGCAACGGCCGAACTGCACTCAGCTGCGCAGGCGCAGACTTTCAAATTAAATTCACTATTTCCGGTGTTCTAAATGATGAGGATTTAAACTGGTGCCATCTACAGGAAACACGAGTGAATTACATGTCTGTATGTCCGATTGCCAAGTCTAGATTAGTTTAAGTCAACTTTACTGCCATTATGCAAAGTACTGTACATGTACAGAGCCAATGAAATGCAGTTAGCATCTAACCAGAAGTGCATAAGTGTGTTGCACAATGTGTTATACAGACAGAAGATGCAGTAAATTCAAATTCTAGTTCTAATTTTATTTGTCGCATACACAGTCATACACAGTACGATATGCAGTGAAATGCTTAGGCGACTGCCCTGACCTTAAAATAAAAGACTATTCAACACTATTTATAGGGGGGATTTAAAGAGAGAGAAGTAGATTAAACTAAGAATAAAATATCTGTACAATACAATTATACAATGTAAGGAAAAATATAAAAAAAATATAAGAAAACCAAACTAATATACAATATAAGGAAAATGTAAAAAAAAAATAAAGAAAAAATCCAGGTGTACAATCTAGAAAAATATAGAATATATATGGAATTTGGAATTTTTGTGTGGGAAGGAGTAGAGTATAAATAGAACTGTCCAGTTGTTGTGCAAGAATGCTGTAAAGTGTTCATGCTTAAAGTGACTTGTACATAATAGAATAGATAGTATTGTGAAGTGGGTCAGTACTATGTGGTGTGCTGGTTGAGAGACCATATCGCCTGCGGGAAGAAGCTCCTCCTCAGTCTCTCTGTGTTGGTCTTCAGGGAGCGGAATGGCTTTCCTGACCTCAACAGAGAGAACAGTCCATTGCAGGGGTGGCTGAGGTCCTTCACAATTTTCCTGGCTTTGGTCCAGCACCGCTTGTTGTAGATTGAGTGCAGGTCAGGGAGCTCAGTGTGGATGATGCGCTCAGCTGATCACACCACCCTCTGTAGAGCTCGTCTGTCCTGCATGGTGCTGTTCCCGAACCAGGTTGTTATGTTTCCCATCAGGATGCTCTCTATGGTGCAGGAGTAGAAGTTCCTGAGCACCTTGGAGGGCAGTCTAAAGTCTCTCAAGCACCTGAGGTGGTAGAGACGCTGTCGGGCCTTCTTCACTAAGGTGTTGATGTGACAGGACCATGACAGGTCCTGCTTGATGTGGACACTGAGGTATCTGAAGCTGTCAACTCTCTCCACCAGGCTATTGTTGATGATGGGGGTCTGGTAGTTCCTCTCCTGCTTTGTGCTGAAGTCCACTATCAACTCCTTTGTCTTGCTGACGTTTAGAAGGATATTGTTCCTCTGGCACCAGTGCTCCAGATCACCAATCTCCTCCAGATAGGCAGTCTCATCATTGTCAGTGATCAGGCCCAAAACGACGGTGTCGTCAGCAAACATGATGATGGTGGTGGAGTTGGTAGAGGCTACGCAGTCGTGTGTGTACTGTGAGTACAGCAGGGGGCTCAGAACACAACCCTGTGGTGCTCCAGTGCTGTGATGGAGGCTGAGACATGACGCCCCATCCTTACAGCCTGTGGTCTGCCAGTTAGGAAGGTAATAGTAGGTAATAGACTTGTGGTAAAATAAGGTAAAATAGTAATAATAATATACAGATAATATACAGTTATAATAAACAGTATGTTTAACAGAAGGCATTAGGTAATTGTTATATATATGTCTGTGGTATAGTGGTATAGTGACATGAATTTGTGACATTATTTTTTTGTTCATCTGGCCTCTGATCAGACCTATTTTGACACCATTGATCATATTATTCTCCTTCATAAATTAGAAAATGTAGTAGAAATTAGGTGACAGGCCATCTCCTGGCTCTTATTTGATTAATTACAGTAAGTCCCCTACATAGAAAACATTCCAGTTATGAACTTTTGAAGATGCATTCACGCTCGTTCAATCACATGTCCGGCGTACATTGTTACATGCAGTACATGCAGGATGTCTGGAAGCAAGCATAGAAGCAGCTACGATGAATCTTGTACTTCTAAGAAGCACCAAGCAATAACAATGGAGACAAAAGTTAAAGTAATTGAGAGAATAGACCAAAGTGAAAAGACGCCAAACATCGCTAGTTCTTTTAGCATGAATCGTTCAACTATCAAGACGATTCTAAAGAACAAGATAATAGAAAATGTTAGTTTTATACTTTGTATAGCCAACTGTGTTACCATCTGTAACGATGCCTGGCTCAAGGGGAAAAGAACCGCACAAAAACTTCTGAACAGGCAGAGGCGAGGTCAACTAGTTCAACTAGGTGTATAAACAAGCTTCAGTACAGAATGCAGCAGCGAGAGTCCTCACTAGAACCAGAAGATACGAGCACATCATCCCTATCTTATCTACACTGCATTGGCTCCCTGTGAAATTTCGCATCGATTTCAAGATACTACTTTTGACATTTAAAGCACTAAATGGTCTCGCGCCACAGTATTTGAGTGAACTGTTAGTGTCTTACGATCCGCCACGCCTACTTCGATCAAAGGATGCAGGCTGCCTGTCAGTACCACGTATTATTAAAACTACAGCAGGGGGCGGAGCTTTTTCTTACAAAGCCCCAAAGTTATGGAATAGTCTTCCTGTTAATGTTCGGGACTCAGACACAGTCTCAGTGTTTAAGTCTAGGCTAAAAACTTATTTATTTAGCCAAGCATTTTTGTAAATAGATTAACCTTAGGTAAAGGAGCAGATCTGGGGGACTCATGGACGTAGAGTATTCTGGTGAACTGGTATGTTTAGATGCTGTCTTCCCCACTCTCATTGTTCACTCAGGTTTGTTGACGGTGAGGTGATTGGTTGCTTTACATCTCAGGGAGCCCTCATGTTTGTGTTTCCTTCTGGCTCTCCCTTTTAGTTATGCTGTTATAGTTAGTCCTGCCGGAGTCCCTGCTTGCACTTTGCACTAATATACATTCACCTTATACATGTTGACTGTGACCATACCTAACTGCCATCTCTCCTTATTTTCTGTTCTCTCCTTTTCTGCTCTCTCTCTCTCTCCCTCTCTTCTTTCCCTCTCTCTGTCTCTCTGTCGAGCTATACATGTTCGCTCCTGAGTTGCCAGTGATCCAGACCCCTCTGCCCTCTGTAGCCGTCTAACCCGTCCTGGAGTCCTGCTTCTGGTTGGAGATCTCGTCGCATGGATGCCCCGTGTGGTCTGCCTGTATGCGCTTGGTGGCTGGGGATGGTTTCCATGAAGACTGTCCTATCATCGATTGATGCTCTGGGGACCTGTGACTTCAGTTGTTCGATAGCTCAGGACTGGAATCTCCTACAGTCTACCTGAGCCTCCAGGAACAAACTGGACTCCTTTTAATTTAAATTTTAACACATCTCCTGTTACACTGAACTTCCAGTACACATTATTATGCTGATCATTCTCTGCTATCCGTTATCACCCAGATGAGGATGGGTTCCCTGTTGAGTCTGGTTCCTCTCAAGGTTTCTTCCTATTACCATCTCAGGGAGTTTTTCCTTGCCACCGTCGCCCTCGGCTTGCTCATCAGGGACAATCTTATCATTTTGATTCATACACATTGCATAAAAACTTACTTCTTTTTATTGTGTAAAGCTGCTTTGCGACAATGTCAATTGTTAAAAGCGCTATATAAATAAAATTGATTTGATTTGATTTGAACTAGACATGTGGTTGCCAGGCGATGCTGCCGCAGAGGCAATCAGCTATTTAAAGACAAAGGCGAAAGACCCAGCCTCGTCTTCATTATAAAAACATATAAATCCTTGGTAAGGGCGAACGATCTGGGAGGATATAAATTTTATTAATATATAGTAACTATATATTTATAATTACATATAATTAACTATATATATAGTTTATTTCCAGAGCCATATCCGGTCTTGTTTAGTCAGCGGAGCTCTGTTTATTTTGTGTTTTCAGGTTTTTTTTGTATACTTTTCAGTTCCTAACTAATAATCTCACGCTATCTTCAAACGGGAAGGTCTTACCGTGCATGTCTCATAAGCACTCCCACTAACTCCTCTTTCATTAAGCCCCCCCAGAGCCGTGCATAAGGGCTCTTATTAATATTATTACATCTCATGGTGAAACTCTCCAATCCGCACCATGTAACTGTATCCTTGTACCTAGACAATGTTTGTTGGTCTTACGAACAAATTCTCTCAGGGCGGAATATGTTCATATGTTGTATTATGCATGTTATAAAGTTTGGTGTTCCACAGGGTTCGGTTTTAGGCCCATTGCTATTCGTAATTCGTAAGCATGGTATTAGTTTCCACTGTAATGCTGATGATCATTTTGATTCATACATGTTTTCTCACAAATTTTACACTAATTTCCCTTTTTTTTATTCTGGAAAGCTGCTTGGCGACAAGGACCATTGTTAAAGGTTCTATATAAACAAAATTTAATTTAATTGAATCCTCAATGAGTTTTTCTTGATCCTGTCCAGGGAACACTTGTATCCCAGGATGTATTTATGTATTTATATATTATATGTATGAATGGTATACAGTATAGACCAAAGGTTTGGACACACCTTTTCATTCAAAGAGTTTGAATTTGTATTATGGCAAGAAAAAAGCAGCTAAGTGAAGAACAAAATGAGTGGCCATCATTACTTTAAGAAATGAAGGTCAGTCAGTCCGAAAAATTGGGAAAACTTTGAAAGTGTCCCCAAGTGCAGTCACAAAAACCATCAAGCGCTACAAAGAAACTGGCTCACATGCGGACCGCCCCAGGAAAGGAGGCCAAGAGTCACCTCTGCTGCGGAGGATAAGTTCATCCAAGTCACCAGCCTCAGAAATCGCAAGTTAACAGCAGCTCAGATCAGAGAGCAGGTCAATGCCACACAGAGTTCTAGCAGCAGACACATCTCTAGAACAACTTTTAAGAGGAGACTGTGTGAATCAGGCCTTCATGGTAGAATATTTGCTAGGAAACCACTGCTAAGTACAGGTAACAAGCAGAAGAGACGTGTTTGGGCTAAAGAACACAATAAAGAACATAATAAAGAAAACTCTTTGAATGAGACGGTGTGTCCAAACTTTTGTCTGTACTGTACTTAGGGGCTAGCTATTAATAGCTAATGCCCAAACCCCAGCCACTAGATGCAGTGCCAGATAAAACAGAAGAATTGCATCAGAAACAGCATCCCTAATAAAAACTTGTGCCAAATCGCGTGGATTGTCCGCTGTGGCAACCACCTCAACGGGAGCAGCCGAAAGAATAACAGCAACATTTTGGTATGTACTGGTTACCAGAGGATTATTTCATCTTGCAACAAATCACTTACTGTCCTGTACACATTTGTTATCTTTAATACACCATATTACCTTCAGTACAACTTTTGTTATACATGTTTATTATGTCTATGTTATTATGTATAAAACCATTCACTATTCCAAAACATACCTTTAAAATGAATACATGAATAAATTACAGAAGAACATTTGCATGCCTGTACACAGATGCTTGATTGGATTGAGATCTGGAAAATTTGGAGGACAAATAAATACCTTTAATACTTTGATACTTTCCTCACATCATTCCAGAATTTTTTTTGCAGTGTGGAAATATGCTTTATTCCGCTGAAAGAGGCCACTGTCGTTAGAAAATTATTTTGCCATAAATAGTTGTAAGTGGTCTACAAACAAGCTAGGTGATATGTGTTAATTTCATATCCAAAGGGACCCAAGGTTTCTCAGTAGAAAATTGACCATAGCATCTCCATACCTTTGCCAGCAGATATTCTTCCAATAGTGCATTCCTGGTGTCATATTTTCCCCAGGTAAGCTATCCACATGATTAGAAAGAAAACATGATCTGTCAGACCAGGTTACGTTCTTCCACTGCCCTAAGGTCCTTACATTACCATTGAAGGTAATTTTGGCTGTGGGCAGGTGTCAGCATGGTCTCTGAACAGTCAGAGGCTACGTAGCCCTTTATACAGCAAGCCACAGGGCACTGTGTTTTCTGGCACTTTTCTATCTGTGGTGAAACTTTACTAATCAAAATTTTTATCAATTGATACACATCACAATTTAACATAAATCACTTATTAAAATGAACTGTGTTTTACCAAATTGTCTAACTTTGGAGGACAAGGTCACTCTGCAAGCCTAGAGAATAGAACAAAAATAAATAGAACAACAAGTCTGATTACATCATGGTATAAGCTAAGGACCAGAAGAATTATTTGTAGACTTTGAATAAATGTTCATTGAGCACATTACTGACTGCTGGATCTACGATATGGTCTTTCACCATATTTGACATCCTCTGAGTCGTTCCAACATACTGGCCAGTAGCCATGAGACCAAAGGACCAAAGTGCACAACTTAAAATCGGAAAGAGTTATTTGTTCTCTAATACAAGATGCTTTTGATTTGGGACAGAGATGTTGCTTTTAAGGAAGTACAGTCATTTGATCTGCTCAAGTGTGATATTTTTGTTGCTTGTGCTATAGAGAGATTGTAGGACTTTTGGAAGGGTTTGGGAAATGAAGGACTGGAAGCAGGCATGGTGAATCTAATATCTTTTTCTTCTCCATATTTTAACTGTGTAACACAAAACTTGGCAAAGATTTTTTCACCCTCTCTCCAGGTCTTTCTCCTGCCAACTCAAAGAGACACCAATAAATACACATACTAAAGTAGTCACAGCATTACGTGTTAGCTGTTTACCTGACCCGTCTCTCGGAAGGTGATGCTCAACCGTGCTGAAGAAGCAAAGAGATAAGAGCATGCTGATGATTATTTATGTTTCAGGACCATTGACCTGATCTGGACCATTGACCAGATAATTACAGCCATGGCCAAAATTTTTGAGAATTACCAAAAAATGTAATTTTCTCAGTCTCCTGTTTAAGTATTTTTAGATAATTTTTTGGAGCGCTGAGTTAAATTTCACGTGGCACACCCAGGCTTGATTACTGCCAGACCTGTTAAATCAAGAAATTTCACTTAAATAGAACCTGTGTGACAAAGTCAACCATGCTCAAAAATGTCACATCATGCTGCAATCTAAAGAAACAGATGAAAAACATAATTGAAATGATTTAGTCTAAAAGGGTTACAAATCCATTTCTAAGGCTATTATCCACAAATGGAAAAAACGTGGAACAGTGGTGAATCTTCCCAGGAGTGGCCAGTCTACCAAAATTACTCCAAGAACACAACAACGACTTATATAGGAGCTCAGAAAAGAACCCAGGACACATCTAACTGTGGGCCTCACTTGCCTCAGTTAAGGTCAGTGTTCATTCAATCTCTTACCGTCATCTATACCGCTTTATCTTGTATTCAGGGTTGCCTGGAATCAATTCTGAGAGATTTAGTGCACGAGGCGGGGTACACTCTGGACAAGGTGCCAAACCATCACAGGGCACGCACAAATAAACTCACTCACACACTATAGCCAATTAGCCTAATCTGCTGGTCTTTGGAAACCGGAGTACCCAGAGGAAATCCACCAAACATCGGGAGGAATCGAACTACACCACCATGCCGCCAGGTCAGTGTTCATGATTCAAAAATAAGAAGCGACTGGGGAAAAAATGGCATCCATTTGAGAGTTTTAAGGTGAAAGTCAATGCTGACCAAAAACAACACAAAGGCTCATCTCATATTTGCCAAAAACTCGATTATCCCCATTACATCTGACATAACACAGCGTTTCATAAAAACAAAACTTCATACCAACAGTGAAAGGTGGTGGTAGAAGCGAGATGGTCTCGGGTTGCTTTTCAGCTTCAGGACCCGGACAACCTGCTAAATTGTGCTTTACCAGAAAATCCTTAAGGTGAGGTCTACTTATCCACTTCCTTCCCCATCTCGTACAACTAAATTAGTGACACTCCTAGTGAGGTACCCCGTCTCACTCACTTGTCTCAGGCAAGATACCACATGGGGCAGCTGCCCATGTTTCCCATATCTAAATTCATCACTGTTTGTCACCACCACAGTGGTGGGTGTTAGTCGTCTGTTACCGGAGTTGTAACATTAGCAGCAGTGTGTGCAGCAGGTGCTTCCATCTTGTAAATCAAGTAGATATAATATGTGAAAATTTTACACATGAACAATAACAAAATATTTGTACTTCATTATATTACAACAGTGTCTGTATGTAGCTGTATGTTTCTGCCATTTGTTTGTTTGGTTTCGTGGCAGTTATGACATGGTCAGCTAGCGCTTTATAAATGGAGGGCGGAGTCAGGGACAATATGTGATTCGGAGGAGCATGCACCTGTGGGTAGTTGACCTAATGAGTGTTCTGTGTTGCAGTGAGTGGCAGGAAAGAAGATAAAAGCAGGGAGTAACACAGATATGGGGAGAGATAGCTGGAATAAAGTGTGTGTGTGTGTGTGTGTTTGTGTGTGTGTGTGTGTACGTGTACGCGCATGTGGTTATGGTATTTGTTTCTGGGTGAGACTGAAAATAAAATGTATATTAAAGGCCCTTCCTCCCCTTAATGAATGAATTAAATGCAAAATGTCTTTTTCTGCTTAATCTGAGCATGCTCAATAAAAGCTAAGCAATCTTTTCTGAGGTAGCTGTCGAATTACAGTGTTTAGATTGACATGTGGGAAGCACGTAGGGGGTACGGTTAATTAAACTGCCATTCTTGAATTAAGGATAAAAACCACCTACACAGAAAACAGGAACACACACAGAAACACACCACCAACACTCCCCCACAGAATTACAAGGGAAGCTGGCAATTAAATTAAAATGGAATAAATCACAAGATGGAACATTGCGCCAATGCAACTAAGAAAAAAATATGTTCATGACAATTTTCTGATATCTCATATGGACACATTTGAAATGACATTAGCCTCATGTATGGTTTGATGGATGCTGTATATTCATCAGACCCTAAACATAGACAGTTAAAACGTTCCGCAGGATTTCCATTAGTTGAATTCTTAAAACTTCTTAAATAAAACAAAATTGTTTGTGAATTTATTTATTATGTGCCAGCATTTATATAATAGGTGGCATTGCATAAGCCGGACTAAAAATATCAGCCACTGTTACTGGAACTGCTCGAGCCACAATCAACATTACAAATGCTAGAGAAACTGTTTTTTTTACATTTTTTTTTTAAATAAAAGCAACACTGTTCAAAGATTTATATTGGGTAAGTAATCATAATGACCCACATGCCGTTCCATCCATAACTTCCATAAGTTATAAGACAATCAGCGTATTCAATGTTTCATGTAGGCATTCACTGCTTTTTTTTTTTAATTAAGTTAAATATAATGAAGACCATGGTCTCATTTTAAAAGGTGAGTGGTTTGCAGTGATTTAAACTGAGAAAATATAATAATTATGATATTTCTATAGAGAAAAAGGATTGACTGCTACATGTGAATCGAAATCTAATTAAAAATGAGAAACAATGTATTTTGTGCAAAAAGGCACATGCATAAAAAAAAAGAAAAAAAGTGTAATCAAAATGCCAGTCCTTTCACTCAGTTTAAAAACCTTGCCTGGTTTTAACAAAGACGACTGTTGCCAAGGCAACTGCTGCCACAATTGCAGAATAGGGTGTTGATATGTATGAATTCTGGATTGGCATTGGGTCTATAGCATGTGCGTATGAGTGAGCATATGTGTGTGGGTTTGTTTGTGTGTGTGTGTTTCTGTGTGCATACTGTATACTGTATGTGTAGAAGAGTGCACAAGGGTAGTCAGAAAAATGATTCCTCTAAAATTAAAGACAAACATAGCACCTGCCCTGCATATGGTAATATACAGTAAGTTATCAAAATGACATTAAGAGCCATATTTCAGATCCATGCCGTGTCCAATGCTTTTGAACTACAAAAATACACTCACCTTTATTGGTGATTTGGGTTGTGAAAAAGTCGAAAGTGCAAATTGCCAGAAATTTAGAAGACATGGAAACAGAAATCAGGTTTTAACAAGGATCACTAAAATTCTTTCAGTCCAGTGTACCACATGTTGTGGTTACACTTGTGAAAGTGGCTCAAGAACCCCATAACTAATAGAACAAAATGTTCTGGAGTGATCGATCCATCAATCGAATCCCAACAGATCTGTAGAGAGTTAGTAGAAAATCACCTATTGCTGTTTTATCATGGCAATTTAGTCCATTATCAATACATTTATCATACTTAGATGATTTTTTTTTCATCATTTTTTTCATAAGGACACAAGTGCATTCACTGTGACTGCACCATACAGAGGTCCCCTTTACTAGATACAGGACTTAGTGTCCACGCAATAATATTCGCTGACTCGATATTAGGAAAAAAGGTCAAAGAGATTTGGATGTGCTAAACATCTGCAGTAATGATTTAGCCTTGATAACAATAACGTCATTTATGAAGCACCCAAGCTACTGGGGGAGTAGACCTAATAACCAAATGTTCAGATAAAAACTACTGTATGCATTTTCACAGTTTGGACTTGTTGGAATACATCTTGCAGGGTTGACACTTGTATTCCTTTAAGACCCAGATAAGCATTTTCAATTTAAGCAATTTAAGTTAAAACCATAAATTAGTGGCTTTTCTAACAACGTTTTCTCTTTTACAGTACGCGGCAAAATACTGTATACAGTACTGAAATGAAATATAAACAATATTACCTTGTTGTCATCTGGCAGTTTATTTCTCTTGAAAGAAACTAACATACACATAGCTCCAGCGGCACATGTTGATTTACTACAGTATGCATAATGCAAGTTTTGTATGCGAAGTGTGTATGCACCGCCTCTCTGTAGACAATGTTCATGTCATTCGCAGTTTCTTAACCCAGATTCCTGGAACAAAGGAGACACAGGTCTTGGCGGATTTTCACAGTTCAACATACTCACCTTTAACATTCCCTACAAGTGACCATCAGCTGGTGTAAGATCAGGGGGATGGGATGGGTGTGGGAAGGAATTATTCTGCCACCATTTTGAAACCTGGTCCCAGTTCGCGGCCACTTCTGTCATAATCAACTATGAATACTGTTTCCTCAGTCGAAAGATCGATTTCCAACAACAAACGCACAACACAACTTCCTTTTCATTAATCGGAACATGCGCGGCTGGAGCTATGCCCATTTTGGCGCATACCATGATTACTAAAATATTAAAAATTTGCAGTCAAATATTGAAAACTGATGTATATTTTTCTTGCTTGTATCCATCCAGAACACCAAACCAATAAAGCTAAAAGTCTTAAAAACAGCACCAATTACAGAAATCCAACTACAGTCTGCTGCCCCCATGAGAAGTCTTATGTACTGTATGTGACACGCTGCAGTTCTGCTCTTGAAATGAACAGGTCCCCATCTTGGGCCCGCTTCTTCTTTAGGGATACAATACAGTTTGTAGAACCCAGTGTACTGTATGTAGAGAGGTCAACCAATATTACCTGATTGTTTGACACTAAATGTGTTTACGGGTCCATGGAGACCGACAGTTTGCAAAATGAACTTTTCCACTTGTTCTCTCGGCCCTCTACTACACCACATTTAATTTCCAAGAAAACCCCCAAAGGTATTTGCCTACCTGATTTACTCTCCATCAGTATAGCCACACATTCTACCGAGTTTACCTTTAAATGAACTGAATACTTTAAATGTTACCTTAACATCCTTATATCAAATAACCAGGAAAACATCATAAGCGTAAGTTAACAAGTAAAATAGCTCAGTGCATTTTGGAATAACTACACTATTTGAGAGAGCGAGAGAGAGAGAGAGTGCGAGAGAGGGAATGTCTCTATTTGTAATTAGAGGCTAATCAGTAGAGAGATAGCTAAGTGGCACCTGTTCCACTCACATAAGCTTGCTAATGCCTGCTCAAGTATTCAGATTGTGGTGTTAATTTATCTCTACGTGTATTTTACAGCCTAATTTGCAATTCACATACTCTTCACAAGTTTTTCTCCCTTGCCAGAGGTTATAGGAAGCTGGCACTATAGGAAAGACACTGTTTACAAAATGAAAAGATTTTGAGAATAAAAAAGATAAAGTCATAATTTATTGATGATGATAATAATAATAATAATAATAATAATAATAATAATAATAATAAAGTTGTTATGCTAACACAAATTGGTAAATATCCATGCAATATTTCTGTGTTAAAATAAAAGATGTTGAGGATTTAGTACCTTTGTTAAAAGAGAAGTAAAAAAAGTTCTCACAGTTCGACAGTAATATTAAGAACAAACCAGTGATGATGCACCAAAAACTATTTCTTTGTTTCTACTTTATATACAACATTTCGTCTGGCTTTTTTTTCTCATTATATTATTATTTTTTGGAATATCAGATTTTACTGGCCTTATAATAATTATATAAATATATTCAATAGATAAATATAATATTTAAAATATATCATTACTCATCATCTATACCGCTTAATCCTGTCTTCAGGGTCACGGGGGCCTGGAGCCAATCCCAGGAGACTTAGGGCACATGGCAGGGTACACCCTGGACAGGGTGCCAATCCATCGCAGGGCGCAGACACACACAACAGGCAATTTTTGGGGGAACGCCAATTAGCCTAACCTACATGTCTTTAGACTGTGGGAGGAAACTGGAGTACCCGGAGGAAACCCACCAAGCACGGGGAGAACATGCAAACTCCATGCACACAGAGACGGGAATCGAGCCTGGCCGGGGATCGAACCCGCACCCTGGCAGTGCAAGGCGACAGTGCTAACCACTACACCACTGTGCCGCCTATTTAAAATATATAATATTTAATAATAATAATAATAATAATAATAATAATATAATAATAATAATAATAATATAAAATCTTTTTGTTATATTTTTAAACATTGGCCTAAAATGACATCACATTAACTTCAAAAGGAAGAGATCCACACTTTAACTAATCCGTTTTCTATAAGAAGAGTTAATCTTTGTACTGTAATGTGTTTGGGGTCCCTGTTACACCAGAGTCTCATTAACGGCCAAAAGGCATGCTTAAATTTATAAAAAAAAAAAAATCCTTTCATGATACTTCATAGCATTTCCAAATTTTATGGGATCTGACAATAAACAATACATTTGTACTAATACTGCTCCAGACACCTCCTTCAAAAATGTCTGATGTTAAGGGTAAAGCTGACGCTCGCTCTCTCTCTCTCTCTCTCTCTCTCTCTCTCTCTCTCTCTCTCTCTTCATCTCAAACACACATCTACACACACTTCAAAAAGTCAGCTATAACATTAAAACCCTGAACATGGCACCGGGACCTTGACGGCAGATCCTTTGGGTTCTGTGTGCTGTAAGCTGAAGCCTCCACGGATCAGACTGTCAGGCGTGTTCCATGAATGGTCGGTCGTATTGGGATCTGGGGATTTTGTAAGCTGGATTAACAACCTTGAATTATTTTCCTGCTAAACCCCATATGTGGCAGGCTGTGGTGCACTGATACAATTCTGTCATGGCCAGCATTGACTTTTTCAGCAATTTGTACTACACTAGCTTTTCTGATTATTGGGTGCCCATGATCCTGTCACCAGTTTACTATATAAGGGATATTGAATTAAATTTAGGAGGGTTGGGTCAATACATTTTTTCTTCGAGTCAAGGTCTGAATTTTCTTTTTGTGTTGGGATTCAGATCTCTATATATGCAGTCAGTGTAATTCTATAGGCGGCACGGTGGTGTAGTGGTTAACATTGTCGCCTTGCACCTCTAGGGTCCAGGTTCGATTCCAGTCTATTTGTGCATGGAGTTTGCATGTTCTCCCAGTGCTTGGTGGGTTTCCTCCCACAATCCAAAGACCTGCAGATTAGGCTAATTGGCATTCCCAGATTGCCCTCCTGCGCTATACCTCCAGTCCAGGTCCCCGCGACCCTGAATACAGAATAAAGCAGTTTAGACAGTGAGTGTAATTCTATAGGAGCATTTTATATATATATATATATATTTATTGAATATTTATACAAGTATTCATTGTCAATTTTCACAGTTTGAACTTTGATGGCCTTGTATATTTCCTTGTATGTGTGTGGAATACAAGCAACAATCTTTAATTAGTCTCCAGTGAATCTTCATTTTCATGCTGCTGGGCTGTAAACAAATGCTTTGTCATAGTGAGCTCTTGGTTCAGGAATTTTACATGGTCTCACCTCTGCTATGGATATGTTAACTCAAAGGACCAGTGTTTTATGGCACTTCACATTATTGCTTTTCATTAGGACTAATATTTTGGAGCATATGTGACAAATTAAACATTCCGCAGGGTCATTGTCTGCTTTCCTTTGGAGTAAGCCATGCGCTATCGCACTTTCATTCCTGTTTCTTCTGCACACTCTGTCTATAAACTATCGCATTGATTTGGTTAGTTGAGTGGCATGTATAGCCACGCCCACCTCAAGGGAAAAAGCGCTAGTTTACTGGTTCTGTATATAAATAAATCTCATTTATCAGAAAAGCATCAGGGTTCGGATAGAACTGTCACTTGTTCCAGATCCAGACTCTTGTCTGGCATTTAGTGATGCTTGGTCTATATCGTTTGGTTTCTCGCAAGGAATACCTGTGGAAATTGTAGCGGGCAGAGCCTTGTGTATGATATGTATTTCACTTGTAAGGCTTTGAATATGACGTCTTCTGAGATGCGTCCTTATGGGAATGGTTGTGTTTGGGAGAGTAATCAATCTGAGATTGGTGGCTATGTGGAGGACGCTTATTATCACATCCACCGATTTTTTTTTTGTTGACACTTTTGAAGCATTTCAAACCCATCAAGAGCCTATTGCTTTGTTATGTAAATCAGATATCTTCTTATCCTATTGTAAATGAAAAACTGTCATTTTCACTTGAGTGACAAGGGAGACTTGTGAAAAATGCAATCTAAATGCTTTCAAGCCCCACCGGATATGCTCCCAGTCATGTTTCAGACCTTCAAATCAGCTTTTGAGGTCGTCACCACCACACCCTGTGGAAAATGTAATTCATGGGATGGAAAAATATAGAAGCTGATGTATAAAGAAACATGGAAAGATCTACATGTGACACCCTTGTAATCCTTCTGCTAATTCTGGAAGGGTTATATATATCCAAAGATGAAGCAACAGGAAATCTTTGAAATAATCATCCTGATAGGACAATATTTCTATCTGCATGGTGTTTTTTTCCCAACACAGTTGGTTTGAGCAATAACAACGATTTTGTGATTGGAACCATGGCAAATTGTGAATTGAAGGAGATAGAGAAGTGGAAAAGTTTTCCTCGATCATAACAAGCAATGACCATCATCATGGAGATCTGAAGTCAGGCTGAACCCTCTGGTCCTCTGACTGCAGCAGCACCAGCATAAGCTAAAATCTTTTAAAAGAGCCAGGTATGTACAGAAAGATGTGTCAAGCTGTTACTTCCATCCCTCCATCCAGGCTAGATACCAACTGTCATTTAAGCTGGGAACGTTGAGGTGTTGTAAAAAATACATAAGTTGTACTGTATCTGTGACTGTTGGGTCTAAGGGTGTGTAAGGTTTAAGAAGAGTATTCGAATTAAGTTTTAAGATGGATTAAAAGAAGAAGATAACATTGCTTATTGTATCCAATGGACTTCTATGCACTTACCCGCTGGGCCCGACATTAGATTTCATATTCTTATCTCTGTGTTATACATTTGTACTTTTCAAATTGACCCCAAACATAAGCGATGATATTTCCATAATAACATGAATGTCTTTCTATATAAATAATTTTTTAAAAGATGTCCATGTATATTCTGCTGTCTATCCAAGTCCCCTAAGCTATTTAGGGTAATTAACAGAATTAGGCATTTTTATGAAAATTGCATTGTAGTAAGTATTGTATAAAATATTTTGGAAACCCCCCCCCCCCTTTTTTTATACAAATATAAAATCAGAGTCTGAGGGACCCTTAAACAATAAAAGCTTGTGAAGGCAATGTTAACAGAAGTCAAGGGTTAAGGGAAACAGCTGATGATTCAAAGATAGACTATGTTGGATGAGCTGGATTTCTACAGTCGTGGCCAAAAGTTTTGAGAATGACACAAATATTACTTTTCACAAAGTTTGCTGCTAAACTGCTTTTAGATCTTTGTTTCAGTTGTTTCTGTGATGTACTGAAATATAATGACAAGCACTTCATATGTTTCAAAGGCTTTTATCGACAATTACATGACATTTATGCAAAGCGTCAGTATTTGCAGTGTTGGCCCTTCTTTTTCAGGACCTCTGCAATTCGACTGGGCTGCTCTCAATCAACTTCTGGGCCAAATCCTGACTTATAGCAACCATTCTTTCATAATCACTTCTTGGAGTTTGTCAGAATTAGTGGGTTTTTGTTTGTCCACCTGCCTTTTGAGGATTGACCACAAGTTCTCAATGGGATTAAGATCTCGGGAGTTTCCAGGTCATGGACTCAAAATTTCAACGTTTTGGTCCCAGAGCCACTTAGTTATCACTTTTGCCTTATGGCACGGTGCTCCATCATGCTGGAAAATGCATTGTTCTTCACCAAACTGTTGTTGGATTGTTGGAAGAAGTTGCTGTTGGAGGGTGTTTTGGTACCATTCTTTATTCATGGCTGTGTTTTTGGGCAAAATTGTGAGTGTGAGCTCACTCCCTTGGATGAGAAGCAACCCCACACATGAATGGTCTCAGGATGCTTTACTGTTGGCATGACACAGGACTGATGGTAGCGCTCACCTTTTCTTCTCCGGACAAGCCTTTTTCCAGATGCCCCAAACAATCGGAAAGAGGCTTCATCCGAGAATATGACTTTGCCCCAGTCCTCAGCAGTCCATTCGCCATACTTTTTGCAGAAGATCAATCTGTCCTGCTGCCATTCCTGAGCAGCTCTGCACTGGTGGCACTCCGATCCTGCAGCTGAATCCTCTTTAGGAGACGATCCTGGCATTTGCTGGACTTTCTTGGACGCCCTGAAGCCTTCTTAACAAGAATTGAACCTCTTTCCTTGAAGTTCTTGATGATCCTATAAATTGTTGATTTAGGTGCAATCTTAGTAGCCACAATATCCTTGCCTGTGAAGCCATTTTTATGCAACACAATGATGGCTGCACGCGTTTCTTTGCAGGTCACCATGGTTAACAATGAAAGAACAATGATTTCAAGCATCACCCTCCTTTTAACATGTCAAGTCTGCCATTCTAACCCAATCAGCCTGACATAATGATCTCCAGCCTTGTGCTCGTCAACATTCTCACCTGAGTTAACAAGACGATTACCGAAATGATCTCAGCAGGTCCTTTAATGACAGCAATGAAATGCAGTGGAAAGTTTTTTACTGGATTAAGTTAATTTTCATGGCAAAGAAGGACTATGTCATCTGATCACTCTTCATAACATTCTGGAGTATATGCACATTGCTATTAAAAACTTAAGCAGCAACTTTTCCAATTTCCAATATTTATGTAATTCTCAATACTTTTGGCCACGACTGTATATTGTGACAATCATAAATTCACTCCTCAGTTGAGTAATACAGCCTATGCTCTATAGAGAACCCTTTATTGACTTAGATAAAACTCTGGCCAGTCCACACATTCACAGATATAAAACTACTTTCCCTCTTATCTGATTTGGTCTTATTGTCCGCAAACACACTGTGTTTTAGATCACCAAAAATGGACCTTTTAGGAAAACTCCTTCCAGGGTGGAAGATGGGGGAAAATTGAGTTTATGGCTTGTAAGAGTGTGAGCCCTGTCTCATGTGTTTGACGCCAGAGTGTGACATACTTGTTAATAAATTTTGACTGGCCAACATGGCTAAGGGTTATATTGCAACCACATGTCTGAATTGCAGTTGAAGTATTTTCTTCTCACCATTGCCCCAGAAATGTATTCCCATTCAATGTTCTATTCTTTGTCCACCAAAGACGTGTTTGAGGACATTTGTCCCCTGATGGACAAAAGGATCAAGATACTGTATGCTTGTATTTAGGCATCAGGCTGCTGGCCCTTTCCTTCGACTGGGTCTCACTTCTGAGTTCACCATGGGGCCCAGTGAAATATGGCAAACATGTAAATGGTCTGAGGATATACAGTATTCACCTTGAAACACCAGTGTATAGCAGGCATTGGAACACTCCTTATGGATTTTCCTAGGTTACTCACTGACTCATCGTCTTTACTGCTTTATCCTGTATTCAGGGTCACAGGGGGGCCTGGAGCCTATCCCAGGAGACTTAGGGCACGAGGCAGGGTACACCCTGTACAGGGTGCCAATCCATGACACACTACAGGCAATTTGGGAACGCCAATCTGCCTAATCTGCATGTCTTTGGACTATAGGAGGAAACACAACAAGCACAGGGAGAACATGCAAACTCCATGCACACAGAGACAGGAATCAAGCCTGACCAGGATTTGAACCCGGACCCTGGAGGTGCAAGGCGACAGTGCTAACCACTACACCCTCTTGCCGCCTTGCTAGGATACGGTTTAGGTTATTAGATAATAGCAGCCATATTGCTAGTTCTCTTGGCGCCCAATAACTAAGAGACATTCATAAATGGGTTCTCAGCTTGTGGTTCCTAACCACAGAGATACATTTTCATTTAATTGAGAAGCATATGCTTTAACTTATTGAAAATGCTTGGGAGTGTTGCCCCAGAGTCATAGATTGCATGTGTCTGGGTAAAGTTCTATAACACACACTACCAGTCAAAAGTTTGGACACCACTTCTAACTTAGAGCCTGTCCACACGGAGACGCGTTTCGCTGTATACATATACATTTTTTATCGTATTGGCGTTTCATCCACACGGATCCGGCGTTTTAGGAGACTGAAACCGCTATTTTTTTAAACCGGGTCCCAAAGTGGATAAATCTGAAAACGACACCCTTGCGTTTTCGTGTGTACAACCAATCCGTATATTTTGTGAAACGATGATGTCATGCGCATGCTCAAAGTCTTCTTCTCCGTCTCTATGGCAGAATTACAGCGCCCCATACTGGTCTGGCATATATCTACTACACCGTTTTCAGTGGTTTCGTATGTACGCAGATATTTCTTGAGACGACGCCGAATGAGGAAACAAAAATATCGGATAGGGAACGCACTGGCTTCGTGTGGACGAAGCCTTAATGTTCTTTCCTGATTTTTATTTCTTTGTAAAAATAAAACCATGCTAAAAAAAAAGGCATCCAAAATATGCAATACCTCAAATGCACTTTTTAGACTATTTTAGAACAGCTGACCTGTACTGTATGCCTTAAAATAACAACTGATTGTTGTTGTTGTTACTTAATTCCCTAAAGACATATGTCTGGCAAATAACTTTTTTTAATAGTTTTGAAAAAAATCCAGTATTGTTGTAGAATGTAGAAAATAAATCCAAATTTGTGTCCAAACTTTTGACTGGTACTGGGCGTGTGTTGGTGTGTTTGGGAAAAACATACATTGAAGAATATAAAGCCTTATTCAGTGTTTTCCTTCTAAACTTATATCATATTTATGATTGAAATATGGATTCAGTTGATATGTTGTTTAAACATTCTTTAGATCACTACGAATTTTGTTAATTTGACAGGCCAGGCACTATCTCACTGCCGGAATTTACAAACCATCTACACACTGGAATTGGATTTTTATATACAGTACACACCGAGTACCTTTAAGATTGCTTCATGCACTACCATACAAGCTGTTCTTTACGATTGTTTCCGGCCTGGGACAAATATTAGCAGTGTGAAGTTTAGATCGGTATTGCCATCCTCCGCACTTTGGGAAGCAATTTGAGGGACTCAACTGAAATGAGTTCCAGGGATCTCTTAAACCTCTTGGAAATAAGCAGGATTTCTTTAGTTCTAGTGACATGGGGATGAATCGCTGGGTCTAAGGGTTAACTGACTTGTTTTCACCTTCGGTGCTGTCAGTAATAGGATGTTTGAACCCTGCTGTTTACATGCAAATAGAAAAATCTAGAATCATTGCATTTTTTTTTTCAAGCACCTGAACATCTGAGAAGACGCAGATTTCTTTCTTTTTTGCTGCGGACATCCGGCTAACTGTATACTTGGAAAATATTCTGCCGTAGAAGGTTTTATGGAACGTACCACTTTGTTTTCCAGTCACTCAATTTGCCTGTTGGTGTAGGTGCTTCCCAGCCTCGGGAAACAGCTTGGGTGTCTCCAGCATTGTTAAAGTGGTCTCCCAGCAGATACATTCCATATATATAATACAAGACAGGACCTTTAATGCTAAGCAGATCAAAGAGTCTGATGATGGTGGACAGGACTTTGTGGTCTGTGAAGGGCTTATTTTGGTCTGAACCTTGGTTTGGTTTTGGAAGTAGCAGTTCATACGCAGCCTTTAAACGTCATCACTGAGTAGGAGTGACTTCTCTGTGTTTAATGTCTTTGGCATGGACATGCTTTTAATACTTCTTTACTGTCTGACACACACTTATAAACCCTCCCCAGTTTGATTTGGCAAGCAAGTCAGTTGATAAATGGCATGTATGTTAGGAAAAAACCCAATAGAACTAGTGCATCACAAAGTGTCTGATGCCTGTACTATATTACCTCACACCTTTTCGCTCTGCTTTTCTCAAGTAATAAAATGCCACTGCTACGGATGGTTGTGTCAAAACATGTGGATCTATCTCTTCCCTGGCTCTGAGGTCTAAGTTTCTAATTGTGTTTTTGAAAGATGCATTCCCAGCTGCTTTCCTGGCTGTAAACTGAGCCATAACCAACTCTAAAATACTGATTAAATTCTTGATTTATTGGCTTACGAGCTGAGAAAGGGCTTGGCTGAAATGCATGGCTCGATCCGTAATGCATTCACTTACATGCTTGTCTGTGTTTTATGCTTTGTGTGGCATCTCAGGTCAGTGGACTGTACAGCTCTTTGCTTTTTTTAACTTCTGCAACTGCTTCCAGTTTCTCTTCCTGGATTGGCTGCTGCTGCCTTTCATTTGGGGGCCTCCAGTCTGGCTTTGGCTAGCTTCATTGCTGTTGATCTTTCTACAAATGCGGAACAGTTTATAGCCGCCAAGTTCCGGTATTTTTATGTTTTACTGAATGAATCTGAGTGAAACTAAAAAAAAAATGAAAAAGAAAAAGAAAGACTATGCGCAGTTAGCCTAAGTATATGGTTTAATATAACAGGACTGCTACGAAGTTATCTCTTAATAGGATTCTGCTGAGAATTAACTATTAATATTTGTATATGCTGTTGTACTTACAATGCATCCACCAAGAAGCATCATACCTATATTAAGGTACTTTTCCAGCAACTAGAAGCATGAAAGATGACTAACCATCACTCCATGAACCACCAAAAGGACTTTATCAGCAATTGTTCTCTTTGCAGTCAGTGGACGACGAGGATAGACTGTAAAATCAAGATGTCTTTGTCCGGTTTGGCTGGAGAAGTGGTAGCTTGAAAGTTAAGGGTCTGAAAGGAAGGTTGGGGGTTCAAGCCGAGCACTACCAATCTGCCACTATTGAGCCCTTAAGCAAGGCCTTTAACCCTACCTGTTTCTTCTGTGCTGAACCTCAGCTGACCTTATTCCTAACTGGGATATGTGGGGGGGGGAATTCACTGTGCTACAAAGTACATGACAAATAACTGAATCTTAAAAGTCTTTAAAAGAACCCTCGTCTGTGACTGTAATGCGATATAGGCTTAGCTCTATCAAAGGCATAAAGTCAACCAATATCCAGAAACATAACAAATGTTTTATCTTTTCCATGAAGGTTACTTACACTTTTAATGATATGCGAAACAGCTGCTGTTTACTTCATTGGAAAGCCGGCGCTTTATGAGGTATGAAGCCAACAGAATTTCATCAGAAAATTAATCCATCAATAGATCAATGTGTGATATGCTCATTCAAGACAGATTAAAACACTGCATACACCCATCACTGCAAAAGGCAACTTTTTCAAAGGCTACATACAACCCATATCCTCTCCGTCTGAAGCAGACGTTTAAAGAAAGGGAGAAAAATGCTGTAATGGGTCCTAACACGCAACCATTTTTAAGTGGCAAAAAATCAGCGCATCTGGCTCCATCCACCACACTGGATCTGGCACTATGGCATTTTGTTGTGAGTTCAGACACTGAGCTGGTGTGCAAATAATAATAATAATAATAATAATAATATAATAATAATAATAATAATATAGCAATGTATTGTAAGATAATAGCCAGCCCGCACCAGGAACACTCCCTCAGCCCCTTTTTGGTTTTGGGTCAATGGCAGGCTGCATTTGCTGCTACATTATTAAATTCAGGACACACTTGAACATAGTGCAAGTAGAAGTCCAGATATCATTCTTTGACCTGTCCAATTGACCACTTGTTTGGATTTGCTATGAGACCTGTCTACCTTTCCTAATCTCATAACCTCAAATGGAAATGACCAAGTGAAGGCCCAGTGAGGTTTCAGAGCATCATTTTGACCAAACATTAGAGCATTTGATTAAACTATCCAACCAACCTATCCTGTGCTAATTTATGCCATTTGTGTATGGTAAACACTAATTGATTTCATTCCCAATCCAGATAGTTCACACATCAAAGGATGTGCCCTAGTCTGTTATAATCTCTTTCAGGATCCCAATTTAGGAGATTACCTGAAAGTTCTCTCTCAGTGGTGAGTACAAAGATATTGTGTAAACACATGGCTTCTTGGAGTCCATTACAACACAAAATGATGCCCATGTACATTCCAGTTTAACGGCCCATCAATGTTCATACTGATTCTTTTGAAGGAGCCCTCATTTGAGGTAAAAAGGAGTAATGGCACTTTTGGGGTGGATGGTAGATTCACCAGCTGATGTTCACAGCATGCTGCACACCACCTATGAACATTACCCTACCGGCCCAACCATTTAAAACAGGATAATTAACAGATGAATGTTTCATCCTTTCCTAAATGCAAAGCCATGGTATAATGATGAGACAGTACAGCTCACTTTTACTAATAACATGGTCGCCTCTTCCATGGCATGAGTGCCCTGTCTCACTTGATAGTATCCTTAATCAGTGAAAAGCCTGGGTGGGTTAGTGCATCCTTAGGCGGGATTTGTAGACCATAAATTACTCTCGCTTTATCAAAGGCGTGCCTCATGGTCTTGTCATAACCATGAACAAACACTGATCCTGGAACTGTCTGGAGTTCAAGGAGAGGAGAAAAGGAGTAGTGGGATGAGAAAAAGCAATGGCAGCAAGCTTTCCAGTTCCAACAAAAAAAAAAAACCCAATGTGCTTTCCCTGATTTTCTTCCTGATTTTTAGTCGTGTCAAATTCCTCCCTGACACTAGGGGGCTCCCACATTAAGGCTACTACTACCACTCAGCCGGGAGGGCCGAAGACTATCACGTGTCTCCTCCGAACCACGTGACGCCAGCCGACCGCATCTTTTCGAACTGCTCGCTCACGCAACGTTGGGGACGGCGTAACACACTCGGAGGTCAGCGCTATCCGCTCCTTCCGTTTGCGCGAGCTCACAGACACCTATGATTGGCTGTAGAGCCGTGATTAATGTGGGAGCACTAAGTTCCTCTCATCCCTCCCCTCTGAGAGAGTTCGGCCAATCAGCTCTCTCTAGACCTCCGGCTGCGAGAGGTTACAGCATCACCCGAGAATCGAACTCGCTGTCTCCAGATGATAGTTTACCACTGCGCCACTCAGAGGCCAAAGAGTTTGCATATGTTTAAGGTCCTTTGTAGCCCGGCACAAGTTTGTTCGCTCGTTGTTTGATTGAGAACCGGCGCAGTTGATACTCCACGCTTTCCACTCTCCATTGACACTCAGTCTGGGGTTCCTCCTCACCCTGGTCACCGCCATGCACCTCCTGGTCTGTTCCTCGTGGTCGATGCATATAAACCACTATAGAGAATTTTAGTTTTGAAACTCTTAATAAATAAAAAAAAACACTGATGTCACACATACAACACAGAACATGAAAAAAAAGCCACAATCAGAGCCTGTATATACAGTATTACAAGAATGCAGTCCGCACAGATGGCAGGATAAAATGGCTGCTAGCCACAGAGCATGCTAAGTGCTTTATATACATCATGTTTCGCAGGTAGGAGGTGGTGGCTGGCCAGACTATAAGGCCTGGAACACAGACAACATATACAGTAAGCTCTGCCAGTTACATAGAGATGACATTATTACACAGACATCAACATCATAGACAGGAAAAAGTCATTAATAATAAGAAGAATGGGGCCTCCGAGTGGCGCTTGCCCTATCATCCGGAGATCGCTAGTTCGAATCCCGGGTGGTGCTGTAACCTCTCGCAGCCGGAGGTCTAGAGAGAGCTGATTGGCCGAGCTCTCTCAGAGGGGAGGGATGAGAGGTACATGGTGCTCCGACATTAACCACGACTCTACAGCCAGTCAGGGGCGTCTGTGAGCTCGCGCAGCGGAGGGAGCGGATAGCGCTGTCCTCCGAGTGTGTTACGCCGCCCCCAACGGTGCGCGAGCGAGCAGTTCGAAAAGATGCGGGCGGCTGGCGTCACGTGGTTCGGAGGAAACACGCGGGCCTCGCGGCTGAGTGGTAGTAGTAGCCTTAACGGGGAGGAATTGGACACGACTAAATTAGGGAGAAAATCTGGGAAAAATCTCCCCAAAAAATTATAATAATAATAAGAAGAATGTAACAACTGTTTCTGCTCTGAGTTCTTTGTGAAGATGTAAATATGTTAATGCAGTTGAGGAGAAAATAGCAAGTAGAGCAATTTAAAACTCTCTTGGCACGTTTACAGTTAAGCTCTTAACAGCATAAAGTGAAGTTTACATTATCCTAAATTCCGCCAGGGCTGTAGACTGATAATTCCCACTGTGAAAATACTCTTATGGGAGAAAGGATCATTTTCTGTAGGAAAATGGGGAAAGGAAAGGGTTAAAGAAGGGAGGAAGGTAAAAAAGGGAGGAAAGAAGTGAAGGTGTGCACGTCCAGGTCCGTCAGCAGTGCCCAAATTTCATGCAGGCACGCAGCTTGAGAAAGCCGGCGGTGGGCAGAGTGGCAAAGTGGAGCATGCAGAGGTAGCACTCCTGCACGCTCCCATGACAGTGACCTGTCCTGCTGAAGTCAAAACTTCAGGTTTTTTCCAGCGCTGTTCTTCTCTGGGCCGCATAACATTGCCCCGCTCATGTGCCACTCTCATAAGTCCACTACACTTTGCTGTACTTCCAGACCCCATACCTGTGTATGCCCTATGTGCGTGAATCTAAATTAAGCCAGAGGAGAAATGAATCCCCCCCCCCCCCCTTAATTATTTGAGGAGGCTAGTGTGTGGGACAATTTTCACACGCACACACAGAAAGAAAATTTATTTAACAAGGAACATCTCTAATGACACTCGAGCGTGTGCACACACTAACGGGACCACTGCTGTAAAGTAAAAAAAAAATTAACCTTCACATTACCTTTGAAAAGAATCGCGACAAAAAAGAATCGCGACAGAGCACTTTTTCTGTTAGAGTGTGTGTGTGTGTGTGTGTGTGTGTGTGTGTGTGTTAGTGATGGGTCGTTCATGAACGATTCACTCTTTTTGAACGAATCTGTAACGTGACTCAGAAGAACGAGTAGTCTCACGTGACTCCCATAGACGCTATGAAGTGCAATAGATTCACAAGAACGAACGACTTGGACTAGAAGATATGACGGTGAGCTGCTCAATCTGTTTATAATATGTCCTTAGCTGCATTGTAATATTTTCATTACTGGAACTATAGCCAAAATTTGTGTATTTAGACGTGTTGGGGGGTCTGTTTATTGAAAATGTAACATTTTATTTCATTTCTGATCAAAAGAACATTCATTCATTTTCATTCAAAGATTCATTCATTTTGATGAAGGATATTCAAAAAACCGAGTGTTCTTTTTTCATCACTAAAATGATTAAAACTTCTCATCACTAGTGTGTGTGTGTGTGTGTGTGTGTGTGTGTGTGTGTGTGTGCCCCTCCTCCTCTCGCCTTCACACACACACTAATGGAATCACTGCTTACAGAGAGAGAGAGAAACTGGAAACAGGAACCTAGCTTAGTAGTGTCCGTTAACATGTTAAATTCAATTTGCAATATCTTGACAAGTTTGCTTTTTAAAATACAATGGAACCTTGGATTACGAGCATAATTCGTTCCAGAAGCAGGCTCATATTCCAAAAACACTTGTAAACCATATTTACAAAGTGGGAAAACTATGTGTGTGTGGGGCACAGTGTCAAATTACATGCGCGCAGACTAAGACGAAGCAGGGGAGACGATTACCCATAATTCCCGCAGCGCAAGAGAGAGTAAAATCATTGGCTCAGTTGTGATCACTTGCCGCTTGGTGTCAAAATAAGAGTCGCATTCGTGATACATGATACTCGGCGCTCGTAAACTAATACTTGCTCAATTTCCGATTAAAAATTCATTAAAAATCTTTGCTTGGTTTGCGGAAAACTCGTAAACCATGTTACTCGCAATCCGAGGTTCCACTGTAATACACTTTTACAGGTTTATGTCTTTTTACAGTATGTTTTACTGTGTAAGACGAGGCGAGAGAAGGCGCCACACACACACACACACACACACACACACACACACACACACATACATACACACACACAAATACACGGTGCTTGCGTGCAAAATGTCGGGATTTATTTTAACTTTTAAAGTTTTAAAGGTGAAGTGAAGGTTAATTTGTTTTAATTTTACTTTATATATTGTATTAATTATTTTAAATATTTTTTGGGGGGGCTGTGGAACAGATAATTTGAGTTTTCATTATTTCTTATGGGAAAATTTTATTTGGTTTATGAGTGTTTTGGAATATGAGCCCGCTTCCGGAATGAATTATGCTCGTAATCCAAGGTTTCATTGTATATATATATATAACACCATAATAATTTCCCAAATACAAGTTGTTGGTCTTTCTGCTGTTCCTGGCAAGGGGCTGCCATAGTGGACCATTTAGTCCGTATATAAAAGCTTGGCACAGGTTTTACCGGATGCCCTTGCTGACGCAACCCTCTCATTTGACCTGGGCTTGGGACTGGCATGAAATCGAACCCGGGCCTTCCGCATGGCAGACGAAACACCTGCCACTAAGCCACCAGTGTCCTAATAATGTCCCAAATATAAGTAGTTCATGCAAATTCTTACAAAACTTCCACATAGTTCTAACAACCAGTTCACTTCACATTCAAATTTATGACACGCTGTTGTAAGCAAGAATAAGAAAATAAATAACTTTTATTATTCCAACACAAGCACAACACAGGAACTGACTAAATATTACCTACATTTTGATTTAAAGATATTCTTATGGACATTCTCACAAACTCATTTTTTATATATTCTTTTATATATCTTGTTTAATTGTAAACATTCTCACAATCAGCATTACAGATTAATTAATATTAATGTAGTTTTACAATATATTTCTAATATATTAGAAATATATAGAGTCAGTGTGACAGCAGCAGTGCACACGAGTTTCCCAAAACTCTCTATGCCTATAAAACATGCAGATCAACCCTTTATTAAAATAAATGCTATTTAAGTTTTAAACCTAGACAGAAAGACACTAATTAGCAAGATATTTCATATATAGTGGGCTTCATAAGAAAAAGCTTCATCCCCTGCAATATTCTTGATTATTCTTTGTTTGATAAAGAATGTGCACAAAACATGTCCTGCAGATCATAATAGAAGGCCCTCTTACTTATTACTGAGTGACACAATTCAATACTTCATAGATGAGTAGCGGTATTGTTTTACTTAATGAGAAATTTAAAAGAAAGCCATTGTAGTGTGGATACAATAGGAATAATATAGTCAAATTTTCTGATTCTCATTTTCTTCTGCTGCATTTTAGAGTAACTCAAGTTTATTTCTCTTTTATGCACCTAAGGCAATGATTGGTCCAGCAAAGAAGTAGCAAATGAAATTTATAAAAGAAAGATTATAAAAGATTTCCAATTTCCCATGTTTCTTTGATGACAAAAGTAATCTAAATTAAAAATCTGGGGTCCTAAGTTACATAGTGGTGGCACGGTGGCTTAGTGGTTAGCACTGTTGCCTTGCATTTCAAGGTTCTGGGTTTGATTCCAGCGTCGGGTCTACAGTACTGTATGTGCATGGAGTTTGTATGTTCTCCCTGTGCTTGTTGGATTTCCTCCGGTTACTTTTTACCAGGAAATGATGGGATCACTCACTCACACACACACACACACACACACACACACACACACACACACATACTGGATCCATGGACTTAGGTTAAGCCTTCTAGAACAAAGAACTGAATATGGATGGATCCAAATGTGTCCAAACCCTTTCAATAACCAACAAATCAATAAGTATTCAATAATAAAAATTTGAGATCAGTCAAGCATCAAAATTAATGAACTGGTTAAAAGCAAAAAAAAAAAAAAAAAAGGCCAGGCAAGGTTGTACTGTATGCATAGCATCTATCCAGATCACACCCACACAACTCGTCTGTCTGAGGACATGCCTGGGTTACACTATACAGTAATAAGTGCATGGTTTTGTATTAAGGTCATCTTTAGGTCATCTTTTGCAAGGTTGGTTGCAAAAACTTTACTTTGCTTCATTAAAATGCAATATAGTTTAATCTTTCTCAAATTTACCATACATGTAAATGTATTTTATGTATTTACTGGCTATGAACAACCATTGAAAACCAAAATCTAAAAGATGAAATTTTACAATATAGTAAATGGCAAGTTTTCTATTCCTTATGTGTTTATGAATTTCTATTGATAACAGATTTACATTTACAGCATTTGGTGGACACCCTTGTCCGGGGCAACTTATATATATATTTTTTATCTCATTATACATCTGAGCAGTTGAGGGTTAAACGGCAACTTGGTGGTGCTGGGGTTTAAACATGGTACATCTGACATCCCTAGTATGCTTTAACCACTGAGCTATCCCTGCATTGCAGAAGTAAGAAAATAGTGGGGTGTTAATTAATGATCAAATGCTTAAAATACCTTAATCTGATGCTCATTATATGGTAAAGATATATAATAATATAAAATATTCGGAATTTAGAATACTAAATACAAGATTTGCTGCAGAAACACATTGAAATGTATCTTAAATGAAAGGTATAATTAGAATTAGAATTTGTATAATAAAATCAAATTGGTATACATATCATCTGCGAAGGAACATGAATACAGAATATGAAGTCTGAGACCATTCAGTGGACAAGAAAGACGTTCTCCTCTGTACTACAGTATATATAGTATACAGTAAGTTATACCTTTATTCATCCTACAGTGGGGAAATTTCTATGTTACAGCAGCAAAGAAAAATGTACTAATATAAATCAGTGACAGAACACTGTATATATAAAATACTGTATAAATATAAATATAAAAGAAAAAGAAAAAAATACAATAGTTACACTTTCAAACTAATTGCACTAGGTCATATAATATTGCACAGTTTGAAATGGTGTTATTGCATAGTTGCAATTGCACAAAAAGAATAAGATATTATAACAATCATATTTAACAGTAAAAACAGTGTGCATTATGGTGACTGGTTCACTGGAAACAGCTCTGAATGTACAGTCTAATATCAGCAGAGAGAAAAGACCTTCGATATCGATGCTTGAGACACTTAGGATGAAACAGTTTCCTCACTGAAGGAGCTGCTCAGAGATGAAACTGTTTCACACTAGGTGTGAGAGTCATTCTACAGCAATGATGATAGCTTACTGTAGCTACCATCCTCCTTTCTCCCACCTCCTGTACAGTGTCCACGGCAATCCCCAGAATTGAGCTGGCCTTCTTGTCCACTCTCTTTCTGTCTGCAGTAGAGATGCTGCTGCACCAGCATAGAAGATGCCTGAGACCATACACACTCGTAACAAGACCGGCACTAGGACCCGGAAGTAATACGGTCGTGTTTCAGGAAGCATAAAAGGAAACAAGATGGTGCTTCACATCGCTCAGTCATTGAGTTTTGCCCATGCTATTGCCGACGCCTCGCTCATCTAAACGTGAGTACTCACTTTCTTGGGTTATCGCTTCCGATTGGGTGTGTGTATTTAGAACGCGGGTTTATTTGTGTAAACTCTTGCTCTCACTTCGGGAGAGTTCTAATCATAACCAGCATGGTTATCCTGCCTGCTCGCGCTACTTCCGCGTTTGGGTTTACGCTACAGGGTACTGCTAGTCACAGGTAAACTGCTAGTCTTCTGATTCATCTCCGGTTAGTTTGTGACAGAATGACTGAGCCATCAGCAGTAAACCCAGCGGAGTTTGCTCACCTCTGTGATGTGGTTGACCAGCATGCTAAGCTGATCGATCAGCTCCGTGGTGAAGTCGCATATCTCTGCAAGGAGCTCCAAGAAGTCGCGGTCTTGTGCCGCGAGATGGCGGAGCTGCGACAGGAGAATGCAACCCTCCGCGGGGCGGCCGCTCTGCTGCGCCGCCAAACCCCTCCCCCCTTCTGATGTTTTTCTAGCTTTACCGGACAAATGGGATGGCACGGATGGGAAGTGCAGTGTTTTTCTAACTGCATTGGATCTTGTGTTTGAGTTTAATTCCACCAGATACTCCACAGACCGACTGCGCATTGCTCTTCTCATCTCGTTGCTATCCGGGCAGGCAGCTGAGTAGGCCACGGCGGTTCTTTGTTCAGATTCAGACGTCGCCTACTCCTACACAGAATTCACCTGTCAGCTTAAACTCACCTTTGAGCATCCGGCTGCTGAGTTGGAGACCGACTCTAAGCTATATCATCTACGGCAGGGAGGGTCGTCTGTGAGCCGCTACACCGCGGAGTTTCGCACTCTCGCCATGCAGACCGACTGGGGAGACTCCGCCCTCCGGACGGCCTACTACGAGGGACTGGCTTCGCGTATAAAAGACGAGCTCGCCGGACGAGAGCTCCCAGCGACCTTGGAGGGCTTAATCCAACTCGCCCTCCGGATCGACCAACGTCTGCTTGCTCGCCCCAAGCCAGCTCCCCATACCCTGCCACCCATCACGACAGCACTACCTCGTACCACACCCTTCATCTCCCATGCTCCAGTTCCAGAAGTCCACTCCTCATTCACTGCAGCACCCACCAGAACCGTCGGTACTCCACCTCCCGCCGTGGTTGACACAGGAGCCGGGGGAACCCATGCAATTAGGGCGTGCCTCCTTAACCAGGTAAAAATACACCTCCAGTTTGGCCACAAACGGGTCACAAGTACCGCGTTCGTCGACTCCGGGGCAGCAGGTAACTTCATTGACTCTTCATACGCCAAAAAACTGGGGGTAAAAATCGAGGCGTTATCCCAGCCCATAACCATTACATCAGTCGGCGGTCGGCCCCTTTCCTCCAGCCCCATCTCCTTTCAAACTCAGCCTATCACCCTCATCATCAACCAGCATCAGGAATAGATTCAGTTTTACACCACCACCATTTCATCACCACCCATCATCCTCGGACACCCTTGGCTGCTGCATCATGACCCACTCATATCATGGACCCAAAATCAGATTCTACAGTGGGGGCCGACCTGCACCGAGCTCTGCCTACGGGCTGAGACTGGGACGTGCTCTAGGGAGTCCGAGGCCCCCGATGTCGACACAGACAACATCCCGTTAGACTACCGGGACCTGGCTGAAGTCTTCTGTAAGAGACACGCTACCCACCTTCCTCCTCATCGCCCATACGACCTGGCAATCGATCTTCAGCCAGACGCCACGCCACCCTGCGGCTACCTCTATTCACTATCCAACACCAAGATGCAGGCGATGGAGGAGTATGTTTCCAGTGGACTTCGCCATGGTACCATCCGGCCCTCCTCCTCACCTGCCAAAGCGGGGTTCTTCATGAAAAACGCGATGGTAGTCTACGTCCCTGTGTCGATTACCGGGGGCTCAATAACATCACCATAAAAAACCGACACCCACTGCCTCTTACCAACTCTGCCCTGGACGCCCTCTCTGGTGCCACCATCTTCACTAAGTTAGACCTCCGGAGCGCCTACAACTTGGTGCGCATCAGAGAGGGCGATGAGTGGAAGACGGCCTTCATCACACCTACAGGACACTACGAGAGTCTGGTCATCCCCTTTGCTCTCTGCAACGCACCTGCCGCTTTTCAGCAATTCATCAATGACATCCTCAGAGACATGTTAGGCCGCTGGGTGTTCGTCTACCTCAACGACATCCTCATCTACTCCCGAACCGTCAACGAACATATCCAGCATGTCAGAGCGGTTCTAAAGAGATTGCTCGCACACCAGCTGTACTGTAAGTTGGAGAAGTGCACTTTTCACGAGCGCTCCACCACATTCCTGGGTTTTGTCATCTCGCCCCAGGGTGTGGCCATGGACCCACAGAAACTGGAAGTTGTGAGTCATTGGCCCCTACCCAAGACTCTTAAACAACTCCAGCGGTTTCTCGGGTTTGGCAATTTCTATCGCCGCTTTATCCGGGACTACAGTACTGTTGCAGCTCCACTAACCGCTCTGACCCGCCCATCATCTCACCCCTTTAACCTCACCTCAACTGCCGTCTCTGTCTTCCATGAGCTCTGTCGCCGCTTCACCACTGCTCCCATCCTCCTTCACCCTGATGCTGACAAACCATTCGTTGTGGAGGTGGATGCTTCGGATGTGGGCGCCGAGGCTGTTCTCTCCCAGCAAGGTCCAGACCAAAACCTGCACCCCTGCAGTTTTTTTCTCCAAGAAATTTGATGCCACTCAGCAGCAATACGGAGTAGGGGACCACGAGCTGCTGGCCAGAAAGTGGGCCTTGGAGGAATGGCGACACTGGCTCCAGGGCGCCAGAGAGCAGTTCATTGTCTGGACCAACCATCAAAACCTCATCACTATACGCACTTTAAAACAACTCAACCTCAGACAGGCGCGGTGGGCACTGTTTTTTGAGAACTATAATTTCCACCTGTCATACTACCCGGGGTCCAAGAACACCAAAGCCGACGCCCTCTCCCAACAGCATGAGGAAGACACGGGCGGACCCTGCGCCTGTCCTGCCACTCACCAAGATCCTCGCACTGCTCAGTTGGAACCTGGAAACGAGTGTCCGCCAGGCACAAGCTACGGAGACCGAACCGGCAGGTGTGCCGCCTGGCCGACTCTATGTACCCAATGCCATCAGGTCTGAAGTACTTCAGTGGGGACACTCCTCGCCACTTTCTGGACACCCCGGAAAGCGGCGCAAACTACTTTTCATCCACCGTGCCTTCTCGTGGCCCAATATGAGGAAGGACATAGACGAGGTCGTCCAGGCACGCCCAGTGTGTGCCAGGTCCAAGGACAGCAAACGACCATTTCCAGGGGAACTTCAACCACTCCTGGTTCCCCGCTGACCCTGGACACACATTGCCGTTGACTTCATCACGGGCCTGCCAGTTTCCGAATGAAGAGACACCATCCTCACCATCGTCGACCGGTTCTCCAAAGCTGTTCTCCTGGTGGCCCTCTCCGGTCTCCCATCAGCTAAAAGGACAGCCGAGCTGATATTAGAGCACGTAGTCCGCCTGCATGGGTTCCCAAAGGACATCGTCTCGGACAGGGGGCCCCAGTTCACGTCTCGGTTCTGGAAGGCCTTCTGCCGTCTGATCAATTCCACCTGCAGTCTGTCCTCCGATTACCATCCACAAACGGTCAGACGGAGCGAACCAACCAACAACTGGAGCACTACCTGAGATGCTTCATTGCTGATCGCCAGTGCTCCTGGGCGCTACCTCATTTGGGCTGAGCTGTCTCACAACCTCCACACGTCTTCTGCCACCAACCTAAGCCCATTTGAGGTATGCTACGGCTTCCAACCTCCAATGTTCGACCATCAAGAACCGGAGGTGGAAGTACCGTCGACCCAACAGTTGGTTCGCCAACTGTTGGTTCGTCGTCGACGGCTATGGAGACAAGCAAACAAGCAACAGGCTAACCACCGTTACACTCTACAACATCGCCGTGAACACCCACCGCTACGAATGTACCAAGTAGGTGATAAGGTATGGCTATCAACAAAAAACCTACACCTGCAGACTGAATCAAGAAAGTTGTCACCAAGATTCATCGGACAATACCGCATCAACCTCCGGATTAACCATATCACCTACCGGCTCCAGCTGCCTGCGGCGCTCCGGATTCATCCGGTATTCCACACCTCCCAGCTCAAACCCTTCATCACTTCACCAATGGTAGGTGTCATGCACACTCGTAACTGGACCGGCACTAGGACCCGGAAGTAATACAGTCGTGTTTCAGGAACATAAAAGGAAACAAGATGGCGCTTCACATTGCTCAGTCATTGAGTTTTGCCCGTGCTATTGCCGACGCCTTGCTCGTCTAAACGTGAGTAAACGGTGTTCACATCACGCAGGACCTATCATGGTCCTGTCACATCAACACCGTGGTGAAAAAGGCCCGACAGCGTCTCTACCACCTCAGACGCCTGAGAGACTTCAGACTGCCCTCCAAGGTGCTCAGGAACTTTTACTCCTGCACCATAGAGAGCATCCTGACGGGAAACATCGCATCCTGGTTCGGGAACAGCACCATGCAGGACAGACGAGCCTTACAGAGGGTGGTGCGATCAGCTGAGCGCATCATCCGAACTGAGCTCCCTGACCTGCACTCTGTCTACAGCAAGCGGTGCTGGACCAAGGCCAGGAAGATCATGAAGGACCTCAGCCACCCCAGCAATGGACTGTTCTCTCTGCTGCGGTCTGGGAAGCGCTTCCGCTCCCTCAAGGCCAATACAGAGAGACTGAGAAGGAGCTTCTTCCCGCAGGCGATACGGTCTCTCAACCAAACCAACACACTGGACTAAACACCTTTGCATTTTCTTGCACACACAGAACGGACAATTATGTCAATGCACATTGCACATATATGCACATATGCACATTTTGCACACTTCAAGGACTTCTTTTCACACCCCCCTCATCTCATTAAAAAACTACCTCAAGTTTTCACAGACTATAGTCGCAATATATTACATCACATCCCACTTCTGACAAGAGCACATTTTTTTCATACTCCAGATTTTATGTATATATATATATTTTGTAACTTTGTTGGAATCTGTTTTATAGGTTCCTTTTGTAAAAATTATTTAAGGTCACGGAGCGGTCGTATAAGCATTTCACTGCATATCGTACTGTGTATGACTGTGTATGTGACAAATAAAATTTGAATTTGAATTTGAATTTGAATTTGAGTACTCACTTTCTTGGGTTATCGCTTCCGATTGGGTGTGTGTATTTAGAACGTGGGTTTATTTGTGTAAACTCTTGTTCTCGCTTCGGGAGAGTTCTAATAATAACCAGCATGGTTATCCTGCCTGCTCGCGCTACTTCCGCGTTTGGGTTTACCATCCACGCTACAGGGCTAACTGCTAGTCTTCTGATTCATCTCCGGTTAGTTCGTGACATCGGCAGAAAGAATCTGCTCTGTCCTTTACTATAAATTGAATCTGTGTTGTCTTTCCAGTCCAGTTTGCTGTTCAGATAACCACCCAGGTATTTACCACCCAGATAACTACCCAGTTTCACTCTCCAATGTCCTGTCCCTGGAAGTTTTACTGGTGATAGTGTTTGTGCCTGCAGAAATCCACCACCAGTATTTTGTTCTTACACGCATTTATCTGAAGGCAGCTCGGTTGGCACCAGTCCACAAAGTTCTGAATCAGTCACCTGTACACCCTTTCACCTAATCATGAAGTCTGCAGTTTAGACACTAAAGAGGAATGGACCCAGGACCGTTCCCTGCAGGGCTGCAGTGTTGCAGACAACCATATCAGACTCACAGTCACGAGTACTCAGATACTGTACTATGGTCGGTTTGTGAAGTAATCCAGTATCCAGGTAGATAGATGATGTTCCATTCCCATGTACTCCAGCTTACCGCTCAGAAGCGCAGGTTGGATGCTTTTAAAAGCACTAAAGAAGGAAAAAAAAAAACTTGACTCTCACTGTACTCTCAGTCTTTTCCATGTGCGAAAAAGCCCTTTTGAGGAGGAAGATGACAGCGGCCTCTACTCCAGTGCCAGACTGATAGACAAACTGAAGTGGATCCATTGATGGGCTCACCAGAGGACGCAGATGAGTGGGCACCAGCCTCTTAAATGTCTCCATCAGGTGTGAGGTCAGTGTCACAGTCCTCAAAGTCTGTTGGGTGTGACATCTTTGGTAGAGGTACCACTTAAGATGTCTTCCACAGCTGTGGCACCATCCTCAGCTTCAGGTTCAGACCAAACAAGTACAACAATATGCTGCACAGCTGGTCTGCACAGGTCTTAAAGAGTCTAGCGCTGATGCCGTCTGGGCTTGCAACCTTCATCACCTTGATCTTTCTGAGCTCCATTGTCATCTGTTCTCACATGTTGTATTTTAGAAGCTGTCCTGTGTGCTGTGCCTCCTGCATTTTTAAAAGTTAGACTAACATTTCAGACTTTCTGAAATGCCAAAAGTACACTATAGTGGTGCCACTTATACGAATGCAACTACTTACCTAATGTGACTCAACAGATAACATTATGTTTCTGTTTTTATAAGAAAATCAAGAGTCTTTTTATGCTCTTCAGACACCTCGCAGTCTTAGAGGAACAATGCTTTCTGAGTTTTTATTACTTGAGCGTATGTAATTAATGCTGTCTGGGAAACTACTGAGCCAACTGTATAATGTTTATGTGCAGCTTATTTGCACATTTACGCTTTGTTTCATAACTTTTTCCCCTCTTTGTATACATTTTACAGTGCATCATGATCATATTCCGTTTTCAAGACAAAAGGGTAGTCATTGGTGTTTTTAGAAATCTCCACTCATTTATTCATATTACTTATCCTGTATATGGACAGGTGGGGCCTCAAGCCTATTCCACAGAGGCCATGGCACAAGGCAGGGGACCCCCTGTATAGAGTGCTTACCTATACCAGAACACAGGAGCACATACACCTGCACTCAAACAGCAAATCATTCACTATACGCAATTTGGAAATCAGCCTACAATGCACTTGTTTGGACTGTAAAAAAACAAACAAACATGCAAACACCACAGCAGAGACACAAGGCAATATTTAAACCACCAACCCTGAAGGTGCAAAGCAACAAGGTGAACTGCAGTGTCGCTATGGCACGACAACATCTAGAGAGAATAATCTAGCCGTTATATAATTGCATGATTTTAATTTCTAAATATAAACTTACATTTTGAATTCTAAATCCATATACATAAGTATATAAGTACAGTTAACTGAAGAATGTGAACAAAATCGACAGTATAATATATAGTTTATGCAGGATTAGCTCTAGACCTTTTTATTAATGTGTATAATAATATGTTATTGCCAGCTTTTGGTGTGATGTCTGCTGCCTGATCATTGATTGAAAGCATAAGTGGTATGTTGCTGGCAGGCCTTGGATCTTTACGACCACCTGTGATTTGCTCTCTTGCGTCATGCTCCATCTCCATGGCAGCCAAAAGCCTCACTCTCTGAGTGATGGAAGAATAAAGACAGCCAGTTACAGATACAAAAGACCTGTCCTCCGCAATAGAAAATGACAACAATATATGAGACAAAAATATTTCGCATTCTGTGTTCTGGAAGATCTTGGGTCAGCTATAGCTTCGAGGGTAATAATTTAGTAAATGAATTTATATAGTATATCATGATATACTATGGATCTCTGAGTCATTCTACAGAAAACACTGAAAGAAAGCTTCAAGCTTTTTGGGTGTTGCATGTCCTACGGGAGCCCCAGAATTACATTGAAAAAAAAAAAAAAAAAAACACCTACATAAAAGAAACACACACATATACTTGGATCACCTTTATCTGTGATTGCAGCATGCAATGTTGTTGTTAGTCTTTCAGCTGCTCCCACTGAAGTGTCGCCACAGTGGACCATTGGATCTTTGGCACAGGTTTATAACACTGCATCCAGTGGCAGGGGTTTGGGCACTGGATTGGAATTGAACCTGTGCCTTAAATGGAATGGCAGGAGAAAGACCCAACACTGAGCCACTAATGCAATGTGGTCACTAATTCATGTGTGGAAATGATTCCTGTGCAATTCCTGTGAAATTTGCCTGTGCAATCAAGGAAGAATAAAATCCTTTGATGAGACAACCGGGTCATTCCAGTCGCAGTCATGTAATTTCTCATCTCACTGTGCATATTAAACATAGCTGTGATTTTAGATGTCAGATGCAACTTCACTAAGCACACTGTAAAAAAAAAAATGCTGTTAAAAAACAGCCACAATCTGACAGGAAGAACTGTTTTCTATTAAAACAATGTATTCTGGGAAATATTTTGCACTTTTTAACAGTAGTCCTCAGTGTCTATTTAATACACCTATCTTCTGTATTTTGCAATGCATTGTGGTCTAGTCCTATTTGCTAATGTTTTAGATAAAGCTACATTTCAATATTTTGGGGACTCTCATTGGAGTGTATAAGTGCAAAGCTGATCAAATATCCTTTCTGTTCTATCGAAGTGATTTTTTTTGCTATTATCTTAAACATAATTCTTAGAAGCAGCAATTTAAAAGATCATTTTCAGTCAAGTATGCAAAGTATGCAACTTGCTGCAAACGTCATTACTTATTTATATATCATTTATTCTGAAGAGGACGGACGAGGAAGTCCGTATCAGGAAGCGATTATCAGCATCTGCACCAACAAACAGAATGGTAATTTAAATATATAATTTATTTAAATTTTAATTTAAATTCTTTACTTTCTCGACAGTATTTTATTCATAAAAGTTGCATTACCAGAAGCAATTCATGATGTTCATGCTTAGCAAGCTGTCGAGTTTGAGAAAATGTGTTTAGAACTTACTTCTGTGCTGACATGTGCATTTATATTTATAACTCGAGCATTTATATTTTCCTGGATTTTGCTCTCACCGAGCCTTATTACATTGTTTTAAATTGTCTTTTGAATATTAAATAGCGTTCAAGTGTTAACCATCATTATTAACAGAGATTATTTTGGTGGCTTATGTTTAAAATGTGAGGAAGCAGATAGTCTTTGTGTATAAAATACTGTATATAAACATAGATTTCATTTACTTGGTATATGATTTGAAGTTTAGATGCAAGAATTTGTACAGGTGGTAGAAAAAACTTCTAATTATAACTGTGTTGTCATCCCAGAATCCCAGATGTTATCATGGTTATAACTTTTCTTAGAACTGATCAAATATTGCATGTTAAAAGTTATTTATATCGTATATACTCTTATTTCTGCTGATCAGATATTATAGAGTTTAATCATATAGTTAATGATTTCTCTTTGGGCTAACCTTAAAACTTCATAAAAGTTATTAATGTTAGCAATGGTTTGAGATGGGTTTTTGTTAGACAATGCTGTGTGAATATCACCTGAACATCTGAGTTGTTATCGTTGATTGACAATTCTAGAGAAAGTTTCTATTTTACTGCTTACTGCTTTTTTTGCAGTGCTACTCTGGAATGAACCTGGAGAGAAACAATGAGCCAAGGAGTGATTACAGGTACTGTGCATGTGTTGTCCCCTCATTGGACCTGTAGAAAGTAAATACCAAACTGCTACTTGTATTGTACTGTTTTGTTATTACTTGTATGGTTATTATTACTGAAAATTTCTACAACTTAAAATGCTTGTAATGTTTTAACAATTTTCATGTGTTGCCTTGGTTTGAGCAGCCGCTATTATCCAATTTAATAATAATAATAAAAAAAATTAATTGCCATGATTTTTTTTTCTCGTTTAAAGTTTTTAAGTTTAAATGTAATAAGGAACCTCTGATATGCAATTTACGAATAATTTATGATAGTTTTCGATTTCTATACTTTTTGACTTATTTATTGAATATTTTATAGATATTTACAGAGCAATACTTTTCTACTTTTATTTGGAATTTTTATATAATAAGATTTATATTGTATATTAATAATGAATAATAATAAATAAATTATTATTATTAAATAATAAATAATAATTAATAAAAGAAAAGTTAAACTGAACTAATCAGTTACATAAAAAGCTAAGTGTTTAGCTAAGGTGCTAATGCTATGCTAGTAGCTCATTTCCAAACCCATACCTGTAGCTCTAGTCCACGGAATAGTTTTTAGTGACTATGTTTGTTAATGAAAGACTGTCTGTGCCCGTCATCCTGCCTCCACTGCGCTAGTGATAGTGAATGGATCAGGTTACTCATTACAGATGGGTTTTCATACTACAGTACATAAATGTGTAAGAGCAAATAGAATTTCAAAAAGCAACATTTCCCTCCCATAAGTTTGTATCTGTTGCTTGTTAGCTATATAGCATTTCCACTCAGTTGGATAACTACATTTTTTTCCCCCAGAGGTCAAAAATATTCCCTTATTAATAATTCTTGTTATCTATTTGAAGCTATCAAGCTTTTTCACCCAGCAGCCCCCTGATACTGTACGTTACTTTGATGTGCTGGAGGAAATTATAAATGTGGAATGATGTTTTTTTCAGCTTATGTACTGTAAACAAGCCACATTTTTAATAAATGCATCCTACATCTGTTGAAAAATCATAGTTAATACACGCTCCTGGCCATGTTTTCTCAATTAGGGTAATAAAAGTGTGTGCATTAATATCATGGTGTTGATGCTTAATGGCTTACATTGAATATCTTCAAACAACCTGACCTTGTTTCATGTTCTCAATATATGTAAGCTGCATTAAATGCAATAGCTACATTTCTTGTTGGCCCCCTGCCCAAGTCAGAGTGAGAAAACGAGTACATCCTGGTATTGGTAAATTACATGACTAGTAAAGATCTTCAACGTCGATCATGAATTTGTCCTACTTTTCAGCTATGTGGAAAAGGAGCTGCTCACACACCAAGAGACTCCGTCGTCTTTCGGCTGCTCCCGTTAGGGGTTGCCACAGCGAACCATTTGTCTCCATCTACTGTATCTCTGTCTTCCACATCTTCCATCTTCCACTCCAACCTCCTGCCTGGCCTCCTTCACCACCTCCATAAACCTCCTCTTGGGCCTTCCACTTTCCACTTTCACTTGCCGGCAGCTCCATCTGTAACATTCTCCTCCTGATATCCCCCTCAATTATCCTCTGCGCATGTCCTAACCATCTTAATCTGCCCTTTCAAGCTGTAATATGCCTTTAATATACTCAGTCCTAATCCTGCCTATTCTTATTACCCCCAAAGCATTTTTAGCTTTGCCATCTCCTCCTCTGCTTCCTGTTTTTTTTTTGTTTTTTGTCAGTGACATCTCCAAACAGTACAACATAGCTGATCTCACTATTGTCCTGTAAAATTTCCATTTCATTCTTGCCGATACCTTTTTGTCACAGATCAAGCTACTCTTCTCCACCCATTCCACCCTGCCTGTATGCTCTTCTTCACTTCTCTACCACACTCGCCCTCGCTTTGGACTATTGACCCTAAATATTTAAAGTCCTTTACCTTCCCTACCTCTACTCCTTGCAACTGCAGCTTTCCCAACCCTCACTCTCATTTACTGTACACACATGCACTCCATCTTGCTCCTAATGATCTTCATGCTTCTTCTCCCCAGTGTATCCGTCCCATTCTAGACTCATATCAACTTGCTCCCTGCTCTCACTGCTGATCACAATATCACCTGCAAACATCATAGTCCATAGGGACTATTGTCCAACCTCATCTGTCAACCTGTCCATCACCATTGAAAACAGGAAGACTAGGAGCAGATCCCCTCTGCAGTCCCACCTTCACCTTAAACCAGTCGGTCGTACCTCCGGCACACCCCACTGCGGACCAAGGTACACCATTAGTTTCATACAAACTCATGGCAGATGTGAATTGGCTGTTGCAAATAAAAGAGCATTTCTTTCCACTATTCCAGGCATCTCGCTGTCTTGTGTTCTGCCCTCCCCCACTGCGAACACTACACAACACGGCTATACTCTCTACGGCTGAGAGGCTACCGGTACTGGTAACAGGGGGAATGGTTTCTTGCATGTTACTTGAACACACATTGTTGACATTCTGAATCAATCAACACACCTTAAATTGTACTGCAACAACTCAGTCCAATTTAGTTATTAAAAGATTTCTCTTGCATGATATGCTATACTGTTGATGTCCATATTGTACAGCTTATGCAAATATTCCTTTTCAATGGTTTCATTGTGCCCTGAAACCACTGCACCTACGCATGAATAGAATGCATGGTAATAAATAATATACAATCTATTTCAGAGCATGCTTATGTTGAAAATCCTTTAATAACAGCCAGATGGTCTATAGTAAGAATAATAGTTTTGTTACATAATTTTTGATACTTTTGAGGAAGCCCACAGTTTTGATGGCTCCATCCTTGCAATGCCATCATTCCACCAATGCCAACTCCACCGAAAAGGAGCTCTGGATTAGCAACATCATATTTTCTGTTGGGGCACGGTCAGCTTCTTGGGAAGAATTCCACAACAAAAGGCTTGGAAGGGTTATAGTTCTTAAGAATGGGGTTGATATGAAAGCAACTTTGAGTCCAAAAGCTTGGACGGCAGTTGGGTTCCATCCCAGTTTTTTTGTCCCGTTCTTAAGAAGCTATCGGAGTGTAGAAGTAATCATGTTAGATAAAGTGGTGGTAAAATTTTGAGCCCTCCAAAAAACATTACAATTCCTTGTTGGTGGTAAGCCAGACAAGAACAGCTTGTCCTGGTCTATCAGCACCTCCGGCCCTATCATGTTACGCAGGAACCTTGTATTTTCAGAGAGCTTGCATTTCTTCTCCTTTACAAAAGGCTGGTCTTCCAGCAAGCAAGCATACCCAGACCATTTTGACATGACAAATTGGTGTAGGCAGATCCGGAGTAAATCAGGATGTCATCAATGTAAGCCATAATTAAATTCCCCAGTCATTAGAGGTGATTAGCCATTTTCCACTAATTTCAAGTTTTATGCCTTTTACAAAAAGGTGTGTGCAGACAGTGTGATTAGTCTGTCCCTCATGATATCCCTCATCTGGAGGTCATGAGTTTACATCCATGGAAACCGTAAAACGATAAGAAATTTGATAATTACAGTGACCAAGATGTTCTCTAAATGGAGCGCATCAATCTGGAGTCTCCAACCAAGGAGACTGGAGCTTCTCAGTAATAACATGGCCACCAATAACAACAATTGTATGAATTGTATGTTTGTTCTATAGCATTACTATTTGCCTTCACGTGAACTATGTGGCCAAGCTCAAATGTGATAAGACCTCTGTACACAATTCGAGGTCCATGAATTGCTAATGTTGGAATGGAAGAACTGGAAGAGTGTCACTGAACTCAACCCTATTAAACACCTTAGGGATGAACTGGAACGACAACTGCACCGCAGGTCTGACCTCAGCAAACCCTTCAGCCTCGATCCAAAATCTAGTAAAATGACTTATTGGAAGAGTGGAGTTTATCATAGAAGAAAAATGGGTTTTCTAAAAAAAAAAACATGCATAGTTGTGATCATTAGATATCCACACAGCTTTGGCCATATGGATATAGATGACAAATACAAGAAATTAAATATACTATGTGCCTTCCTATCTAATGTGCCTTCACAAGTTGCTTGACTCAAAGCAGTGTGATCCTAACCCCATCACCAACTTTGTTGTGTCCATGTACTTGAAAGTCTGTAAAAAGATATAGGACAGGCTTCCTAAAAACTTTGTGAATTCATATAAATGTTTATTCAATATGTTATCTCTGTGTATACAATGGATTGACAAACTGTACACTGCAGACTCTTTTTGCATATATGTACTGTGTGTAAAGTGGTACATATAAACAACATTATAATCACTGTCTTGATACACATAGCCTACAACATGCAGGTCTTCAGTCTTCTCCCTTTATTACCATGCAACAGGTAAAACATGTGGTGAGTCAAGGAAGAAAACTTCAGAAAAGGACACGGATCAAGGAGGGGAACAAAGAAACAAACAAACAAAAAAAAAACATATCGTCCTGCCGTCCATATTATCAACACACATAATAAAGACATCCTTAAGACTAACAGACAACTTAAAATAAACATCCCCACAACATGGAAACATACAAATACAAATGGGAAAATGTGCATGAAATGGGGAAAAGGTACGCCACAGGGAGACATATCAATGAGATTGTACACCTTGTAATTTTACAAAAATAAATCTAGTCTTCTATGGAACCAGTTAGAACTGGTCAGCATGGTGAAATATACAGTTTGGGAACCCAGAAAAAAAAAGCACACTTTAGAAGCGTGCAGGTAAAGGACATTCGAATGAAAAAGCAAAGGATAGACTGGAATAGTGCAATTTTCAGCCATTTTTTTTTCTGGGTGACATTTAAGAAACTTTTATTATTATTATGATTATTATTATTATTATTATTTGATTTTCTTTCAGTTGGACAACCTAAGACGTTGCATTAATGAAACAGTAGAACTGATGAAAACGTAATTTTCATATGGTTGTTTACAACTGTTTGAGTTTAGAAATTAGAAATAGCAGTCTCATTGGAAATCATTAAACATCAGCATGGTATAAAAAGAATCCCACAAATATATAATATATATATATACTATATATATATATATATGACAATTATCATAAACAAAACGAATAAATAAATAAATAAATAAACATTGGAAAGGCATTTTGACGTTTTCTAGACAAAGATGTATCTAATTGAGATGCAATACGTTTGGATATCATATATAATACTATATTTGTTGTTTATTTATTTGAATTAAATATGAATATTATTCCATATCCTCTAAATGTCTAAGTCTTATAACAGCATTTACTGATGCACAGTGATATTTCCACATCCTTTCATATTAAACAACCATACGAGAAACCTAAACAAACAAAAAGAATCAGTGGAAAAGCCGAACAACCAGTTAACACAAATACTCAAAGGCGGTACTTTCCCTTTATGTGATCACCCATTTTATGAGTGGAATGATAAATTAATTGATAAGCTAATGGAAAACGTAGTGTGTTCAGCATAGTTTCAAAGATAACATTAAAATAGCATGATAATAATACATTCAGCATTCAATTTATTTCCACCTACAGTACGTACCAACAGCATAGCACTTTTCGAAGTTTCAATCGCTCAGGATTCACAAATGCTACTATTGTAAAAAGCAAAGGGAAAAGCAATGCATTTATTATTTTTATTATGCAGGCATGATCTGTGTGACGGCATCAACATACTGCACATTCAGTCATCGATGTTCACATGATCGTTAATCAACAGTTGTTGTCATTGGTCGTGGGATTCAGGGCTCAGAATAGAAAAAAAATAACATAGAGGCCAATAACTACTATATGTTGACTATGATAACAAAATTCCTTTTTTAAGGCTGTTATCTCAGAGTCAGGTACTGTAAGTGAGCTGAGGCATATTGAGGGTATTTGTGATATGTATACTCTTCCCCTCTGAGGAATGCTGTCCACCCTGAATGCCCAGAGGCACGATTATCAATGATGTACCTTTTTTTTTTTTTTAACCGTTTACTGCCATTCTGTCGGTCATTCTCATGAGTGATAATAATAACTAAATGGACAAATTAAACCAAGCACCATTTTTTTTTAAAATAATTTGGCAGCCCCACACCCCTAATCTTCTCCATTATACTGTACCTTTATCACAGTAATCTTACATGATATAAGAACATTTTTTATTGTCCCCATATCATCCCCATTTCATTCTATTTCTACATGGAAACATTTTCCAGAAAAAAAAAATACATAATTGGGAGCAACAAAAATGACATCAACAATTTAACTGGTAGCTGTACAGCAATCAATCTAACAATCAGTCAAGACAAATGCTGGTGCACGATGGTACAGTTTTCTGTAAAACTACAACGACATGAAAGTTTCAAACTGAAAAACCATGGGTAGCTCTCAGCAGGCAAAGCTACCAGACAAGGCAGAAAAAAAAGGCATTTTCACAGAGGATTGTCACAAGAATAAAGGTAGAACTGAAAGAAAACGGACTCTTGAAAAGATGTTTGATATCGCATAGGACACTGCAATGTCAGTCTCTTAATGCTGAGCGTTCGGTGTCCTCCCCGTCCCCCCCACCCCCTCCTCAGCTATCTTCTCTACAATCTCAGACTGTTTTGAGCAACACATCCTTAATTTGTTTCACTGAATAATCTCAATAGGAGGGACATGTTTCTTAGCTGTTTCTTCTCACAATCCAAAGACACAAATGTGTGGATTTTTGTTTTTATAATTAGCGAATGTAGAGAGACCCAAAGGGGAGATGAAGGGGAACAGGGCTATGTCTCCGTCTCAGGCTTGCTGACAGGCTTGCCCCCATTCATGACCACTGGGTCTGTGCTTTTGCTGGGAGGAACTCCAGCCTTTGGGATAGCTTCGCCAACGTCATGCAAGGAGGGCTCACGATACATGGCGACTGGAGATGAGAGAACAGTATTGGTTGGGCGGAAAACATAGACACAAGAGAAGCACAGTGGGACCTCGGCATATGAACTGGCTTAAGAATTTCCGCTTTAAGAACAGAAATTTGCCTCGGCATACGTAGCATTTTGTGCGTACGAGCGGAACTAAACGCTGGCTAAGTTGTGCATACTGTATGTTTGGGAGCTTTTGAAAACTTGTTTGCATTATTGTAAACCCAAGTCTAGTAAGTATACATTTTTTCTGTGGGTTTTGCATTTTTTGCATTTTGTGCAAGATTTAGTAAAGACATGACACTGGGTCCAAGGGCGGTACCAAGAAGTAAACAGAGTCATTTCAGTTTCGTTTTTAAAGCAACCAATGCCAAGAGGATTCGATAAATGAAGGTTAAGTGAGGTTTAATATCTATTTATTTTATATTTGACTTGATTTGCATGTTTTTTTTCTAAATGTTTGTACAGTATATGCAAAAGTATAATTACAGTGTTGAAAATTGGTAACATTGGCAATATTTTTTGGATGCTTGGAACGGATTATCTCTGTTTACATTATGCCCTATGGGAAAATGCGTTTCGCAATACGAATGATCTTATACACTCGCCTCCGGAACGGATTAAATTCGTGTGCCGAGGTACCACTGCATGTCTAAAGTGATGATTACAAATCGTTTACAGTTATTTCCAGTGCTGTTAATAACAACGTAGACCTTAGATTGTCATATTTCATCAATTTCCTTTTTGTTGAATCTAAACTCATGAGGAACTAGCAAACCTGGTAACAACCAAAAAATACATTTACCTTCTATGGGCTTGGGTAGAAAGTGTGCAGCTGGTTTTGTCTTTTTCACCCGGTTCCCCTTCATAGGCTGGCCCTCTTTATTTAGGCCCAGAAACCAGGCCCGACCTGACTCCTGCTGTCTGTACAGCATGGATGAATAAATGACGTAGTAGTTCTCAAAAACTGACTCTTTGAACTTGCATTCTGGTGTAAAAAGTTCCTGTGGGACAAACAGAACACAAAGCAAGTGCATTAGTTAACCTGTGTTAAACATCCAGGTGGTATTTACAGTACAGATTGAAGGGTCTTACAGTACATGTGAATGAAGGTGACTGGACTGAATCTAATCTTAAAAATATTTTGCCAGTCAAATGAGATCTTTTTGACTGTCAAATGCAGTTAAGTTTTCTTGCCACCACTGAAAATGTAATCACGTAGATGATAAAAACAAACGGACAAGCCAAAACCAAAAAATTTAAAAAACAAAAAAAATTATGTTTAATACATAGTAGGAGCCCACGGTAGCACAGTCCATGTTTCAGCATGGAAGTAAGTCGTAATGCACAGTGGGAGAGTGCGGGCGGGGCTGTGTGAACACTGTAGGAGTGGAGAGACGATGCAGAGTCACGGCCGACATCGAGCTATATCAGTATAAATGGTAATGCTTTACTCAATATCTTGTTACTGCTATACCTTAAAAAGTCGATATCACCCGCGCCTAATCAGTTTTTTTAAAATTTTTTTAAAGCATATACGCATGCATGGTATAAAACATGGCCATTAGTGTTAATTCCGGAAATAAATAAGTCTTAGCATCATAAACAGATTTATTGCTGTAGATGACAGTGAGAGCAGGATGGGAGAGAGAGACAGAAAGAGAGAGAGAGAGAGAGAGAGAGAGAGAGAGAGATGTGATGCACATTAAAATTATAAGGAAAAAAGGTAGCACATTTATTGCTCCTGAAAAGTTGCCTAGTTAACACAATCAAGTTGAACCAAAGTGCACAAAGCAATATGAGGAAGCTGAGGAATCGAAGAATTGAACCTACTGTTTATATGACTGAAATGAATGCCTCAACAGGTCGGGACATGCATCACAGCACAACCTTTCCTAGTCCTTTAAAGATGCAAGCAATAAACTCACACACACAAACACACACTGAGAAGACAGAGCTCTCGACTAATATCACACCTTGACCTTGACCTTGATGTGAAATGTTATTCAAAATATCGGTCAGTCATTACATTACTGTATTAGGCCTATCATATATGTAATACCAAAACATCAAAGATTATTAATAAACAATTCATTCTTCCATGGACGTGTCTGCAGCAGATTCTTTAATCATCAAATTGCTGAGATTTCGTTTTATCTTGACCGTGCAAAAAGAAAGAAAAGACCGGTATTTATCTCTGCCTAAAATGACAGCTAGATCCACGCACGGTGCTCTGCTGATGTCGAAAGTCATTAGAGAGAGACATTACTTTGACTGAGGATCAAAGCAAAAAAAAAAAAAACATGCTTTGTTCAACCCATGTCAGCTGTCCCACTCTAAGCCAAAATCAATCATTCCCCTTTATCTCAGGATTCTACAAACATGTCGGAGTATAACAGCTTTGCTCAGACCTGTATAGGAATACAATACATAAAATATGATTTTTTTTACTGGTTAAAATGGTAAATAAAACACTACTGCCCTCTGATGAGGGTTGTGTCTAATTGCTTTAGGGCTGCACGATTCTGTGGTTCATGACTTTTCTCTATCGGAATTGAGATCATGATTTTCTTACACAATTATCATTTTTTTAAACCAAAAAACATGTATTGCACTCAAAAGAAAGAAAAATAAAACTGTCAACACAAGACGCAGTTAAAAAAAGTCTTAACATAAATAGAGTGGTAATAATAATAATAATAATAATAATAATAATAATAATAATAAAAAGTAATAACACACACTTGCGCTTTTTGGATACTCACTCCTGTACCAACATCATCACATGCATTGATTTATGTTATTATTATTATTATTATTATGTTTATCAGCATAAAGTAAATACCAGAGATAAATGTTTGTTCTTCTCTGCTCCATGTTTCTTTCTGTCGAGCTACACATGACACCCCTGAGCTGCCAGTGATCCAGACCCTCTCTGCCCTCTGGACCTGTCTGACTCATCCTGATTGGAGAGCTCGCTGCATGGATGCCTTGTCAGGATGCGTGTGATTCCACTTTACCGTGAAGATGGTCTTGGACTCGGCTGATGCAGGCAGTTGTTCTCTGATGACTTGTGACTGCAGTCACTCAACAGTTTAGGACTGAAATTCCTACAAACAGTGTTGTACCTGAGCCTCCAATAACGAAAGTGGACTATATACTGTATGGGATAAGATGGCAAGGAAAAACTCCCTGCTTCTGCTAAAAATTCTACTATTATAAACATACACATACGATGAAACTCAGCAATAGAAGTAAATTTAATGGTTTGACACAGAGAGCATGGAGAAGAGCCACTCAGAAACAGATCATCAGATTCTGATTGGCTAATACTGTCCCTCCTGCTAATCCAAACTCCACCAAGTGAACTGAGTAATCTGGTTAGGACCGCCTCCTTGCTACACGTCACATGCGTGACTGCGGAATGCCGTATATGAGGAAGCATCGAGAGAAGAGATCGAGTTGTATGACTAAGTTATTTCCTAATCTGTTGCCAGATTGGTGAAATAACAGCGTTTTGTTTTAAACTGTGAGTATGACCAATCATTGTGGCTGACATATCATCCTGGGGTTGTTGTCAAGTAAATAAACAGACATTAAATGCATGAACGTAAATCGCTACCATTTAAAAATGAAACAGCATGAATGAATTTTGTTCAATTAATCATGCACCTCTACTGTACCTTGCAGCTTTTGACACAATTGATTAATAGTGTTGTCATCGAGAGACATGAATGTTGGTGTACTTATCCCAGCGTTTCACTACTGCTTGGATCATCAAGATTTTTCTCTAAAACGTCTAAAACGCTGGCCTCCCAGGAACCCCTGTATTGGCCCAACCATGCGGGAAATGTGGCAATAATGAGTTCCTGTAATGTGCAAGGGGTGTTCCACTGACAGATTCTGCAAGTTGGCGACAAGTTATCCATCGATTTCCAGTGATCAGGTGTTCCACAAGTTGAACATAATTGTTTTTATTACAGATCCCAGTTTATCTAGAGGGTCTCTAATGTTGTATTGATCTTTATCAGTTTGTAGAGGTAAATGGTGACTTCTTTGTGCATACTAAGGTTAGCTCCCTTATAGAACTATGGCTATTTTCCCCCTCTGTCCATGGTACTTTTGAGTAAAATCATTCACAAACATGGTATATTGTAATGCTGTCACACAGCTGTATGTTTCAGCAAAGCCAGATGAGAGATAAAAGCTTATAAAAGTCTTCACCATGAAAGCTGAGTAAATCTCTTCTAATTCATTCTGACAAGGCAAACATACTCATACTAGAACCAAATAAATTTTCTGATTATAGACTCACCCTGGATGGTCTTGCTATTTTCTCATGTGCAGCAGACTGAGATTTTGGACCCCAGGCCTTCATTTAAAGCTCATGTAGACCATATAATGTACCTAAGATAACCGTGCTCAGAAATGATGCTAAGATAAGAAATCTAGTGTGAAAACATGATGCAGGGAAAAAAAAGTAGTTTATACTCATGTTCCCTCTAGGATGGATTAGGTTAAAGCCCTAAGATATGATGTGTTCAAATCTTCTGGCTCTAGCAAGGATTTCCGCTGCTGCATTCTGGGTAACTGGAGGTTGTTTATGCACCCATATAGATCAGGGGTGTTCAAATCCATCCCTGAAGGGCCGGTGTCTATAGACAGGTTGGCGATTTTTCTGCCCAAAGAGTAATTTAACTAATCTTTTAATTGAAAGGTTGTTGGTGAATTGCAAACTATTCTAGACACTGGCCCTCCAGGACTGGATTTGGGTCATGAGGTAGACCAGAATGCAGCAGCGAAAGTCCTTGCTAGAACCAGAAGATATGAACATAGCAACCAAATAAATTTCATACTGATTTTAAAATAGTACACTTGACCTTTAAACCACTATATGGTCTTGCAGGGTCTTTTAGGATAAATCATAGCAACCTTGATCAGCAAGGGTTTGAAGTACGCTCTTATAATGCCTCATAGTTACGGAACTGCTGCCTATTTAGTCTCTGGGACACAGGCACCGTCTCGGCTAGAAAACATATTTGTTTAGTAAATCATTTGTAAATTTTTTTTTCAGTAGCAGATCTGGAGGGTTTATGAGCATAGAGCAGTTTGGCATGTTTTGATGTCGTCACCTCTCTCACATGTACACTCAGGTTTGGTGGGACAGTGGAGGGGCTGCATGGGTGGAGCTACAACATTTTACAGTTCATGGGTATGTATGTATATAAACTCTCCTCAAGAGTGAGGGAGATTACATCTTTACCCACCGACTGCATCTTTTCGAACTGCCCGTTGGGGGGGGCAGCGTAACACACTCGGAGAACAGCGCTATCCACTCCTTCCGCTTGCGTGAGCTCACAGACGCCCCTGATTGGCTGTAGAGCCGTGATTAATGTGGGAGCACTAAGTTCCTCTCATCTCTCCGCCCTGAGAGAGCTCGGCCAATCAGCTCTCTCTAGACCTACGGCTGCGAGAGGTTACAGCATCACCTGGGAATCGAACTAGCGATCCCCTGATGACAGGGCGAGCACTTTACCACTGGGCCACTCGGAGGCCCAACCTGTTAATTTTGTAATAAGTTGTGTTTTTATGTTGGCGGGTTTCCTCCGGGTACTCCGGTTTCGTCCCACAATCCAAAGACATGCCGATTAGACTAATTGGTGTTCCTAAATTGCCTGTAGTGTGTAAATGAATGTATGCCCTGCAATGGATTGGCATCACGTCTGGGTTCTACCCCGCCTCACGCCCTAAGTCTCCTGGGATAGGCTCCACCCACAACCCTATATACATGATAAAGCGGTATAGACGATGAGTGAATGAGTGAGTGTTTCCTAAAGTATGCTTATTAGAGAGAAATATATTTTTACAAATTTGATCCAGAATTTTCATATGTCTTAGATGCTGCTTTGTGACAATGTTCAGTCCCTTGTTGGTGGTTACAGTATATGCATAAAAAAGATTGATGACTATATAAAATGATCAGTCAGCTACTTTATAGTCTGTGCGATTTAGCGAGCAAAAACGCAGTATGCACTTTTTATTAGTTGGTATTTATTTCATTGCATAACAGCTAGAATGTTAATTAGCCAAGGCTTTATTAACTGCACATACATCCATAATCACGGGTAGCCGTTCATTTCGACTGCTCCCTGCGGGGGCTCTACCTCCATTGTGTTTACCAACATAGCAACTCATTGTTAGGCTCTAAGGAAGATGAAAGGGATTTTAACACCTCTCTAATTTAAAACGCAGTCACATCATTAATTATTTTTCCCTAAGATACATGCGAATGATTTGAATGAAGCTTATAATAAACAACTTGATAGCTCGACTGGGAAGGTACTGTATACTAAAGCAGGATGTCACCTTTTGACTTAAAATTCCCGAGGGAGTTTGTCCTTTCCTCACCCGGTGAAGGGAGTACGAGGGCTCTAACTATCTACAGCACTACGATGCTAATAACCCTGTGGAATTGTGGGGAAGGTAAACACATAAAGCGAGGAGGTGGTTACAAAGGCACAGGGCCAAATTGAATGTCGTGGCATCATAAAAGTTTAAAGACGAAAAGGGCATTCTGTGTAGCTTTTTCATTTTTCAAAAGGGGAGAGAAGTACGTTTTATGCATCAAAGACCGAGATGTTGGCAAGCCTTCAAAAGGGAGTTACCGTCTGTCCTAGGAATCCCTAATATGCATGAGCAAGCACAAGATCGTGAAAGAAATGCGGGGAAGAATCTCTCACCCATAGCTATGTAGTTCAGGCAAATGAATAGAGAATGAAAGTGCTCAATACTGATGAAGGATGAAGTCAAGCAAAAACTAATTAGCAGACGCTTTAAACATTGATATATTTGCATCTATTTCCTCTGATTCCCTCACAGACTTCTGTGGAAACAGACACACACGTTTTATGTGCTCACATTATTTGTACATTTCTGAATAATGATGAAAAATATATATTATAATAATGGAACTTCTAACACTACTGCAGAATGTTTAATAATTTATTGAATTTAATAAGGTACTTGGGCGTACACTGCATCACAACGTACAACATCGTACATTAAATTATTATTATTTTTTATCTCTTTGTATAGCTGAGGGTTAAGGGCCTCACTCAGGGGCCCAAAAGTGACTTCATGGTAATGGGAATTTGAACCTGGGACCTTCTGATCAGCAGTCCAACACCGTAACCATCGTGCTACTTCTGAATCCTTGCAAACAAATGCTTTTTAAAAATAAGTCCCTCCATCTCACTCAAATATGAAAATGATATTTATTTTGGGGGAGGGACTTATACAGACTGTAATATGAGCATCCACATAAATCTCCTCATTATTATCTATATTACCTAATTGTATTATCATTATCATATGTTCTTTCTCCAGCTAGGAAACATTTCAATGTCCATGTTCTGATCAAAAGTTTCAGAACAAAGGTTTTGACTTCTTCAAAATAATGTTCAGTTTGGGAAACAGGACGTCTGTGGGAGATTAAAATGTAATGTATTTTCATGGTTCCGCAGCCTATACTGAGGACATTGGGGACAAAGTAGGAATACATATCCTGAATCGGATGGGACATCAGCTTATTGCAAAGCTTTACACCTACTGTAGAAGCAATCCATCTTAGACCTTCCACATATGCACTGCATTTGTAAGGTGAGAGAAAACCAAAAATACAGACAGCAAGCCAAGCTCAGGATTGACCAGGGACCCTGGAGCTGTGAGGTGGCAATGGTGTCCACCACGTCATCAGTGCCATCCATACACAATTTATTTCAAATCAAATAATAGTCACAACTCGGCTTTTCTAAGATATGAGCCTACCTTAGAAAGGCAGGGAACTACTGCTAGAATACAATTAATATTTATGGTCCAATAATACGGTCTATTGTAGCACATGAATTGTGTATAGCAATAACTAGTTTGTCATTGTAATGCACCAATACGATACTCATTTACTCACTCATCGCCTATACATACCGCTTTATCCTGTATACAGAGTCACAGGGAGCCTGAAGCCTATCCCAGGAGCCTTAGGGCACGAGGCGGTCGGAGTGCCAGTCCATCCCACACACTCATACATAAACATGCTCATTGACACACTATGGGCAATTTGGGAACGCCAATTAGCCTAATCTGAACGTCTTTGGACTTCAGACTACCCGGAGGTAACCCACCAAGCACAGGAAGAACATGCAAACTCCACATGCACAGACCCGGATCCTGAAGGTGTAATGCCACAGTGCAAACCACTAAGCCACCGTGCCATCTCCAATATGACATACTTACATAAAAAAGAGCAATGCAGTGCCATAAAGTTAGGTATGTTGATAAATAACACACACACACACACACACACACACACACACACACACACACACACACATATATATATAAATACATTGTTTTAACATATTAATACTGAGTAATAACTCCCGTTTTTTTCATGAAATGGATTTCACACACAGCTTTTATATGGCTTTAGCAAAATTTCGCTAGCAAAATTGCTTACCATATAATGTATTATTATAATTTTCGGTTGGTAATATACTGTAATGCTTACTCTTCCCTATCATGGCCCACAGTTATCAGTCACTTAGTTAATACTAATGTCCTAAATCCCATGTAGCCACTTATAGTAATTGTAACAGTAAAATCAACATTTAAGATAGAAATGGAATTATTGCCATATTTACCACAATATGATATTCTATTTCTCTCATAGTAAAATAAAACTTACATAGAAATAAGGTTGTTAAAAAAGGTCATTTGAATGATACAAGCTGGTCTAACCTCAGTATGTCATGGACACTATCATTAATCATTAAGTCATGAATGCCAAACAAACTTAATTTAAAACAATTTGGAACAAAGGTAATTAAATCTGTTAGCTGAAAGCTTTTGATGTCAAAGCCAACAAGATGGGTTATGACATACATCTGGTTTTAATATCACATTAGCACCGAATTGTTCTCTGTTATAAGAAAAGGAATAGCACTGGACCTCATCTACAGTACGCATTTGCACCAAAGCCAAATGCAGTCATATATACAGTAGTATAGACTTACCTTAGGCAAAGTTAATATTATTTATCTATCATGTCGTCAAAACCTTTGTTCTAAAACTTTTGATCAGAAAGGATGGACGTTGAAATCTTCCCTAGCTGGAGAATGAACATAATGGTAATAAAATTAGGTAATATAGATAATAATGAGGAGATTTATGTGCATGCTTATATTATGGTTAAATCCCTCCTCCAATAAATATAATTTTCATATTTCAGTGAGATTGAGGGACTTTTAAAATGGTTTAATGGTGCAAACATTGTAACAAAGGCCATACGTCTGTGAATGACATTCCAGGCTGAAGTGGTTTGGATCCCACTGCAGTTGTTCTCGTTAACATTCAGCACCTCATTCTTAAAAATCGACGGATAACTTGTCACCAACTAGTGCACGGATACCATTCATGGTATCCAAGCACTAGTGAACCGCTGTGGTAAGTGCATTAGTCTAGCAGTATAGTGATTATATAGAGAAACAATATACAGTAGAGGCAGGTTTTACTTTCGTAACCGTGTTCTGTTATTCTGCACAATCAAAAGTCCCGGTTTGACCTGAACGCCACATATAAAATCAGATTGCCTTGAAAAAGTATTCAACCTGCTTGAAACTCAGTAGATTTGTCTGGCTTATAAATGATACTGATTTTTTTGCTTTTTTTTCCCTTCCGCCAAGTCTTCTGTAAATGGCGATTGATTTTTTACGCCTTCATTCACGAGAAATTTCATTACCATTCTCAGTTGGCCTTGAACACCCCCATACATAACCATAGTTAGAAAATATACAATTATAATATGGGCCATATTATACCATATAATATAGCTATATTTCGCTAAAATGTGAAGCTAACCCCCCTTTCTTTTTGAACTGCTGCTTGAGCCATGCAGTATGAAACACTCTATCTGCCCTTTTCATGAGCTCACAGATGGATGGTGGTGACACATTCTTGCTTTTCCGTCACGCCACCCCACAAGCCAGACATATCTAGAATTACAAACAAAGGAGAAATACTTTTTAGCAGTGTTTTTAAAAACCACAGTTTCACTGCTTAAATAATAGATATTCGGAATGTGTTTCACCAATCTTTTCCTGTTTCAGTCTTTCAAAACTGTTATATTTATTTTAATGGTAGCAATATGTGTACTTTCTAAGCATTAATGCATAAAACAAACAAGCAAAGTGTGACTCCATCTACTAACCTCTGGTGCAAAAACAGGAAATGGATAGGAAATAAGAAACGGCCTTAACATAAGTCAACCCTTGCATTGTTATTTAGTAATAACTGCAGCAATTCATTATACTCTACAGTTAAGCCACAAAGCACAACAAAGAGACAGATTTGCCAGGCCAGACACCACATGGGCGCAAAGAAATGTTGTACAGGCTCACCTTATTAGGCAATCAAATGTAGGATTGGGATGTTTAGGATAAAGTGCTGAGTAGAGTACTGGCTTGCCATGAGCCTACAGAATGCCTCAATGTGCCAAAGAAGTGATGTGGTTGTTTCAAGATGCACAATATGGAGGTCCTTAAACAAACACCTGCTACATGGAGCATTGACAGAAAAAAAGCCACTACTCTGTCAAGCTCACTTAATTATGCCAACAGCACCTATACAAGCCTCAAAACACCATTTATAAAATCATCTGAAGTGATGAGACCAAACCATAAACAAATAGAAAAATAGAAAATTACATCTTCTCTTTTCCATGTTAACTTAGACATCTTCCGTTATAATGAACTTCCAGCTGTCTAACACACAGTATGGTATCTGTTATCACCCAAATGAGGATGGGTTCCCTGTTGAGTCTGGTTCCTCTCAAGGTTTCTTCCTACTGTCATCTCTGGAAGTATTTCCCCTGCCACCTTTGCCATCGCCATTGGCTTGCTCATCAGGGACAATCAGATCATTATGCTCTTTACACATTTTTTCCTTTCTCCTACACTTTTCCATAATCTTCTTTTAATTTTGTGAAGCTGCTCTGAGACAATGATCATTGTTAAAAGCGCTATATAAATACATTTCGAATTGAATCTTCTGAAATATATTAAAATCATCCCCCAACTTGTCGAAATCATACTAGAAACTTAATGTGATTTTGGATTTTCTTCATGTCAATGCTTCACAGCAATTGATTATGGATTCTTTAAAAACAAGAATACCATGAGACCTTTTCCACGCAGAGATATATTGAAGCCAAGAATGCTGAAGTCAAGAAAAAGATTAAAAATGTTTATTGCCATTGCAGTTACCGCAGCATTAATGGATTACAGGTACATTCTGTGATGTAGGACATTATTCTTGGATGCTATGAACACCATATGACACATAACAAAAGCTACAGTACAGTATGTGTAATAACAAAGTGTAATCTTCTGTTGCTCCTGCTGTCACTGGTAATTTGGTGCAATAATGAGCCACGCTGGTTGCCACCCTAATTTGGTTGTATCCAATTCCTGTTTCCACATCAGTAATGGATACCAAGAACGGTTTCCACCTACACATGTGAATCTGCGACAAAATATTTTCACTGCTGATTATTCAGGAGCGGCGTAACACACATTGAGGAAAGCACCATCCGATCCCTCCCGCTTGCATGAGCTGAGAAAGGTTAATGATTGGCTAGCGTTGCTATGACTGCAGATATACCGTCCGTCCGCCCCTGAGAGAACATGGCCAATCACCCTCCCAGCTACGGAAGACTGTAGTATCACCTGGGATTCACAGTCACAATCTCATCATGATAGGGCAAAAACTTTTCCATTGTGCCGCTTGGGAGTCTACTATATTACGCAGAGAAACAGTGTGACGACACTCCAAATACCACTTTATGTACAAATCACATGTGACTGTGGGGAGACTGGACATAATAATGCAGTAAATTAGGTTTGTGAATTTATGTACACTCAAAAAGCCACTTCATCTGCTGAAATTCAAACCAAGATCAAATTCAAACAGAATGGGGAAGAATGGTGATTTAAGGGAGTTTGAATGTGATACGGGTGTTGGAAGTTTCACCTACTGGGATTGCCAGACACAACAATCTTTAAAGAATTATTTGAAAAACAAAAAATATTCAGCAATTTGCAGTTCTCCTGGCAAAAATGCCTTGCCAAAAGTCAGAAGAGAATGGCCAGACTGGTTCAAGCTGATAGAAAGGCAACAGTAACTCAAATAACATCTGTCTTGCACCAGTAATTCAGGTTGTTGTACATATTTTACTTGAGTGGAACTCCTGCCATTAATTTAGTGATGTTGGCATGAGTGAGGCCAGGCACCGGCGATGTTGGGATAGGAGTCCTGCCATGTAGTCTGTGTTAAAATTCATCTCGAAGGTGTTAATGTTGCAGTCATGGCTCTGTGCAGGCCATTTAAGTTCTATTCAAACCATGCCTTTAGTTTGTGCATACTGTCTTGCTGGAACAGGTCTGGGACCAGAAATTCAAGTAAAGGAAAATTTTAACTTTTGTTGCAATATTTGTATATTTTGCACAATGGATTTCAAATGAACTAATCATGATGTGAATGAACGAACATCTGCATCACTTTCTACTTTAATTCAAGGGGTTTAACAAACATATTGCATTACATGTTTAGCAATTATAGCCATTTGTTTTCCACAGTCCATCATTTTAATAGGCTAAACACTTAAATAATCATAAATATTATGATTGCTTTCTTTTTAATCCTTGGATGCAAAAACTGCATTTATTCACTGCCTAAAGACTGAAACATAGATACCATCAACTCCTTTGAGACGCATTCAGGTGAGGTCACATCTACAACTAGTGATGTGACTATTGGCAATCATACTGTACATGCCCACACTGTAACACTGCTTCTAACATGTGGGATACTTTGGAACATGAGCCCTTTTTTTTCCTCCATATTCTTCTCTGTTATTTCTCTTTAATTCTGGTACAAGTTAATCATTCTAGCAAAGGTTTAATCTGGCCTTTCTGTTTTTGAGTATTACTTTTTGAGTTCCAATGATGTTTCTGTGTTCTGCAACCCTTCCAAACAAACTGTACTTGTTTAGTCTTCTTCTAATTGTGCTGACATGGACTTTTTTTTTTACATTTAAAATGCTCAGTGAGGACTGTAGGAGATGTCTGTAAATCAAGAGCTAATGATTAGCAGTACCTGGGTGCAACTTACCCTCTTACATTCTGTTTAAGCAGTGAGGGGGTATTTACTTATTGCCCACATGCTTTTTTTTCTTTTCTTTTTGGCTTCGTTTTTGTTATATGAATTAAATGATGACACTGTGAAAAGGTTATATGCTGTTTGTCTGAGGTTTGCCAGCTGACGATCAGACGATTTTTATTATGTTTTTACACACATAGTCAAAAAAATATATATTAAAAGAGAGGGTACTAATTTTTAAAACATAACTGTCTCGTTTTCGTAAAATTCTTATGGATTCTTATGGTTGTGATGGACTGGTGTCCACATGCTTTTGGCCATATTGGGTTAAATCAGTGTATTCGTTCTGAAGCATAATGACAAATCTCACTATGAATCCTTCCAAAAAAAAAAAAAGGAACCTTGTCTTTATCTGAGCATACTGTAAATGTGGCTTGATTTTTAAAGGATTGTCACAGCAAGGGATCAAATCTTCTGCCGCATACAGATGATGTAAGGCTGGCTATTTCTCAGTAAAAAGAAAGACGCTTGTCTGAGCGCCATCATAGGGCTTATTCTGCAAATGAGTTTCCCTTTCAATCCTTCTTAAACCCTTTCGAACCAATATAAAAATATTGTAACTAAAAAAGACTCCACTTTGGCTTTCAGAAAACAAATATTGAAAAGAATGTGCATTTTAGACGGGATAATAAGGTAAACAGTTTAAACTCTGTGGGATAAGACCAATTCTGCCAGGGCTGAGGATAATTTATATTCTTGTCAGGTTGATGGCACTCACACATTTTGATGAGCCTTCCTTGGAGACGGAAAGAAAAGCTTCAGCTGCAAAAAAGCACAGAATTCAATGGCCTTTCACATCTTTTCTTCGCTGTGATTTCTTCTCATCCAATTCTTATTCTTCTTTGTTGTCTTCTTATCAAGAAGAGAATAAAACAAAACGCCTGATGCCTTTATCCCAGAATGACAGCTCCTATTTTTGATTATTTTGCTTTGGTTGGTTTGAAAAGGGCAACTGAAATACAACGAACATGCTTATTTCGTGTTAAAATGAGATTTATTTAAACATCTGGCAGACTTTTGAGACCTGATAGACATGGATAAAGAAAAGGATCAATGGGCGGTAGGGTGTGGAGGTACCCTGCGTTTGGCATTTGTAAAAAATAAAAAAAATTTTACTGGCTGCAGCTGTATTATTATCTTGTACATTTTTGCCGACTTTTATGCGCTAAATATAATTTCGTGTGATTGGCTAAAGAGTTTATGCCATGTTGACTAAGATTAAGAAATCAACATGACTACTTCGCCAAAAAGCCAATAAAATTAGGTAATTGTATAGCAACACTATGATTAGATAATCCAACATTGGACACAAACCATCTATAAATTACCATGAAGCAGTTACATATCATGCCCACGTGACTAAGGACACCTTAATATAGTAGATGATGCAATAAACATTTAAACAGGACCATCTACGGAACCATGTCCACGGAGCATTCTATCAATATCCATCAAATATCACCAACCATAAACTGTTGGAATGTTGTTAAGAATTAGCTGATAGGCTGACATGTTTTTAATCTATATAAATAAAGAAAGGTTTTATCTATACATTGGTGGTCAGCCAGTCCTTTTTTGGACAAATATAGCACTTTTGCTCTCGAGGTGGGTGTGGCTATGCGTGTCACTTAACTAAATCAATCGACACGATTCTGTATTTACTGTAAATGCACAGAAAAAAGCGCCTAAAAGGCATCCAAATCCTGATTAAATAGAAACAAACATGAAACAAAACACAGCATGGATTACTCCAAAAAAGGCAAAGTACACTATGAAAACTGAACCTTGAAAGATATAAGGTATAGACAGATCAATGTATGTTTATTCTTCCTGGAGGAAGTTTAAAACCAGTTTGTCTCATACAGTATTTTCCGAAACTGTGACGCTAATAAAAAGCTGGCATGTGGAATGCCACTATGAGGTAAAACACAGGTTGTTAGAGGAAACATATCCACAGCATTCAGAGGTAAGGGCATGTAAAATACCCGACCGGACAGCAAACACACATCAATTTTTTCACTCAGTAACAGAAACAACATAACTCCACCCAAAGTCAAAATGCTGAAATGGTTTATTTTTGAAACTATAGTACAGTGGAACCTCGGTATACAAACGCCCTCCCTTAAAAATTAAATAAATCACATTAAGAATGAAAATTTTGGAAGAAATTTGCATTGGTATGCGAAGCATTTTCAGCATAAGAATGAATAAACCGAACCAAAGGCCGTCTAAGCTGCACGTACATCCGGGAGCTACTCACACCTTGTTTGCATCAGTGGAAAGTCACTTCACGAATTGTACTTTTTTTTTTCAGTCAGCGAAAAGCTGTTTCAAAAGAGTCAACCCACGATACCAACGTTCCCTTCTGCATGCGTTCAAAAGTTTTTTTTTTTTTTTTTTTTTTAGGGCTGTCAATCATGCATTAACGCATGTGATTAATCTTGAAATTTTTGTATTAAATTGAAATTTTTTTTTCGTGTCCAATTCCTCCTCGTCACTAGGGGGCTCCCACATTGAGGCTACTGCTACCACTCAGCCAGGATGGCCGAAGGCTATCACGTGTTTCCTCCGAACTACATGACGCCAACCGACCGTATCTTTTCGAACCGCTCGCTCTCGAACCGTCGGGGGCGGCGTAACACACTCGGAGGACAGCGCTATCCGCTCCTTCCGCTTGCGTGAGCTCACAGGCGCCCCTGATTGGCTGTAGAACCGTAATTAATGTGACAGTTGTCAGGAGCTTCTTTTATTGCACTTACTAGGGACCACTGGAAATATAGTATCTAATCGATGACAAATAGCAACTGCACTCATTCACTCTGAGCATGTGAAAAGATGTTTTGCCGAAGCATGTGTGCTAGCCGATTTCTCAAAGTTGAAATGGAGATAACAGACATGGTCACCAATATAGGAACAGACAGGAGACACAATATGATTGGTGCTGCAAGGAGTTTACCATTCAAGAGATTTGGAATGAAATTCGTATGCCAAGGTTCCTCTTAACTCAATACTGAAATGTCTTTACATTCAAAACACCCATAGCAATCTATGGCCGCATAAATGTCTGTTCATCTGCATTTACCTGTAGGCCTAGTTAAGTTATTGTTGTAAGCAAGTGTGTGAGAAGACAGATACAAACATAAAGTCAGCCTGCTGAGTTAAGTTTGAATGTTACAGTATATGCAGATGAAATATCATTCAACCATTGGGAAAAAACGAAAAAAATACACCTGAAATTTTTTTCAACACCTACATACACATGAACACTTCTACAAATCACGTTGCAAATCAGTCTGACCCTTAGCACTGCAATAGACCTCGGGTAAACACATCTTTTTGTGAGAACCTGGCAAACACTGAGGCAGTGAGACTGAGAGGAAGAAAAGAGGAAGAAGAGAGAAAAAAGACAGATAGTGCAAGGAAAAAAAGAGGACCAGGCAAAGACAGAGACATATTTCCAATGCCATTTCCGTGGACCTTGGTATAAATCATGGCCTGATGATGAGTGAGTCTGGGCAGAGAGTTCAGTCCAGCACGAGTAGCTACACAATAATTCATAATATGTTTATTTATATTTGATAAAAGTTATGTAACTTGAGCTTCTTCTACACTAGACTGTACCTATGTAAGGTGGCACACATTTAACCATGACAGTCCGATATAATTTAGTTTTATGACAACTTAATGAACAAAAAATGTGTTGATATGACAAGTGAATGACATGTAATACAGTTTTGGTGTTAAAGTATGACTACAGTATGAAAAAAACAAACATGACCAATGCTATTATGTTCTTGCATTTTCTACAGAACTGGCAAATGACTTCCTAAAGGTTGAGGGCCACATCTGGTCACCTGTAAACTGCAGCTGGCTGTTGGTAATACAGTGTTGACCAACAACACTAAAATCACATTTTTTCTTGCAAGAAGAGTAATGTCAAGTGCATTTTCTAATTCAACCACCCTGATGAAACTGGTTCTTATGAAGACCTTTCCGGGAAAACGTCTCAGGTTAACCCTGTTCCCTGAAAAAGCGGGAACGAGATCCTGCGCTCCAATGCCACACTGTATGCGTGACTGGACGTCCCTTCAGGTAAAAATTGACGTGTCCGGTTTAGACCTATTTATAACCTTCAGGTGCACGTCATCAGATGACGTCACCTAACCGAGGTTAGATGAGCCAAAAGTTTGGCGTGTTTGATACACACGTGCTTCACGACCGGTAGAACAAGGGACGTTCCCATAGCATTTTCAGGCAGCATCGAGTGTAGCTTTTGAAAGGGTTTTGAAAGACCAAAACCTTCCACTGCTGCAGAGGAGAAGTTCCTTTTGAGTTACCAGCCTCAGAAATCACCAATTAACAAACAGCACCTCAGATTAGGGCCATTACGAAGGCATTATAGAGCATAAGTAGCAGCAAAGTATTGCATATTTTAGATTCATTTAAGGTGCATGCAAATTTTTGCCTGGTAGAGTATATGCAAATTCAGTATATAATCACCATAAAACACTACTAGAAGAAAAAAAAGTATAGACATTTATAGTACTGCATATGGATCACACCTCCATGATGCCTGCAAATCCTGTTCTTGTATCATTACTAATGCTCAGGGGAATCTCCCTGAAATTAGCTGAAATGAGTTTTGCAGGGTGTGAAAGCTGCACACAACACTTGCAGTATATACTATAATAGAGAACAAAATAAAATAGGATTGTTATTGTGAACTGAAGGAATCTACTGGATCTGGCCACAACATCTCATCAACTATAGCAATGTTTTCTCTGGGTGGACATCTGGGGAAGCACAGTCTGAAAAATGATGTATCCCGACCAGCCATACTCCCACATCAATGTCATCACAGACCTCCTCCATTCCTGAATAATAGCTACAGTATGCATTGGTTGGACTGCTAATCAAAGACCATCCTATTTCATTCTGAAAAGAACTCTTCAACAGGATTGAGGAATAGCAGGTATGGTGACAGGTGAAGTTGCATAAATTGTGGCTGGTCAAAGAACCAATTGCATACTACAGCAGACTACTAGAAACATCTCTTGTCCCAAACAACAGCAAATCTGAACTGAACAGGTCCTGGCTATTGGTAATAAGTATGGTAGGTAGCTTCAAGGAAGTTGAATGATGTGGACAGGGACCATTCTGGCTAATGGCTGCACACATAGTGATAATGCCACCACACTGGGTACACTAACAATGCCACCGCACCTTTTTATTGAAAGATTAAAGCCACCATTTTTTGGAATACTGTATGATCATGTGAATAGACATGGAATAGTCCAAATTGTGTTGCACGATACACTAGAATCCTTGATCAATGAGAAGATCTTGTTTGCACATATTCAAAGTGTAGATGTTTTACTCTTTCAAATACACTCAAATGGTACCCTGCAAAGCTGTCTAATGCATAGACATTGCTTTTTCAGGACAACTATGTTGTTGTCTTTTCCAGCTGGAATTAGGCTTTTTCTTGTGGGATTGGACTGGATAGACTAGTTTTTGGTCCCCATAAATATGGGTGAGCCTTTGGGGCCTTTGATCCTGTCACCAGTTTGCTATGTACGTTATATACAGTACTGTATGTGGTACTGTATTTGTGGTGTCAAAGTTATGGCTGATTGGTTTATTATAGCAGCACACAGCGCAGTTCTATTAATTCAGTAGCACGGTATAGAGGACAGCAGTACTTAGTGATTGTCCTTTCCCAATGTCCGCCGACACTACAGTATAGCGCCTCCTCTGGACGGCCTCTCTAAAATACTGTATAACCTACGATCGACCACATGATCAACCAAAGTGGCTTGGATGTCATCCATAAGAGTTGCTGTTCCTCATCCTGTTACATGTCCTTGTCCTCTATTTATCTCTTCCCTTTTCACCTCCATTGTTATCCAAACCAAGACTTCTAACACGTGATTTATTTTACGGTACTCAAGTTCAAATTTTTAGAGTGAGGACTGGGATGTGGTAATTGGTAAATGGTACGCATTGGAATGGCACTGTCTTCCTAAAAAAAATTATGTTTCGAAAGATGTGCTTAATGTGGAGAACTACAATATATTTAGTAACTTGCAAAACATTTTTTAGAATTGCAAAATGGTCACACAATGGTCAAGGACAAAAAATTATGGTACATAATAAACTAGTACTTGCAAATACTAGGGTGAAAATACAACTTTTTGTATGTTAGCAACTGCAAAAAACTTCGCACATCACACAACAATCCATAATATGAGCCGTGTCAGTATATTGACATTCTTGCACATCCTGCATCAACATTAACACACAACTGTATGTACAGGATTCCATTTGAGAGGAACAGCATACGAGTACAGATCACTGCTATGACTATGTACAAGTGCTGTAAGCTGTAACTGTAGTCGATGTGCTATACAGGGAGATGTTTTCCTCAATTCATAGCCAAAAATGACATGATGAGGTGATCATGCCAAACCCTAAGTTTGCACTCCAATAAATTTTTTTTTAATTGTTTTTGTTTGTTTACTGCACTATAAATGTTGCTTTCATTTATTTTAGTAAATTGATTTTTATTTTATTGATTATTGAGTTTGTTGCTGTATTTTTTCTGAAACATTTCTACTTGTGTACATTAAAATATCAGTAGATCAAAGGAAGTGATCTAGTGACACTGAAGTGCCAAAACGTGCAGTTCCTCGAATGTCCACTGGGGGCTAAAAAGTCTAAATGACATTGGGTGTATTTTTATGTAGCTCATCAGTGAAAATTATATTAGGCCATAAAGGTATGCATAATTCAGGGCTTGGCCAATTTGATTGACAGCTGGATTGCAGATAATCTTTGTAGTTTAACTTATCATAAGTAATGTAGGAGTTGGCACAGAACAACATGTAGGGTATTAATGATGGAGTCCAATCTCATGCACTAGCATATGATTGAACTACCGTCACCGAAGCACCCACAAGCTAGCCTGTGGGTGGTAACTTAGTTAGGTAGGTGGGTTGTAAACAATTGCTGGGCTCCATTCGTTCTGCCTCTTTGCTCATTTATGAACGAACTGGCTTCAGGCATCGTCAGCTCCTGCCAAGATTGTGACGTCCAGAATGTCAACATTTGAGTGTTTCACTTTGACATTAAAGTGAGATATTTATCTTAAAGCCTTTTTTTATTATTATCTTTTTCAAAATCTGTCTTAAATGAAAACTGAGGTGCACATAGGGTAAATACATTACCATTGGTCTAAATTATCCTGCTCTGCACACCGACCATAAAGTTCATCCGCAACACAAGTACGATTTAAGTAATCAGCACCAAATTCTACAACCCTTGTTCTATGCAGAAATTCATTTCAAAGTTCAGCTAAGACTCACATGAAGCTTTTGAAGTTGAAGATCTTTTAAAGATCTAATCTTTTAAAGTTGGTGTCCTTTAAATTGTAATCTTTTCTTTCACGGGAACTAGCTTTATTTGAATTTATGGGGGAAAAAATCTGATTGGACAAATTAATTAAATTAAATTATTTTCTGCCTTTGTAAGAAATCTCTTTTTTAATTGCATTCTCCAGAAGCGCTATTGTTGCCTTTGATACATTACATACACTCGACTCAAACACTGTTGACCCACACAAGTTCAGCAATGCACTGCATTACATCTGATTGAACAGAGAAATATTTTATCAAATAATGATAATAAATTATAATTATAATAATTATAATAAATATACATACATACATACATACAGAAATTGTTCTGTGACACAAGCATCTTTGACCCAAAGCCATATAAAAACCCAGAGTCTGATTTAAAAACAGAAGTCCAGCCTAAGACTGTAAAAAAAATCTTAAAATATTTTGCATGGAGATGTCTAAAATAATTTTTAAAAGAGTGACTTAAACCTTGTTAGATATAGCATGGAGAGACTGTGTGCTTTTATTATTTGAACAAATGTGTGTGTGTGTGTGTGTGTGTGTGTGTGTGTGTGTGTGTGTGTGTGTGTGTGTGTGTGTGTGTGTGTGTGTGTGTGTGTGCGTGTGTGTGTGTGTGTGCGTGTTACATCATATTCCACCACTTTTATTAAAATCTTAATCTCCCTGCAAAAATTTATTACAAAGTCTTTCACCATTACAAGGCGCAACAGAAAAAGCTGTATAAATAAGATGCATTACTCACCGATGTGTACAGATGGCCCTCTGCATTCATACCAATGTATAATCCTGTCTTTACAGACTGGATAGCAACGATTCGCAGACCCACTGGGATGAGGTTGAACATTGCTGAAAAGAAAAACAACAAAACGAAGTGTACTTTTGTTACCTGTATTAACAAGTTGTTGAAGTAGAAAAGTAACTTCTTAACCAACAATACGTACAGGTAGTCCACGGGTTCCGAACTTCCGTAGATATGAACAGACAGCGGTTTTACAAACATTTGTTCACACTTTACAGTCCAATACAGTGGAAAACAGCTCGGCAACAGAATGGCATCCGGGATTCGCCTCGCGATTTAAAGGCACACAGACAACACTGTTGCATTTGCTATTTCCTTATCATTATGGTTTTTGACCACATAATGGTAGTGTGTGGAAAAGGGACAGAGATTTAGTCAAGAGGATTGGTATGTTTTACATTGTATATTCTTGTCAACTGCGTATAAGACTCACTTTTTCAGACTTAAGAACAAATCCGACTTACGAACATGCTCCCGGAACAGAACACAATCGTAAGTCAGGGGTCAGACATTAACAATAACAGACATTTAGGGGCATATTCAGTTGGCAAGTTAAGTTCAAAGGTCTCAATATTCATGGCAGGAAGAATTTAAGTAGATTTTTTGTGGCTCTTCATTTACTCTAGTAAAATTACTAGGGGCATTGAAGTCAAACTGTGACTTTTGATTGTGCAGAATAACAAAATACTGTACAGTTATGAGAGTTAAAACTACCCTCTATATACAGCAATCCCTGCTACACTAATGCACTTATTCCAGAGTCATACTAGTGCTTGGATACCATCAAGGTAGAAAGTTTTCTCAGTACGCCGGAGTCATGATCGTATGCTTGCGTCAGGTCCGAAACACTGGCCTCCCAGGAACTCCTTAATGGCCCGGGAAAATGCCAATGAAATGGCTTGGAGCAATAACTCCCAAACAACTTCCTGTAATGTTCAAGAGGTGTTTGTGTATGATTGTGTGTACCGTTCCCACAGACAATATATCTGTTTACTTTCTGTCAAGGATCATGTGCTCTACTCACTGAACGTTCACAGGAATGACTGTAGTGGGCTCGTCATTCATAGATACTCACTCATCATCTATACCGCTTAATCCTGTATTCAGGGTCACGGGTGGCCTGGAGCCTATCCCAGGAGACTTAGGACACAAGGCAGGGTACACCCTGGACAGAGTGCCAATCGATCGCAGGGCATACACACACTCGTTCACACACTACGGCCAATTTTGGGAATTAACCTAACCTACCGTACATGTCTTTGGACTGTGGGAGAAAACCGGAGTACCCGGAGGAAACCCACCAGGCACGGAGAGAGCATGCAAACTCCATGCACACAGAGACGGGAATCGAACCCGGACCCTGGAGGTGCAAGGCGACAGTGCTAACCACTACAATGCTAGCCGCTACAGTGCAAGGCGACCGTGCTAACCACTACAGTGCTAGCCGCCATTCATTTATATATATTTTATGTTTAAATCGTTGAAATGTTTTACAGCCATTAATAATCTCATCATCGTACTGTACTTGAAGCCTTCTGTATATTTCAAATGGTTTTACAGCATCATTTACAGGTGAGTTCATCGAAAGTCCCAGATTGATTTGAACAGCCCTCATACTATTAAGATGACTTGGCAAACGTGTCCAACATTAGATTTTTTTCAAAAGTGTTGAGAACACCAACTGTAAAAGCAAACACTTGTCTTTAAGCAAGCAATAAAAAAATCATTTCGTTCTTTTCCTTTATTGTTATATGCAACATAAAAACAAGTGAGCTTTTGAAAATGTATTTAAAAATTATGCTAATGAGAAGACAGCATTGCAATTGAATCTATTAAGAGTCTATTTTATTGGTTCATAAATCATACGATAACATCTTGTCATTCTTTATATCATGCACTGAACATTTATTGTGAACACAAGATATGTATCATATGTATAGACACAACAGATTAAATTAAGATGTAAGTGCAAATGCCTTTGTTCATTTGTTATGGTCTCCTATAAAGAAGATCTGTCTGTATTTTGAATGAAACACTGGCAAAGCAGTCTGAGCAAATAAGAGTAATTTGCGACTTTATCCATAACAATGTCTCTTGGAAAAGATTCCAATTTTCTGCTGCCACAATGTTGAAAACACTTAATTGTATAGAACGTCTTAGTATGCTCTAACATTACAACATCCCTTCACTGGAACAATAGGACCCGAACATCACGATGCTCCAGCATCACAATGCCACTTCGCACCAAGCAAGGGCCATGAAATTGCTTGACCTTGACCCCACCGGACACCTTTGGGATGATGACTACACACCAGACCTTCTCTCTCTGACAGCTACACTTTTATACGTTGACGGTTATACTCTATGACAGCCTGTCGAAGCGTTATTTATAGAGGAAAAAGTGAACTCACAGGAGTTAGTGCTGTCATCTTTGGTCCCATCCAAACATCCATCTGGGCTCATCTGCAAGTAATAGCCTTGCCTGCAATATAACCTGGTCACAATGCCCTTGAGCTGGGGATCTGAGACCAGGGGAGAAACACAGAGACAGGAAGAGGAAAACAAGAGGGGATAAATATCACACCACACAGTGTCAGATATCAGATTATTTAGAGTCACGATGCAGGATGAATCTCCTGGGAGTATTTCATTCAAAATAAATATCACATTATGTCAGATATTAGAAGATTTAAGATGGGTTTGCAGGACAGACCTCCTGGGAGTATTCCATTCTACCAGCTGTTTTACAACATCTATCATTTATTGCAATATTTATTATTGTATTTATAGTTTCCCTGAATGGCACTAAATCCGAGGCATTATAGCCCTAAAGTCAAACTTATACGGGATATACTGCATGTGCGCCAAAAGCATGACATATCATAAGTATGGTTTTGCCACTTTGGTCCATTCAAATGCCATGCAGCACACTGGGCAATGGAACCTCCCCACCCTGGAGATACAGTATATCCATCATTTCTGTGGCAGTTACTGAAGTGGTCAGGTTGCCAGCTGGATGCCCAATTGTCATTCACACGCTATGGGCAATTTGGGAACGCCAATTAGTTTAAACCGGAGTACCTGGAGGAACATGCATGCAGACAAGTGGCAGGAATCGAACCCGGACCCTGGAGGTTCAAGGCGACAGTGCTAACCATGAAGCCACCTGAATGACACATTCTGTATGATAATTACTATATAAAGGACATATGGAAGTATATACGGTATATGTATATTATACAGTGTGCCATATTGTTAAATTCATTGTGTTGTACTTGGGATGTCTTCATTCAAGGTATACTGTTTGAAACACCCTGATAAAGGCAAGAAGGTTTTAAAAAGAAAAAAAAGTAATTATGTTATTCATGATCTCATTAATCTTCTCAAGAGCCATTTCAGAAACAAAACGTTTGCAAAGCGTAAATGATCTGACAGAATATTTATCTGCTCACATTGTCCCTGAATGGATTTCCCATTTTTGGCCGAACAATAATTAATTTGTGCACAAGACCAAAGTCATATTTTTGTCTATCTGACAACAGAGCCCCAAGCCAATTACTGTTCTAGTGACGCAGCCAGGTGCGATAATTTACAGGCTGCTGTCTTCTGTTTACTCTGTTAGAATTAGGTTGGGTTGAGGTGGAGGCATAATGTCAATTAGCTATATTATGTTAATAATTGCATCCTCACTGAATGGCTTACAGGGTCCATTTGAAATGAGAATTCTTTACAACTATATAACTTTTAAAAAAGGGTTCTTTGTATGGTGGTCTGGTTTATATTATGCAAAATCAAAGTCAAAAAGCAAAAAAATGATGGTCAAAATGATCATGTTCGGTTTTTCCTGAGGTTTTTATCTATGATAACATTTCCACATAGTGGCACAGTTTGAGGCAGTTCCTATCACCCAATGGTTCCTGTTCCCGTCACCCCATGGTTTATCCTCCCTGGCTTACAGTATGTAGGTGAGGGAATCCCAGAAAAAGTGTCTTTCACACCTCCCAAACTGCTACACAACCATACTATTACACACTCCAGATGGCGGTGACCCACTTTCGGATGTACAGGAACATTCCGCACATAAATTAGACAGCGACGTCTCCCTCCACTAGGCAAACTGCCTTTAGTGCCAAATGCTGTGATCGACCATTTGAGGATTCCCTATCTAACTCACACATTATGTTAATTAACTTTCTTCCAGATCATACTTTTGTGTTTGTGTTTGTGTTTGTGTGTGTGTGGGTTTGGAATAAGCTTTAAAGAGAATATCTCTTGTCTAACTTAATATAAGATACAATGGAGATGATAAATTAAATCAAATTATAGTAAGCCATAATGAACACAATGCAATAGAAGGTAATAGACGTACTAAACTAATAAATGCTTATGTTACTTTTTTTTTATGATTAAAATCACTAAAATCCTCAGGAATCATGAATCCTTCCAATATCACACACTGGCTCTGTTGCCATGGAGAGTTTCCCGGCTCCTTTACACAGCCCCGCCCTCACCCACAGTCTGTTACTATGGAGACATTCTTCCTGTCTAGGATTTCCCTCATCCGGACTGTTGCCAGGGAGACCGTATCAGGGATTCCCATTTCTTGTCCTCTAAAACAGACCTTGTCTGTTTTTCAACAAATAGGTTTTGGTTTTTCCCAGGGAATCTCTTTATCTTAAGGGTACTTTTGCCTCTAGGGTACCAAGGCGTCTGTCTTTTAGAACGAAAGGAACTTCAGAGTGCTGTCTCTTATCATGTCTCGACTGATCATGAAAGGTGAAAAGAAACAGGCGCAGCTTTGTTTGCAGTTCAAAAGTCCAGTGATGCGGGAACAAGTCGAGCCTTTGATTTTAGATTTTTTTTTTTCAGACTTGAAATATCGTATCATGTTTGGAGCAAGCAGCGCGTGTCAGACGTTGCAAAACCTGAGCAATTATGATCAGCATGGTATATGATCAGGAGGGTAAAATAATAAGTAGATTTTATAGTGTTTATTCACTACATCCTATTTTAACCTGCATTCTCATTCTAACGTCACATTTAGAAAATTCGGCATTAAAATGACACATAATTACATAAGCAGTGGGGCGTTTGCATTTGGGGTGGAGCTACAGTATATGGACTTAAAGAAATGTCTTTTCATTTAACAAAAAAATCTCAGTTTTTATCACTTTACACATTTGAAAAATCTTTAAAAAGTCAACATTCTTATTTATTAAACAAAAATTAGCTCGCTCACTAATTTGGCTTGTGCTCGGCTCAGGCGGCGTTCATGAGCGACTGAGCAAACAATAACCGTCTGATTCGAATGCCCTTCAGACGACCTTCTAGTGATGCCAGAGGAAATGGCGAGATGCGGTGTCACACAATGTAATTGGCAAATGGCTACATTTTAAAAAGTGCTCTTTGTGTGTGTGTGTGTGTGTGTGTGTGTGTGTGTGTGTGTGTGTGTGTGTATATATAAGTGTGAATGTTTTTCTCCACAGATCAAGTGCTGATCAGAGACAAGATTAAATTTCTCACACACACACACACACACACACACACACACACACACACACACACACACACACACACACACACACGCACATTCACACACACAAAAAGATAGTATATACAGTACAGTAGAGCCCAAGGACAATATAAGTGAAATATATAACACAGTACCATTTTTTTCCTACATTCCATACGTACAGTATGTTCCATTTTTAGTGTTATTTAAATGAATGCATTTGTATTTCATAATGATGATATGACATGATATGAAGCCCATAATGAAAAACAGAATTAAATGGATTTGTATGCTCTAATTGTTAATTTTGCATCATCATATTTTCATTGGAATTATATTAGAGTGGCGACATGTTTAAATAAAATAAATTCTATTTATTTCAAATAGTCTCTTCAATATGCATATGGTTAAAAATAAAACATACAATATGCTTAAATGATTTCACTTCATATTTTTTATTAAACCTTTATAAAGCCGTGTTTGAGGCACAATCAGAAAAGGGTTGAAAGAGGAGGGAGAGATAAAACTAACACATCCGGAGGTGCCACGAGCAATCAGGGCGTTGTTGCTGTAATGTGAATGTGGTGATGTACAAATGAGACATTCACATTCACGCGTTAAAGCCGCCTCTTTCTTTTTCTCCGACATGGATAAGCATGCCTGTTCATCAACGCAAGCTGACAATATGTTGCTGATGACATTTAATACGTCGTTCACGTTTTGGACTCGAATTGCAATCAAGCACTGATTGTTCGATTTTTCGAACAAAATACTGTAAATATTTATCCTCAGTGAGTTTGAAAAATGCATTCAAATACAATCATATACATGGAATACATACTTCCATAAAGAAGTATACTTACTGTATGGTTTAAAATAAAATAATATGTGAAGTGCTATTATAGCAGAGCAGCTCTGCCACCATCTTGAAGCATCTTGATTTGCCAATGCAACATTTTTTTATGTATTAATTATTTACCTATTATGATCATTACCGCCGGCAGTCAGAGCTGCTGTTACAAAAAAATAAAAAATTAACACCTCCTGGGGATTCAGCAGTCATTTATACAAATATAATGCCCAGTTATACAGTACTACAGTATTACAGTATGAGATTAAGGTGGAGTACGCACATCCTGGCATGATGCGTAAGCATCGAGTTGATCACCAGCTTCACTATATACCAGCAACCTGGTGTCAGGATCCTGGGGCCCCCAGTGCTCACCCATGCCTGCGGGAACCAAAGACCCAGAAAGCACAAATCTCTGGAAAAAGGCAATGTCGGCCATGACTGAAAGACGTCAGAGGCACGAACCACCCAGGAGGGCAAAGAGCCTAAAGCTGCCAACCTGATCTCCAAACTCCTAAGATCCCAATTTAATCAAACACTTATGGAATGTTTCGGACAAACAATTCTGATTCGCTGGGTCTCCACCTCAGCACAACCCACAGCACCCAAACCATCTGATGATCCTGGTGAACCATCCTGGTGATAGACACCACAGCACCCCTTCTGGAGGCCCACTAGGTGGTTTTAGTGGTAATGTTTTTAATGTTATGGCTGCTTTGTATACCTAAAATATGTGTTTATTAATATACACACAAAGCATGATTTATGTTTTCTGTGGAACACACTGATAATGCAGATAATAGGCCATAAACCTTTAGCACTGGCATTGGTGGCATAATTATGTTTTATTTTATTTTTTTTTTTTTTTACAAAATAACCTTTGTAAATATGTACATTTGCAGATTTGTACATTCCATCCATTTTTATTTTTCTAATTTCTTTACTGGAAATTCTCTCTTTAGTTTAAACATATTCTTCTAGTTCGAGTTCCCTTTTATTGTAGTGTAATCTTTCCATCTTTCGATCCTATCTTTCCATTTTAGGTCACGGACTGGTCACTGCATATTATACCGTGTATGCTTGTGTGCGTGACAGAAATTTGAATTTAATTTGAAAAAGAAATTATCAGTAAGTGTGGTTAGACTACATACACTGTGATTAAACTTTCTGTATTCTCTCTAAAACAAAGTTTTAATTAATACTGATTCACAGAATCGTAATACAAATCGAATGGGCACCTAGGTACTGTATCGTGATAATATCGCATGGGCGGGTCCGTGGTGATTCCCATCCCGATCATGTGCACCAGTCAGAATGTTTTGGTAGGTGGGAAGAAACTAGACAACCTGAAAACCTGAAATCTGAACATATACATAGTAAGAACATGGATAAGATCAATGTAGATTATTTACACTGTGGAGTAACCCAAGTTAGGGCAACAGCATCCAGACATCCCAGTTCATTATAAACTATATGCACATGAACCGTGTTTTAACGAAGGAATGTTCAGAAATCAGTATTTGGTGCAATAACCCTAGTTTGTGATCACAGCTTTCATGCATCGTGGCATGCTCTCCATTGCCTGTTTGGCAACTCGGTGCAAAACAAAACTCGGTGCAAAAAATTTAAAGGAACTCAGCTTTGCTTAATGGCAAAGTTGTCCTCAAAGTCCACTAGTCCTCAAAGTTGAGGAACATAGTCAGAGCAGAAAGAAGCAATGACATAATGTTCTTTCAGGATAACCACGTACTGTACGTGGCTTGATTCATGCAATTGATTTTCTCTTGCTCACTTCCATGTGGCATTTTTCATTTCACTATGTGGGACAATTCACCTTGTTGGAGCCACGATTCCAGTTTGTACGAAAGGCTCAGGATGGTGAATGGACTACGAAGGTCACCTACTCAGTAGTGTGGGGCGGAGAATGAGGGAGGAGTCTACGTGGACCTCAACTAGTAAAATCAATCACACTCTGAAATGCTACCAAATATTCATAATGTGCATCATACAGTATATTTATAATATTGTAAAGATGTCCTGTACTGTGTGTACATACAATTGTTGAGAATAATTTATAACCAGTCTATAGACACCCAAAGGTGAAATGCTTTAGTCGAGACTATTAAATGGGGGTGGGTAATGTCCTGAACTAAAAAATAAAAAGGTCAAAGTCATTAAATGTCCAGTTTCAAAAAAAAAAAAAATAAAAAAGAAAAAAAAAAAAAAAGAAATAAAAAGACAAATGACTAATACAAAGTTATGCAGCTATGTCATCACTTTATGAGTGTAATATTATGGACATAATAAAATAAGCTAGCAACATTTATTCCGTAAAGGCAAAAGTGTTTTTTTTTTCATCCAGCAGGGCACTAAAGGGGATTTTGCTCAGAGCACCATACGCACTAGAACTGCCATTGCCAGGAGACATTTTATATCGGACCATGTAAATTACACCTAGATAGGTATAATAAATAAATAAATAAAACTGTTGATAGGTTAAATAAATAAAATAACTTTGTTTAGACACATCACTAGATGGTTGGGTGTTATACTGTAGCATAGGAACAGCAAAGCTCTCTGCTCGACCTACTTGACCTTGCATGACAAGGTCAGAGCAACTTATCGAAAAACATAATGTTTACTATATATATATATATATATATATATATATATATATATATATATATATATATATATACATACATATATATATATATATATCATATTAATACTGATACTTTAGGGTTTTTTTTTTCAGGATACCAAAGCTCCTGAAGTCCCACAGTATTCAAATATTCCAACAAATATTAACAAATGTCCAATTTAACTGTATAAATATCCTTTCATTCTTTATGCATAATCCTAACAATACATTTCCCTTATACTACAAAAAGGATGGATTAGATTAGATATTACATTTTTATATTAATTGATTTTAAATAGGTATTGATTTCTTTTTATTCACACTAGAGCTTGCTGGGTGACAAACATATAACATAACAGTTAACTTAATAGGACCTGTTTTTGAGTGAATTTAATTAAATAGATTTTTTTATCATTTGCGGGTAATTTAATACAAAATACTATTAAACAAATATATACATTTCTATTATTTGATTTTGCCTTTATTTTACAGTAGCTTTATCCATTATTTTTATTGTATTATAATAAATTATATTCTATATTATACTAATATAATTGATTAAATTATAATATATTATTAGAATATACAATGCACATTTTCATGTATTATATATTATAATAAATAATATAATGAATAATGAATTAGAATTACAATGTATTGTCAAGATAACAAATATTTGCTATGAACAATGCCAGCTACTTCTTTTCTTAGTTTTTGCTTTTCAGTAGCTCTGTCCATTAATTTGTATTATATTATAATGAATTATATTATTACGTTATATGATATATTATATTAATATAATTGATTAACTAATAATAAATTGTATTATAATATATAATGCATATTATGATATAAAATATTATTACATTATATAAAATTCTTAATGCATTTTTCTGAATAAGAAAGTTAAACTACCTGCATAACTAAAATAACTCTCTCTCTAAATATATATTTTTTGAAGGCACATTTACATTTTTCTAAAGCATTTTGCAACGAATTCAAATTACAATGTCAAGATAGAAATATTTGTTTGGTTATTTGTTTTGCTGTCAACAATACAATTTATCTCATTGCTGTGCGTAGAATGTTTAAGTTATAACACCCCTTGCATTTCTTATATCTATTTCTTTTATCAAAGCCACTGTTACTGAATTAAACGGAATACTGTAGGTCACCCTTAAATAAAGCAACAAGTTGAAATTTAAGAAGCAACTGTTGATCAGGGACTAACAGATCCCTCTAATCTCAAGCAGTGCTGTTCTGTGTATTTAAAAAAAAAATCTTAAATTGATTGAGTATCATATGCATAGTTCTCATGCATTGTGTATTTCTTTAAACACAACCACACTTCCACACTTTTTACTCACAGCGCCTCTAGATAAAAAAAAAAACTCTCTCTCTCTCTCTCTCTCTCTCTCTCTCTATATATATATATATATATATATATATATATAGGTACACCAGCAGGTATACATCATACTAAAGGGTCTTTAGAAATGTAGGATTTCCATTTTCAATAGCATGGCGTGTAATGCAAAGGCAGAGCACTCAAATCAGTATATTTAAGAGGCTGTTTGTTTATGATTGCAAGGGTGTGTGTGTGTGTGTGAGAGAGAGAGAGAGAGAGAGAGAGAGGGAGAGATGGTGATGATGAGCTTTCTCTGTGTGTATAACGCCTGCCTTGCTGTCGACAGGTTGTCATAGCTGCAGTTAAATTGACTTGATAAATCTCAAGTGGGTAGAAAATTAATGACTTCCTATAAAGCCTGCATAACACAAACACAACCGTGCACATGCACATAAACCCAGATATTCATCTTTCTATGCAAAAAATACATAAATAAAGAAATAAATAAAAGAATTAAATAAAATATTCAAAACTCAGGCAAACTCTATGACAAGAGCCTCTTCATTAGACATTATCCAGGCTAAATAATCCAACACACACTTCAGTTTCAGTTAAGCACTTAACCCAATAAACATTGCCGTACATAAAGGGCACTACGGTCAGAGTTTAACAAAATGGCCGTCACCTCTCATAGTACGACTTCCTGTCTCAGTCATTACTTCTCTCCCCAGGCTCCACACACACATATGCTCGTCATGTCTATTATTCACAGTATGATATTCCGCCCTGACAAACACTTAGACACATACACACACTCACACGCACGCACGCACACACACACCTCTTGATATAGACACAAAACCCAAAACCACCCACAATGTGCCAAAGCTTCCATCTGCCGTGGTTTAATAAGAACTTCCTGTGATGTACCAAGACACAAGCTCCAGATCTACAGTACTTATGGATAATGAAACTGCATTTAATGCAACAAGTCTGCATGTACTGTACCTCATCCAAACGTGAGTCATTTAATAAATATCTAAGAAAGGAAGTAGAGACAGTGTAATACAAACTTTGTAAAATCTATTAGACTCCAGATGCTCTAACTTTAGTTTCACTCCAGCAGTGTTAATTAGGTGGTGATAATTCAAGATCATGAACAAATTAATCAAAAGTTCCCCAGTGTTAAAATACCACCGAGTATAGAATTTACACCATACAGTGTGTGTATACAGCGCCGTGCAAAAATCCTTGGCCACCCGTCATTTCTTTGTGCTTCCAAAGAGCTGGAACTTCTTTTATTTTTAATGAAGTCTTAAAGATTAGTTGTTTAGATTTCCTGAATGATTTTTTAAGCATATTTTTGTCAAGTACCTGACCTGTTTCGAAGAAATGTTTCTTTTTGCTTGTTAAACCACACAACGATATATGAATCATTTAAGCATAAAACCCACCTACTATACATTAAGGCATGCACCAAGGAGAAATCAATGAGAATCAGAAAATGACAGATGATCAGGCTGGTGATTAGTGTACTAGTGATGCTGAGTGGTTGAAATAGATGAGAGGCGAAATGAGGTTGCTGCTGCAGTTGTTACATAAAAAAACAATTTTTTATTAAATTGCATATTTGGGCACTTTACAGCCTGTTGCAGTAAAAAAAAAATCATATTTCTTTAATTTAATGAGGAAATGCAGAGTGGTTCAAGACTTTTGCACAGTAGTACCATTTTGAGTCAAACAAGGTCTAAACATGTTTAATCTTCAATGTGGATTTCACATTTGATTTGATATGTATGATAAGATCAAATGCATTCCGTTTAATTAATGTGCTCTCCACCCCGGTTCACTTGGTGCAACAGTGAATGTCACCTGTAATCATGTGTATCCTAACCACACCCTTTAATTTTCTTTCTAACCACCAAGCAGCAATTAATACTAAAGGAACATTTTGTGTTTTAGACTACCGTGTAAGTGTGAAAGCAACAACAGCAAGAGAGCTGGTGGAAATCATTCAAAATTCAAAACACTTCCAAAGCAATGACCCAGAATTAGACAACATTTCAAATGCAATGTTAGTAATCCATCCATCTGTCCATCTAGTGCGACTAGGGACCGTGGAGGCCAAGGTGCCCGTTATTCCCTGCGGTTCACACAAACATTCACACATGCAGAACGGCCAATAAGCCTAATCTGCATGTTTCTGGACCGTGGGAGGAAACCGGAGTACCTTGAGGAAACCCAGCAAGCCCGGGGAGAACATGCAAACTCCATGCACATACAGACCCCGAGTTGTGGGAATCGAACCTTTGGATTTGCAGACACACTATCACACAATGTGAAGAGAGAAAGTAAAGTGTAGCCAGGAATAAAAACCCATATAAGCAATATATTTAAAGCAATTCTAGACTAAGATCAGTAATATAATATAAGCTTAAGCTGAAAGGGGAGGATAGGGTGAATGGATGTTGCAGCGCTATACGAGGAGGTCTCTAATTAAACACAAGTGCCTTTGTACCCGAGACGCAACAGCTTCGAGAACAGAACAACAAAAAAAACAAAACAAGAAAAAAGGCGCCCTTTTATTTATTTTGCTCACACCTTGTCTCCGGAGTCTCCTCTTCTTGAGGCCAAAGATTCGCACTTTGGAGAAGATGTCGACCAGGTTGCTGTTGCACAGCCCTTTGCTCTTACTCGGGCTTTTCCTGCGTCGGTGAGTCGCCGGTCTGTGCAGGTGCTGCTCACGCGCTTGCCGCTTTTGGCGAATCAAACCGCTGGCGATCGCCGCTGCCATGTCTCACAAGACAGATGGGAAAACGACACACACACACACTCCAACTACCACCACAACAACAGCCAGCATCCGACAACACCGCTGCCGCCGCCTCCTGAACGCGCAGACGGCAAAAACCGGAGCGGCTTCACCTCCGGGCGCGCGGAGCGAAACGACACGGGGGGATTTGTTGCTTCTTCTTCTCTCTTTCCGTCCCTCTTTTGAGTCCCGCTTTTGTCCCCGTTCATTACCGAAGCTAAAATAAAAGGTTTTTTATGATTGGTATTGTTATTATGGGTAGAAATGCTGGCGGAGAAAAGTCCAAGCGCCACACGTCGACGTCCACATAACCCGCGCGCACCGTCATACACACTCCGGTGAACGCTCTCCTGCAAACACGATTCTTCCTGACTTCTTAGATGAACCTCGCAATCTCCACATTTTCCCACCCCTTTAAATGATGATTATTTGAATTCCACCCGAGCTGTGAGGGTCCCCCAGCAGACATGCTGTGTGAACACTGTCTCCTCTCCGCGCGCTCTCCTCCTGTTCCGCTCCCCCGCCTGCACAGGTGGAGCTCAGTCAGTGTCGGGGAGTTTTAATGTCCGCGTGTTGTTTCTCGTGAAGAGAGTATGTGTGTGTGAGTGTTCGCGCGCGCCGGGTGTGGCAGTATATGGTCGCCTCACTCGCACACGCGCCAAGTTCACTATGAAAATGACTATGCAAAAAAAAAAAATTGTGAAGGAGAAGAAAGGAAGCGTGCAGCGTGCGCGTGTGTCGATTCTGATCGGGGACTGGCATTATCAGGGTAATAACCTGATGCATGCTTAACTCATAACTTTGTCTGATTTATTTATTTATTTATTTATTGCTCCAATAGAGGTGGGACGTTGTTAAATTCTATGTTGTTTTTCTTGCACCTCCAGGTCCCGGGTTCGATTATGTCTGCATGGAGTTTGCGTTTGCTTGGTGGGTTTCCTCCGGGTTCTCCGGTTTCCTCCCACAGTCCAAAGACATGCAGATTAGGCTAATTGGCATTCCCAAATTGCCCGAAGTGTGTGAATGAGCGTGCGAGTGTGTGTATGTGTGCGTGCCCTGCGATGGATTGGCATCGTTCCAGGGTATGTCCCTGTCTCCTGGGATAGGCTCCAGGCCGCCCGCGATTCTGTATAAAGGATAAAGCGGTATAGATGATGTGTATAGATATATGTTTCCAGGGGCCCCTGATTGACAAGAGCATTTTAGACATTATTTCTTTTGCGGTTTTTTTTCATAACTATATATATAGGGCTCAGGATTGTGCACTGTAGAGTGACATATCATTTTTTTAGCACACAGTAGACAATATGATTAACTGAATTTAATTTCATTTTAGCCAACTAGACAAACATGACTGAGCAAAAAAAAAAAAAAAAAACTGTATACGCAAAGAAATAGCACAGGTACAGATGTTGACATGTTTTTATGGCTAACTTTGGTTGTTTCTATGACCAAAAATATATATAAGTAATACATATTAATAATAAAATGCTAATTTTGAGAATTCTACATTTTTGTGACATCATTCCTATATTCTGGTAGTGGCAAAAATGAGTTATTAGAAAAGTAATGATAACTTCATTTCTACCTGAAATATTTCCGAAATCCAAAACACAGATAGAAGTCTTCATCAAGGCCTTCTTATAAGCACACACACACACACTTTTTTTTCCATTATTTTTTTAATCATCTTTGATCAGTGATTTGTAGCCAGTACATACAGTATGTGTGCCACTTGAGTTTTGAGGGTTTTAAAAAAGCTATGGAAATTTGTGAAAGGTTAAAGGCTTAGTATAGTAGGGACCCAGAATCTTTAATGGCGCACCAGGCCTGTAATCCCAAAGACATCCTGCAGTCCTATCTCTACCCACTGGCATCAACATGCAAAATGTCATGGATTACACCCCCCCATATACGTCTACACATATAATCAGGACAAACAAATCCCCAGCAGCAGACTGCACATCTTTAAACATTGTTTTGATGCATATATTTTTACACATTTAATTTTTTTTTTGCTTTCATTCAATGGAAAGAGACTGCAGTGATTTTCTATTTTAACAGTACAGTTCAAAAACAACATAGCCTGTATAATTTGCCAAAAATCACACTTTCATTTTTCATTAAGAGGATGAAACTCAAGAGAGCCATCTACTGTCTGGGCCTGTATGTAAAAGGTGTTTGTTTAAAATTGAAAGCAGCTCCTCTCTGTAATCTTGTCATGAAATGTAGATGCCCTTGTGAAATGCAGACACACTGCAGGTCTGCTGTGAATACTCACTTAATGTGAGTGGGTGAACAACAAGTGAATAAATGTGTGTGTGTGTGTGTTTGTGTATGAAATAGAGTTATGTTGGAGACAGTAAACAACTAAGCCATGCTAATCTAAACTACTGCACGTGCAAATAAATCAATCATTTTACTTACTCTCGTCAAAACATATTGAACCATCTGAATTATGTTGCCAGATAATAATAATAATGATAATAATAATAATAATAATATGTCCTACAACTTAGTTCATTTTTTCGAACCTTTGGTTAAAATAATGATATTTACGAGTATGTGATTTTCTCACCAAAAGCTTGGTGTTGTCTTCGAGGATTACGGTAGTCCTGCTGGCAGTTTAGGGACCTTGGATAGCTTCGGATGGATCATGCACTATGATGAAACTGTATGTATGAAGAAGAAGAAAATCTTTTTGCACTTCATCACACAACAGAAAGCTACACTAACACAAAAGTTAAATCTATAACACATAATTTTTCAGTTAGTTTCCATTTAGGAGCCATTTACTTGCAATTCTCATTTCCTGGGAACCAAGTCCTAAGAACCTTCAATGAACCCTTTTTTTTTTTTTAACCTAAATGCAGAAATGTCTGTTATTTTCAGATATGTTTGTATCATTTTCCTAAATATTGACTGTGTTATAATTGTTAGGTTAGAAGCATCTGTAGGTACATTGATGTTATAATTCAAGAGATCCACTAGGGGGGGAATATGAAGCACTATTTTCCTTCCTTCACAACAGCTTGTAGTACAGTATAGGCTACGGACTAAGAACTAGAATGAATCTGATGAATAAGTGTAGTCCAGATAATATGACAAGCACAAAGTGGCCAAGAAAAGTTGATAAGACAAATCAAATATAAAAAATGTATTGTTTTTATTGATCTTGGATTATTTGTCCCTCCATTTTATTTGATCAACAATTCAATCTAATCTTGTTGTATAATTCTCTGGAGGTTAAGGGTATATACAGGTAATATGGGACATAAAAAAGTTTAAATTAAGTCTTTTTTTTTTTAAGTGAAGCTGTTCAGTGCACAGTACTGCATGTTCAGTGAAAACTTCAACAATTGTAAATTATTCAGCTTAGAACATTGTGATCTTGCATTACAAGTGTTCCGGGTGACTGACTAAAATATAGTAAAAAATCTTACTTTCTTTTAAAAAACATTACTGCGCACTTTAATTGTACAGTACTTTCATGTTTGATAAAAAGGGCATTTAAAAAATAGAAGGAACTAACATACACTGATCAGCCATACCATTAACACCACATAACATTAACATATTAACACTGAATTTTTATATTATTATAATACTGTACAATTATATTATAATTATATTCTAGCAAACAGGTGATATGATGGGCACTCAAGGCCAAAGGCCAGTCTGATCCCACAGAAAAGCCAATGCAGAACAAATCATGAAAAAAGTCAATGCTGGCCATTATAGAAAGGCACCAAAAGACCCAGTGCACAACAGACTGCCACACACAGAGCCTAGCAGGCAAGGCCATCAACCTGGCCTCTAAATTCCAAAGATCCTAGTCTCTATTAAGTATCCATGGAATGCATCAAACAAACGAGTCCGATCCATCGAGGCCCCAACCCATAACAGTCTTTTGCTATCATTCCAGTGCTAGACACCACAGCATACACCCAGCATACACCCAGCATACACCCAGAAATCTTATGGAGTCATTCCCATAGGGAACAGAGCTGCTTCTGGGACACAGAAGGGAACCGACACAATATTGATTACAATGTTTTGCCTAGTAATGTTTTGGCTGATTGGTGTCTGTATACTACCTAACAATAATTACAAAAAGATGTTTGATTTTTTTTTATAAGCCATAATGTTTTTGTTGTAGCATAAAACACACAAGTACTTGAACAGTTACGGTACACATTTTACATAATTTTGTCTCTATACATCGCCATGATGGATTTAAAATGAAGCAATCAAAGTATTATTGAAGTGTAGCCCTTCAGCTGTAATTCAAGTGGTTTAATATGAATAAAGTACTAGTTGTTTAGGACTTACAACTCTATCTGCTACATTGTCCTTTTTGCTTTCATATGACATTGAACAAATGAATATACTGTAAGGATTATTTGTAATACTTGGTTGCGAATCATTGGCAGTCAGTGACTGCCTTAAGACTAGATCCCATTGACGTCACCAAATCCTGAGCTTCTCCCCCTTGAGATTCTTTGATTTTAATCACACTGTCAGACCTTTGCTGCAGCCGTCTTCAGTTGCTTCTTAATTGTAGAACTTTCTATCCTTCAGTCTTCACTAAGTGACGCACTGGGCCCTTTAGGAACAGCTCCTTTCTTTGCTTTAACAAACTCTTTCATTGCTGTCAAGGGATCTTGCGGTCATTGTCCATCTAAAGTGCAGAGTGCTGTTCTATCAGTTTTTGAGTCTTTTTACTGAATCTGAGTGGAAAATATAGCTCTATAAACTTTATTAGAACATTATACTAGTTCTAGCAGGAGTCGCATCATCAATAAGCACCAGTGACCCAGTTCCACTGGCAGTCACACATGCCCATGCTCGAGATGATGTGGTATATTTTGGATCATGATCCTTTCTGTTTCTTCCTTTCCTGTCAACCTAATACATGTTAATCTCGGTTTCATCTGTCTAAAGACTCTTATTCCAACACTGGGCAGGTATTTTAGACGCTTTCTAGCATCTGTTTATAGGCCAATGAAGAGTATTCTTAACATGCCTTGATGCGGTAAAGCCTTTTTTTTCCACCTAAGGAAGAATTCTGCAATCACAATCACTTGAAAATCAAGGTGTCATCTGTGGTCTTCCAGGTCATCTTGTAATGCAGAGTTTACCAGTGACTTCCTTTCTTTTTAAGGATGCACCAATTCGTTCATTTGGCCAATAATAAAGTTTTTTTTTTTGGTGTTGTTGTTGTTGTTGTTGCTATATCTCCAATAGGTCTTTTTTGTGCTTTGAGTTCATGTCCTTCTCCACAAGCCTCAATACATACTGTAATTTGACTGTGTTAGGTGTTTCTATGAACAGCTACCAATAAACATACAGTATTACTAGCTATAAACATATTACTTACTGTAGCGCCTGTGAAAAATGGGGGTATTTTCTGAAACATGGTTGTAATTCCTGTAATGAAACAATGGTTGTAATTTTTTTTTTTCAACCCCTGAATTAAACCAGACAGTCTACACCTTAGTCACAACTTGGCTGAGTTGGTTCTAAGAGTGATGTTAAGAAAACAAACTTTGTTTGCAACTGTTTTTATGGAACATGCTTTTTGCGCGAGGGCATTGTTATGCTAAACCATAATTGCACGAGACTCCTTAGTGCCAATGAAGTGAAATCATTCACTTCATTATGTAAAGTCTCTAAATTATATTGTTTTTAAAAAAATTTTTTTTTAAGTTTTTAATCTACTGTACTTATATACAAGCTTACTATAGGACTTCAAGTAAACCACTGAGGACTCTTTACTTTAACTTTAAAGTCTAACAGAGCACAGACAGTGTCTCACTATCCTGTCCTCTAAATTAATCATTTGAGTAAGCATAAGGATTTGACTGACTTTGACAAGGGGCCAAATTGTGATAGCTAGAGGACTGGGTCAGAGCAACTCCAAAACTGCAGCTCTTCGAGGTTCCTGGTCTGCAGTGGTCAGGACACACAGCGCCAAAAGTTATCCAAGGAAAGAAAACCAGTGAACTGGCGGCAGGGTCATTAATGCACATTGGGAGTGAAGGCTGCTCTGTGTAGTCCCATACAATACAGTAGAAGTGCTAGTGTAGTTTAAACTGATGAAAAGGTTCATGCTGGTTGTGACAGAAAGGTGTCACACAGTGCATCACTGTTATGGTGGCAAAAGGCCGGACCTACTTGATGTTAGCCTGATCAGCGCGTGTGTGTATGTGTATGTGTGTGTGTATGTGTATGTGTCTTCAAATATGAAAATAATCTGCTACGACTTTATAAGTTGTCCACAGTGTGGAGCTGTGGTTCAAGATGAAAAATGAACCTATAAACAGACACAGACATGAAAGCATTAGGACTTTTAAAAAAATCTGTAATAATAGCAGAGAGTGGATACCTGGGTAATTACATATAGTGCTGCTTTCTGCTTCTGTGTATGAGATAGACCTTAAAACTAAAAGGGCTAAAAGCTGGACAGGACGCATAACATCATTGTGGAGTGAGATTGGCACAATACTGGCAGATCTGGATGCATCTACATTGGATCATATTGGACTGTATAGCTGTGCCATTAATTAGGTAACACCATGGAAGGGACGAATGACAGGCAAGGAAGACGGAAAACGAGTAAGCAGTTCAGAAATCATGAAGAGATCGAAAATAATTGAACTGACATATTATAGAGGAGAGGGAGGAATTATTTATTTATCTAGTTATTTATTTATTTATTTATTTATTTTGAATCAGTCTAGCTGTGGGAAAAAATGGGAGCCATCTATAGGACAGAAATGGTAAAACAGTTCATTAGAGACTATTACTGTAAGTGTTTCATCAAGCAGAGAAAAAATGTGATACTATACCACAGGTCATTTAATCATTTCATATTTTTTCCAAGATAAAAACAAGACCCAAACAAAAATGTAAATGTTTTATATGTCTAATATATTGTACTGCTAAGATATAACAAAAGACTCGTCATGTGATCATTTGTATGCCTGCTAAGTAGTGAACAGAACAAGGGGACTAAAACAGACCCTCTGATGCTAAGCTGATGCCGTCGCTTCACTACAATAGCTTTGCAATATTCTGCTCACATGCATGTGACAGGGAATGACGCCCATGCTTACGTCTTCCGACTCGCTCGGTCTCTCCCTTGCCTTTCCTCCTATGGCCTAATTGATGGAGTGAAAGGAGAGTCCCTCTGCAGTGGTAATTCCCCCCCAACCGCACCCGTACTAAACCTGTTGCTAAGCAACACGACTTGAGTGGAACTCCCAAATCCCAGAAAAGAGGAAGTTGGCGAGGCAATCACCTGCAGAATGTGAGCTGACGCAGCAATGCTCTGACGTGTTTTTTTCTGTCTCGAAGGAACCGATCTTCCAGTCTCAGTACCACAACTATATAATAACTACAAATCTGTTTATTCCTTGTTCTATTACATTGAAGCTAAATAATTCATTTGTCTATGTGTACTCATTTTCATTAAATTTTTTTTTTTTAAATCAGTTCACTGAGGCCTTATGTGCATAATTTCCCCCCCCCCCCCCACACACACACACACACACTGATCAGCCATTGTCACTGTACTGCAGAGGAGCATCAGCAGTTACAATATGATCAGTGCAGCATTGCATTCATAAACAAGGAGTGCTCTCTCTTTGTCTCTCACTTGTTCTGGCTCTCTCTGCTGCTCCATTCACAGACAGAATGATGAGCTCATTCTTACAGGTCGAGAGAATGGATAAAAATATTGCCTCCATAAAGCGTAGTACTTTACAGCTCCATTTTCTAAGGCCGCAGTAACATATTAATGTGTTTGTCTAGGATTGAAAAGAAAACTGATGTAGGTCGTATACAGAATGTGGAGCGTATTGCATATGCATTAATACTATTAATGTACAGTACAGTACAGTACATGCTCACCAGACAATTCATTAGGAATATCTATACTCTTGCTCATTCTTGAATTGATCTAATCAGCCTATTATGTGGCATAGATCATTAATTCATTTATTTATCCGCTTATCCTGTGTCCAGGCCTATCCCAGGAGACTTTAGGCACTAGGCAGGGTCAAGCCATTGCAGGGAACGCACACACAAAATGGGCATTGTTTTCAGACTGTTGGAGGAAACCCGTAAAACATGAGGAGAACATGCAAACTCCACGCACGCAGACCCTAGGCAAGGACCGAACTCTTGACCCCATAGGTTCAAGACCACAGCACCACAGTGCCATCGGAAAAGGATGTGAAGCTCCAGGTCAAACGTGGGGCAAACTGTGATCTCAGTAACTGTGTCATATGGGGGGGGGGGGGGTTGGAGGGAGGGGGGCATTGGCACCTTGTTGAAATACCTTGTTGATGAGAGAGTTCTGGTTCATACTGAAAGAAAGTCTACTATAAATCTGAACCACTGTGTTGCGGGGTGCCGCCAGTCCTAATCCTGTACTGTACTGTATGTGTACATTTGTGTCATGAATTTGATCACTTGCGTTTGCCGGTGAATGCACATTTGTAGCTTAAAAAAAAAAAAATCTTATGTTATTGCAGGCAAATAAGTCGTCTTGAGATAAGCAAAAAAAAAAGCTTTTGAGAATAGAAAGCGATCTGTTGTACGCAGAGAAGATTCTGCCAGGAGTAAGAACAGAATCGAATATGGCTTTCGAAATGCATGTACTGTAGATTAATCAGGGTTTTACAGTGTTGTATGGGTAACATGCAAAAAAATCCTGAAGCATCTCTCTCGCTCTTGCGCACTCACTCGCTGAGAAGTCGTACTGTACGTGTGTTCAAGGTAAGTAATAAAGCATGTAACACAAGGATATAATATAAGGACTTTACCATTTCTTTTTTCAATCTTTCAGTGTTTAGTGAGCCTGTGATATACAGTACTGTAGTCCTGACATGCCACAAGATTGGTCTTTCCAAAAGAATGGAAAGAAGAAAGTCATTACTACAAAAAAAAAAAAAAAAAGAAAGCCAAAAGCCCATCTGAAGTTTTCTAGTAGTTTTGAGCTTGTAATAGTTGAAAAATGAGGCTGAAAAACAAAAATGAAAAATTGATTCTGTTACAGTATTGTTCAAGTGCTTGTTTAAATCTGCCAAAATATACCAGTTCGCACCCCATGTTGCACTGTTTTGACTGTTGCTCATTCTCTGCCTCTTTCACTTTTGGATTTCTAATATTACAGTTACACCATCATTCATCATCTAGGACATCAGTTAAACTTGCAGAACCGACTCGATTTTAATATTGCACTACAGTCACAGCATGTGTACATGATTTAAGGAGATGCAATAACTGAACAAATGTTATTACAGGCTACAGAACAACAATATGGGACGATGAATGTGGACCCATAAACGAGTAATAAAATTTGCCATTTGCAATTAACAGAGACATTTGGAGTCAGGATAAGAGAGGTCTGTGTGTTCTGAGCAGGCCAGGTTTACCACTTTTGGATAATATATGGACTGGACATATGGACTCCATCGGTAGGCATATTCTTACAGTATACATTTTATACAATTTTTAATGTAAATGCTTATGGATGTGTATAAATGTTTATAGTTTTCATATGTAAAAGTTACTCACAGTAAACCTTGTCATTGATCATTATTATCTGACCAATGTTTCATAATGTTTAATTGTATTGGTATGTACTTTAAGCTTACCTTAAGCTTTCATATGAGGCTTTTTATTTTTAAGATATTGATTCAGATGGCTGAGAGTAATAGCAGATGTCAGATTAATTATTACTTTTGTGTGCTTGTGTTGTATATACTTGTATGTTATATACTTTCCATTGAAATCAGTTTATTATGGGTCTTTAGTGTACTTCTAAATTTAAGATCTAAAAACTAAATCTTCAGTAAACTACAATGAGGTCACAAACCTGATGCACCCTCTCCTCCCCAAAAATCATTATTTTCAAAGGTAAAGTGCTACATATATATATACAGATATATATACAGATATATATATATATATATATGCTAAAATGAAGCAAACAATATGCTGATGTGCGCAGGCATAATATTTTAAAGGACAATGTGGACAATGTAATGTAAACACAGCAAGACTCTACTATACTGTATGAGTATGTCCCAATACCATGTCCCAACCATAGGCATCTTTGCATGAAATACAGTTTAATCATACGTAACTGTCCACCTAAAGACAAAAGCAATACATAAAACTGCATATTCATTCCAACTACAGGAAAAGGTTATTAAGCTCACTGCTTAGAATAAAAATCTTTAGCTTAAATAACCTTTTCATCTCTTTTTAGAGCATAATAACAGTGTGTGTGTGTGTGTGTGTGTGTGTGTGTGTGTGTGTGTGTGTGTGTGTGTGTGTGTGTGTGTGTGTGTGTGTGTGTGTGTGTGAGCGAGAGAGAGACTGCCATCTATGAATAATTCAGATGTCATATGATGAAACATGGAGAAAGGCCTGGGGTGACTGACAGAAAATCCCAATAATGTGTCTGACACCTGGTGGCCTACACAAATGGATGACCAGATTAAGACAATCTCAAGGTATCAAAATCAATGCACTGCTGAACAATCATTTAATAGCATGAACGAATAGAATGAATAAGCAAATTATCTGAACATGAGTGAACACAAGTAGTGAGTAAACTATGAAATAAAACCAAATAAATGAGTGACTTTTAATACTATGGGATGCACTGCTGCAAAATATGCATAATACTGTATATTTAACCTAAACAATAACACTATGTCCAATTTATTTTGTCCCAGATTATATATCTTATTAATTCCTGCTGTACTGTATACACATTAGGGTCTGTATCTACTGTAGGCCCCAATAAGTTCATTAAACAGTTCCCCTGCTGTGTTACATAACAACAAGGATCCAGAGCTTTCTCTAGTTGTGTGTGTGTGTGTGTGTGTGTGCGTGTGTGCGTGCGTGCGTGCGTGCGTGCGTGTGTGTGTGTGTTGAGGTTCGGCTACTAGAATCTTAACACGCATAACAGCTTCCTTAACCCACATTTATAAGACAAAGTGGTAAAAAGGTCATCATGTTACACACGTACCTGCATGTTGTATATATAGAGTAAAAAAATGTAATGTTTTGTAATCTGCTTGTCTAATACAATATTTTCAAGCACATGTATGTGTGTGATACTATGCTAATCTTAAAAAGGATATGATTTGTTAATGTAGCTTTTGATACAGATCTTCTATTACTTACGCATATATGAGTCAGTACAAAATGTTGCATTTTTGTATGTCACTAAAGAAAGATATAAGAAACTGTACACCACTCTTCAGACCAAAAACATACGGCCAAAATATTGGTACTGATTTAATTTTTTATGTTATACATACAGTATAATACAGAAAAAGGGAGTGTGAGTAACGTGATTTCAAGTCTCTATATGTATGCACTTTGACTTTGAAAGTGTGTGCCAAAAAGGCTACATTTGAAGTTTATGCAACATGGAAGTGACCAATGTTGCTTCCCTAAAAATTTCAAATTGCTAACTGCCGCTCTTTTAGAGAGATAATTTTATATGTGCCCCAAAAATGGCCATTTTTCAGTGTTATACAATAACAATTTAAAATATAAATAATTCATACAGTATGTCTTTATAAGAATTGATACTAAAATTGATGTAAGCTTCTAGAAGCATATGACCTGTAAAAATTTGATTTTGCGAAAATCTTAAAAAGCTAAAAATCTGTAGTGTCCGTAACCAGTGCAAATTCATGTTGCAATATCTTAACAATTAAGCATTTTGGAATAATAGACTTTTTAGGTATATGTGATTTCATGTGAAATCTAAATTGGCCAAGTTTATTCTGAATGACATTTAAGATCATTGAAAGGTTTGAATAACAAAGAAAAAAGTTACGGACACTAAACGTAAAAGGGTGTGAAATTGTAGTTAGCAAATATTTATTTGTATATATTTATTTGTGTGTATGCATTTACAAAAAAATGAAGCATGGATCTGGAGAACTATTATGAAAAACAAGTTTAATGAAATTATGTTACTGTATGATCCTGACTAAAAATTCACTTTTTTAATTAGGTGAGACAATTTTTACTACCAACACCATGTTTTGGCCGATTATAAAGGTTGTTGCGAAACAAGAAGCAGGATTGTTACTCAGAGTCATCAGAAGACATGTGTCAGATTTAAGTACAACTTAACAGTCAATGTCTTTGCTAAGCTAGACCTTTTTCTTGTTTTTTTTTTAAAGTAGAAGTTATCACACACAAAGTTTACTTCGTAGTATTTAGGTAGAAAAATTTAATATAGTGATTTTATTGTTTATTTGTTTGATCTTTGCATGTGGCCATGACTTTCACATACTGTAGTCCTGAATATCCATGGTAAAATATGATGATGAAGTTCCTCCTGTACCCCTATACTGGAGACATCTCAATAATTAGTTTCATCTTGATATCTCATCCAAGAAGACCATACAGAAATACACATGTGGACAAAATTGTTGGTACCCTTCGGTCAATGAAAGAAAAACTCACAATGGTCACATAAATAACTTTAATCTGACAAAAGTAATAATTAAAAAAGAATTCTATGAATGTTAACCAATGAAAGACATTGCTTTTCAACCATGCTTCAACAAAATTATTTAAAGAAATAAACTCATGGAACAGGCCTGGTCAAAAATGATGGTACCCCTAGAAAATACTGAAAATAATGTGACCAAAGGGACATGTTAATTCAAGGTGTGTCCACTAATTAGCATCACAGGTGTCTACAATCTTGTAATCAGTCAGTGGGCCTATATATAGGGCTCCAGGTAGTCACTGTGTTGTTTGGTGACATGGTATGTACCACACTCAACATGGACCAGAGGAAGCGAAGGAAAGAGTTGTCTCAGGAGATTCGAAAGAAAATTATAGACAAGCATGTTAAAGGTAAAGGCTATAAGACCATTTCCAAGCAGCTAGATGTTCCTGTGACTACAGTTGCACATATTATTCAGAAATTTAAGATCCATGGGACTGTAGCCAAACCTCCCTGGACGTGGACATGACAAATCAAAGAGACAGATAATCCCAATGGTAACAAAAGAGCCCAGAAAGACTTCTAAAGAGATCCAAGGTCAACTTCATGCTCAAGGAACATCAGTGTCAGATCGCACCATCCGTCGTTGTTTCAGCCAAAGTGGGCTACATGGGAGACGACCAAGGAGGACAACATTGTTGAAAACAAATCATAAAAAAGCCAGACTGGAATAGACCAAACTACATGTTGACAAGCCACAAAGCTTCTGGGAGAATGTCCTATGGACAGATGAGACAAAAATGGAACTTTTTGCCAAGGCACAACAACTCTATGTTCACAGATAGAAAAATGAAGCATATCAAGAAAAGAACACTGTCCCTACTGTGAAACATGGAGGAGGCTCTGTTATGTTCTGGGGCTGCTTTGCTGCATCTGGCACAGGGTGTCTTGAATCTCTGCAGGGTACAATGAAATCTCAAGACTATCAAGGGATTCTAGAGAGAAATGTGCTGGCCAGTGTCAGAAAGCTGGGTCTCAGTTGCAGGTCATGGGTCTTGCAACAGGACAATGACCCAAAACACACAGCTAAAAACACCCAAGAATGGCTAAGAGGAAAACACTGGACTATTCTAAAGTGGCCATCTATGAGCCCTGACCTCAATCCTATTGAGCATCTTTGGAAGAAGCTGAAACATGCTGTCTGGAAAAGTCACCCTTCAAACCGGAAACAACTGGAGCAGCTTGCTCATGAGGAGTGGGCCAAAATACCTGCAGAGAGGTGCAGAAGTCTCATTGACAGTTACAGGAATCGTTTGATTGCAGTGATTGCCTCAAAAGGTTGAGCAACAAACTATTAAGTTAGGGGTACCATCATTTTTGTCCAGGCCTGTTCCATGAGTTCATTTTTTTTAAATAATTCAGTTGAAGCATGGTTGATAAGCAATGTCTGACTTTCATTGGTTAACATTCATAGAATTCTTATTTATTATTACTTTTGTCAGATTAAAGTTATTTCTGTGACCATTGTGTGTTTTTCTTTCATTGACCGAAGGGTACCAACAATTTTGTCCACGTGTGTATAATCATAAACAGCGTTGAGTTAATGACTGGAATGCCCCTTATACTCCATAAGAAATGCTGAACTACAGGATCAGACCTTGTCCAAATCACCAGAACACATGTAGACAGTATTCCCAAGACACAAGGCTGTGGAAAAGTAAAGAGCGTGGCCTGGATGGACCCTACATTGCCAAACGTTGTAGTGTCATTGTAGTGTCAAACGTATTATATACAGTATGTGTAAACATAGTTAGTTATTATTTTTTCTTTTTAGTCTTTAGGCAACATACAGTAGTAATATATTCTTCCACAAAATAATTTTTGATCATCATTCATACAGTAATTGGTGCATTGGTTGCTCAGTGGTGGGTTTCTCGTCTGCCATGCAGAAAGCCTGGGTTTATATTCTCAGTCAATGCCCAAACCCCAGCCACTGGACGCTGTGCCGGTCCCAAGACCGAATAAAACGGGGAGGGTTGCGCCAGAAATGGCATCCGGCGTAAAACCTGTGAGATGCTCAGACGTACGGCCTTCTTTAAAATGTATGTGCCATTTAAATTCTTTACTAAGAGTCCACACTACATAGGGACACCAATGATCCCCAAGAAGAATTTTTCTTATGACATCCCACCATAAGAATATTCATCAATCAGCCTTATCATACAACTGTATCATCCACATCCTGCTCACTGGAACGTTTCTACAGCGGTCATTCAAACCACCTGCCGTCTTTTCCTGACCATTCGTTCATGTGTGGGATTAAAACACATAGTAATGTAAATCAATGATGTGAAATCAGTATCAAATGATATATTCTCTTATCCTGACATCGCTCCTCTTTATCGCTGTTGGTATCCATATCTGTGATGTCTGCAGTAACAGTGCCTTGTGCTTTTTGACATTTTATTGGAGTTTCCTATCGTATATCCTTAAGGAATTCCGAGACATTTCATTTTAATTTAAACTGTAAAGGCCAACTGGGCATCCTGTCATTACCTGAGGCCCACAGTGGGTTTAAAATCTAATTCCCACAGTGCAGACAGTTAGAAGGAAAAATGTAGGGAAGTCACAGGAAGAGAAGTTAGCTGTAAGGCAAGGTTGCTAAGCTGAGGACGTTTAATTAGCTTGAGTACCTCTTTGTGTATTTGTTGCTAATTAACTAAATAAGAAAATAATTAAAAATGTTATAGACATAATTACCTGAACTAACAGATACTAGAATGGATAGGAATACCAACATGAATATGGCACCTGCAAAAATGTTATTAATACTTGAACACACTTCAGTGGAAAAGCATGATCTTCAGCCGTGGACGTTTTAGTTATGCCACTCTAGCCAGGATGGGAGTGAAATTATTTCCTTTTTGTCTCTCCCCTCTCTCTTTAAATTTCTCCCAGTCTGTCACTGATACAGTTATTTCTGGCTGGCTGCCAAAGACACCGGCTGACTGTCAATGCTTATTCTATTACAGGTTTGTTGAGGCAGGATGCTGGCTGGCTTGTGGCCAGCTAGCATTGATTTGCACCACTGAACACCATCCAGAACGTAGCCCACTCATTCAGGCAGTGCGCTGCAAATTCCACATCACACATATTCCGAGCAATATGAAATACTGTACGAGTCCTAGAGGATAGCAAGAAGTCATCTGAATGTTTAAGCTGGTGTTTTATTTCCCATTGATACGGGCAGAATTGACACACCGTATCAAGATCAAAATAAGCATTTAGGTTGGACCAACTGTCACAGAACAAAAGTACATTGGTGGATGGATGGATGGATGAATGGATGGATGGGGGGATGGATGGATGGATAGTGGGATGGATGGATGGATGGATGGATTGATGGATGTTTTCCAAGCGCACTACAATTCACAGAGCTGTAATCCGGCTTGAAAACATCCATAACCATCATATCATTCCATATAAGCAGAAAATAAATGCATAAACTACATAAGCAAAACAAATATTACAAATATAATTCACTTCAACAAAATTTCAAGCTTATAATAAAAGCTTATCAGATTGCTCTGTAAAAAAATACAGTAAGTGTCACACTGCCTGATATAATAACTGTGATTTGCTAATAAAGCATACAGTAGCAGAACCAGTTGTATCTCAGCTTGGATAAGCTGTGGCTAACTGAAGGACATGTACACTATTTTCAGCTTAAGTGACCTTCATCCGCATTCTGTGGATCGTCCTCCAGATCTGTTACACTAACTGTAAATAGAAGATTAACTTTGTGTGTGCTTTTAGACTTTCTAGGCCTCTTAGTTCTTAAAAGTCTTTAAACACCCATGAAACCAGTGGTTGGGCCAGATTCACCCTCCCCAGACTAGATATGCTATCCTAGACAGAAAAAGGTACATACTCTAATATCTTATTTATTTCCTGTGCATTTGATTACAGGACACAAAGTGGTGGCCAGTTGATGCATGACAATGGTTCCTCATGCTCCCAGAACCATTAATTCACTGTTTAAGCCCTGGAATACAGTATACCCACACCATCAGGAAAGAAAGACGCCATAGATGTGGAAATCAGCCTTGACCTCAAAAAAGAAGCATTAATCTAGGAACGGTTAAATTGCCATCTCTAATCGAGTTTAATTTCACTGTTCTAAAGTATGGAGAACTGTTTACAAATGAAGAAACTTCAAGATAGTTCACAGGAATGAGCCTTCCAGCAAAGTCACCCATATCATATATGATTGATCAATGCTCAGATATATGAAAAACAAAAAAACAAGAGCTATATCGTGCGACCCAAACACTTTAATTGTTTAAGTTCTTGACAACACAAAAAATGTAACAAGTATGTCTAAAGAAAAAAATAAATAAATAAATAAAAAAACGCCCCTTCTCTCCAAAATGTATAAAGCAGCATAAACCACTCACTCACTCATCATTACCGCTTAATCCTGTATTCAGGGTCACGAGGGGCCTGGAGCCTATCCCAGGAGACTTAGGGCACATGGCAGGGTACACCCTGGACAGGGTGCCAATCCATCGCAGGGCACAGACACACTCACTCATTCACACACTACAGGCAATTTGGGAACGCCAATTAGCCTAACCTACATGTCTTTGAACTGTGGGAGGAAACCGGAGTACCCGGAGGAAACCCACCAAGCATGGGGAGAACATGCAAACTCCCGAACCCGGGGATCGAACCCGGACCCTGGCGGTGCAAGGCGACAGTGCTAACCACTACACCACCGTGCCGCCCAGCATAAATCCGGTTTTCAAAATTGCATTTGAACAAGTCACAATCATTCTGGAACAATTTCCTTTGTACTGATGAGACCAAAGTGGAGATGTTTGGTCACCAAGCACAAAGTCAGGTTAAGAGAAAAGCAATATATGCCTGATATAAAAACGATAGTGTATTACCATTAACACCTTAAACCAACTGTGCTGCATGCTGGTGCAGGGATGTTGAGACAAATATGAACGCCACTTTATATAAGAATATTCTTTAGACAAATGTGAAGCCATCTGTCCAGCAGTTTAAGTTGGTCCAAAAATGACTCATGCAACAGGATAATAATCCCAAGCAAACAAGCACACCAGCAAATCAACATCTGAAAAAAAAAAAGAAAAAGAAAAAAAAAACAGCATTCAATATTTTGGAATGCCAAGTCCAGAAAATCTCAAAATAAAAATATATATATATTAAAAAATACCATCAGACATCAATAGAATGAATCAATGCAACTGAAGCAATACTGAAGCACTCTCCAAATTGGTTGTGAGGCTGAAAACTCACACTCTATTTATTTTACATGTTACTGAATTGTATAATGCTTTTTTCCCCAGCTGTTTTTTGAATTTTGGTTAAAAAAAAAGAATTTTTAAGAAAAAAAGATGTTTTCTTTTTTTTTCCTTTCTTTTTTATGTGATTATTGTCACCTGAGGTTATTTGTCTGGTCATAGGAGTTAGAGATCATCTAGGTGCTCATAATTAGAAATATAGTCCTTTTCAGATCATGCGTATATTTTTCAGATCTGGACTCGAACATTACAAGATCATGATCTTGTTATGGTGATGTGACAGCGCATTTGTAAAGTGCTCGCCCTATCATCGGGAGATAGTGAGTTTGATTCCTGGGTGATGCTTTAGCCGGAGGTCTAGAGAGAGCTGATTGACCAAGCTCTCTCAGAGGGGAGGGATGAGAGGTACTTAATGCTCTCACATCAATCACGGCTCTACAGCCAATCAGGGGTGTCTGTGAGCTCACGCAAGCGGAAGGAGCGGATAGCTACTGTCCTCCGAGTGTGTTACGCTGCCCCCAACGGTGTGTGAGCGAGCAGTTTGAAAAGTGATGGATACGACTAATTTAGAGGGAAATCAGGGAAACCCAATGAATCCATGAAGAAAAGCATCCCAAATACATCATGCTGCCACCTCCATGCTTCACTATTAGCATGGTCTCCTTTTAATGATGTGTTGTGGTTGCAAGCATATTTTTTGGTATTATAGTTTAAAAGATTCAACTGGCCAGATTTAGCTTGGGTTGGATATCCAGTATACTTTGTGTGGTTTGACTTGCAGTTAATTTTTAATAAGACATTTAATCATATTGAGGCAGTTGTAAACATTAAACAGGAAACACACACATGCACACACACACACACACACACACACACACACACACACACACACTAATGAGACTACTCCTACTGGACACAAAATTACCATTTAATTGATAGCCTTATTATAAAAACATGTTGATTTATTTAGAATTATAATTACACTCTACTATATAATTACACCAACATGTATTTTTCAAAGACACTGTTCAATTCTGTCGAATTATGTACTACAAAAGTAAATATACAGGGAACACACAAATGTTATTCACTGATCAATATTAGTATTAACAGTCATGTTTAATAACTTGTCTTTCTGATGTAGTGTACAGTACTTGTCTAACCTGGACCTTGGAGGTGCAAGGTGACAGTGCTAACCACTAAGATACTGTATGGCTAACTGGAAGTAGGAAACCTCTCAACAGTCTCCAAATTCCTTACTCAATTAAAATGCAACTAGTCCTCTGAAAATATAAATAATAGTCAAGAAATTAGGGATTCTCAAAAACGCTAGCTAAGACAATTTTTTTCCTAATCGCTCGAATGTTACAATAATTAGCATGATTATGATTCAGGCAATATAAAGTACTGTAGTTGAATTTTAATAGCTAGCTGTAACAATACAAAGTAGGGCAATACATGCAAATTGTAAGTAACTGGGTTATTGCTGTACATGTCAATTCAACCAAATTCCAAAATTTTAATGAACATCTTTAGAAAACTTAAAACTTATAGTAAAAGTGATGTCTACAATGGTGATAGTCAGAAAAGGAAAACTTGTATAAATATTTTAATACTATGCGTTATATATTGATATAATTGATAATATTATGATAATAATATAATAAACATTATGTTAAAATAATATACATCATACTATTCTTTCTGCAGTGTGTACAACGTTCGCCGACTCGGTATGTGTGTATACAGTACATGTGTGTGTGTGTGTGTGTGTGTGTGTGTTCTATGACGTTTTGTTGACAACAATGATTAAGATTTGTCCTTTCTGCCTACACTATGTCCCAGTGGCCAGTACAGGCTCCTGTTTGCATGATTTTTTTTTCAAAGGTTATGTAAAGATTAACATAACGTACCTGGGTCCCTCTGGCCAAGAACCCTGCGTATCTGCTTTTCAGTCAGTTGAACTATTCTGTCAAAGTCCATAGCGGTATCCTCTCTTTGTGTGAATGCAGCCCAATGATATTTTTTGTCCAGTGCATTTTTTAAGTCAGTCCACCCCACCACTCCCTGGTACTTATCAAGACTATAAATACACCTTTGTGTCACATACAGTATATATATGTAAGTTAGACATAGAGGAACTGATTATATCCAGGCTTATATGACTTGTTTAGACAAAGGCTGATTTCTAATAAGTAAAATGAAATTGACAAGTTATTACAATTAATCTAATAAACTTTTGGAAATTTGTTTCATTATTTGCATATCAGAAAGGCTTCCTATTTAATGAACTTTCTACTGGCGACATAAAAGTTTTAATAAATAACACAGCCTGAAATTTTTCTGTTTTATATATATTTGGGGGAAAGTGAATAATAGAAATGACTTTTAATTAATGTCGTCATAAATTACAAAAAATAAATAAATAAAAAAAATTTCTGGAGTTACATAAACCAATTTTGAAATTAAGTATCCAGTATTCAGTCTCGTTAAATGGCCTTTTTAGCCACCAACTGTGTCGCAAATTGTGCATTTGGTAAATGAAGGTGTGCTTCAATACCAAACACCTTCTACTTTTATTTCTGCAGCTTATCACCATGTCAGCAGCATACTTGGACGGGTCGATTAGCCCTTTGATGACCTGCGTCTCTTAAACTAAGGTAGACAGATCTAATCTAAAACCTTTCACCACTCCGCTCACACGAGTCTAATGCTTGAGAGGACGGAATACTCCTTAAGATTATTCCTTATTCATTTAGATTAGGGGAACGTGATTATATCCTTATGACCTCTGAGGTTATGCAGCACAAGTGCATGTGGGAAACAAAAAACATAATGGAGCTTATTATTTTACTATAACAGTATGCTCTGAAGTTTGTTATTCAAATTTCAAATAATGGAAAGTTGGACTATTTAGTTCCTATTTAGTTCCTGTTTTAGAAGCTATAAACATCTTCCCAGCGTGTCATGTTACACTAGGACATAGTGTTGGGAAGTTTGAATCATTTTAGTGACTCGGTTCTTTGAATCTCGATCATCAAAATGAAGGAATCTTTTTTTTTTTTTTTTTTTGTCATTTAGGTCACTACGTTCTTTTGACCAGAAAATAAAATTTTACATTTGCAATAAACAAACCCCCAACTCCTCTACACACACACATTTTGTCCAGTAAAGAAAATATTACAATGTAGCTAAGGTCATATTATAAACAGAATGAGCAGCTCACCATCATATCTTCAAGTCCGAGTCGTTTGTTCTTTTGAATCTATTGCACTTCATAGCGTCTATGGGAGTCACGTGACAAAAGAACGAACGACTCAGGACTTGGAAGACTCATTGAGGAGAACCGTTCAATTCCGTTTCCTGTACGTAACCTGCGGAGGTTTTGCGATGATTTGCGCATGCGCGCCCAGTAGAAAATGAACGAATCACTCTCCGGGGCTACTCGTTCTTCTGAGTCACGTTAAAGATTCGTTCAAAAAGAACGACTCGTTCATGTGAGATGTTTAAAAAGTGACATATACTGTAATAAAATAGTTTATACAGTTTGTACAGACAAGTCTTTTTCTTGGACATCAACCCACTTTAGCAGAAGTAAGTTTGACCAGTTGAAGGAGAGAGCCATTAATTATTAGAGAAATATAAACCATCCAGCCCCATGCTGTGCTCTCATCATTCACAAGAATATAGTCATCCTTCAGTGCTGCTCTAGTGGGAAACACATGATTTTTTTTGTATTTAGGAGCATATACCCAAACCAGCTGAGAGTAAAAATACTTTAGAAAAAAAAAAATAGTTTGTCATTAGGGAAAACTATCTACAACCAGAGACAGACTGACAATTTTGCATAGCGGGTATTTTCCCAGGGCCAGTGCACTGTGGATACAACTTGTGATTGATATAATTTAATTCATGTCTTTAATGTATTATGAAAATAAATAAATAAATAAATAAATAAACAAACATTTTGCATTTTGCATTCTTGCATAATATGCTGTGGCTAACTGCCACACATATGTAGAATAATAATTAAAGTACAGGGGAGAAGATGCAGACCAAAGTAATAATAATAATAATAATAATAATAATAATAATAATAATAAACTTAATGCGGCCAAATTTTAAGGCTAAAATAACAAATGTTTGCTGCAGTAATGCAGTACTGTAGCTTCAACATCTCTAATATGTGACATCGCAAGAGGTTGAACTTGAAAGAGGACACCTGTTCATGGTCAACGGCAGGCAGAGGAGCAAGCAGAGGAGTGTGGAATGACAGAGTGACATGGCTGAGGTGACAGAATAAGCGAGACCAGGAAGAGAGTGTAGTTGAAGACCATCACCTACTGCTGATGGTCACGTAGTCAGTGTCTTTTTTTTCTTCTTCTTCTTTTTTTTTGCAATTATGGGATACCTGTACTTATGTAGCTACAACAGCATTTTTTTTCCTCCTGAAAAAATCAGCCAAGGAGGTCAAATGGGCAGATGCTCAGGTCATTTCAGCCTTGTCCTGTGCACCTCAGTGCTATTTGTCAGCATTGTGTTGGCTAAGGCTGTACTGTATAATATACAACACTTTATAGTGCTATAAGATATACCTGCTTGTGTATAAATCTACAAGGAGAAAAGTTTTCATTTTCACTAACATTATTGCTATCTGTGTGGTTGTGGCTCAGTGGATGTGGCATTGGCCTACATTCCAGATATGTCTGATTGCCTACTCTTTTTTTGTTGTTGTTCCCAGAGTTGTCCCTGTATTTACAGTTAAAATATTGAACCAAAATTAGGACCAGAGGGCTACTGTAAATATGGGAGAAAAGTAGAGCTTAAAAAGGAAGGAAAACCATTCAGAGTCATTGCATAAGCACTGGGCATGGCCAATGCAATTTGAAATGTCCAGAATGTCTGAGACTGAAATAAAAACAGAAGGATTTATCATAGGAAAAAGGGAACAGTGTAGAAAAGGAAAGGAAGGGATCATAAATAATGGCACACCACCTCATCTGTCAAATCTAATCATCTATTTTTTTTTATTCATACACATTTTTCACATTTCATACAAATTTCCATCATTTTCCTTTGATTGTGTGAAGCTGCTTTGACACAATGACAACCGTTAAGAGCGCTATACTGTACAAATAAAATTGAATTGAATTGAATTGAAATGTGTACTGTAGGTGGATGTGTTATTGCATGGCCGTGTACTGTATAGACCTGCAGAATGTCCATGCAAAATGTACCGTAAAAGCAATCCAAGGGAAATCATTAAAATGGTCGTAAATAGCCGAGTCAGTCATCTAACCTCGGACCAACTGAACATGCTTTTCATTATAAGATATAAGTGATGGAACCACAAACGTGGAACCATGAATCAGCTTAGCGGATACAATAAAAGCCCAGGGGAAACTCAGCATCTGGCGATGTCCATGAGTTCCAGACTTCAGACAGTCAACGGATTTGCATCCAAATATTAAAAAAATTAATCAACTTTATACCTTTCATTAGTTTGACCAATTAAATTTTGAACATCTGGAAATGAGAAGCTATGTAGAAATGCACCGCTATTGTTAAGCTGCAAGCCTACACTTCAATTCCATTCTGATCCAGTCTCGAGATTCACATCTTTTTATCATTTATTTACTTTTTTGTTTGTTTGTTCGTTTGTTTGTTTTTGCAACATTACAAATTCCGCTTCAGGTTCTGCCGCCTTTAACTCAATTTCCTACAGCAAACAAAAGAAAGATTCTATTGAATGCACCTCGAAATGACTGAAATGATTGCAGAGTGCGAGCTCTCCAAAGACAAGTGCATTGTCATAGTGCCACGCAGCATGATGAGGATTAATTGCTTTGCCAGAGAGATCTCTTACTCAACTTTTACTCATTGTTTGGTTTCCTATACCTCATTGGAAAACCTTAAGAATTTTTGGGAAGGACGCAACAAGGCCACGTTTGCACGGTCAAGTGCAATGAGGCCTAGTTTTCAACCTGGGTCTGAAATAACCAGAACACTGCAGTACTTTATTTGAAGAAGTAGCCCAAAGCACATGTGCTAGCAAACTGGGAGCAAGCAGCAGTGGACACTAAAGCACTATTATGTACTCCATTTGGATTGCCATAAGGAATCGCACTTTCCTTCAGAAGTCATTTTAGCACTCACATAATGTTTCTCCTTGTGCTAATAATTACAATTCAATGTTATTCTATACACATTATGGATATAATGGAATACAGATACATTATTAGGAATGGACAGATAATGCAATGGAACAATTGCAGGTATAAAACAAGGCAAGCTATTCCTTTTTTTATTCCTAAAGAAGAGCACACACACACACAAAAAATGCACCTGTACACCTGAACATTCATGCACATAAGGTAAAGCGCTTCACTTAATATCCACATCAAACATCAGAATATGGGAAAATGTGAAAATCTCAGTGGCTTGAACCATAACTGTTGGTACAAGAAGGGCTGGTTTGAGTATCTTGGAAACTACTGATCTCTTGGGAGTTTCACAAACAATAGTCTATAGACTTTGAGAACGTTCTCCTAGAACAGTGAGTGAGCTACAGCTATGTGGTTGAAAATGCTATACTGAAAAGAACCGACCCTTCTCGTATCAAAGTCTAGGTCACATTTTTTCCTTCATTCTGATTCTGATGTTTGATGTACTGTGAATTGTTAACTGAAGCTCTTGACCTACGTACAGTATATCTGCACGATTTTAGACCTTGTGCTTCTGCCACATGATTGGCTCATTGGATTCCTGTGTAAATAAGCAGGTGTACAGGTGTTCCTATTAAAGTGTGTTTATGCACATGTCGATATCTATATTTACACATCTATATCTGTATATATATAAAAATAAAAAAAAAACCTCCAGTGAGTGGCAGATCTTGGGAATGGATCTCCATTCTGTACAGCTGTGGTAAGCATGACAGAATATTCTGTACAACAGGTCAAACCTTGAGACAGATGGGCTGCAACAGCCGAACGACCATGCTAGATTCCACTTCTGTCACTCAAGAATCGAAAGCTGAGGCTTACAAAATCTGTAGAGATGAAGACAGAGAACACACAGTCTGGTCTGATTAATCTTGATTTCTGCCGAAGCACCAGACGGCAGAGTCGGACTACGGTGCCAAAAGCAGGAATCTATGGACCCAACCTGCCTTTTGTCACCAGACCAGACTGGTAGGGGTAGTGTAATAGTGTGGGAAAGGTTTTCTTATGCATACTTCGTTCTTGTTACCAGCGATCATCCCAGCCTATTTGGGTACAGTTGTAGACCACGTGCATCCTTTCATGACCACGATTTAGCCATGACATAATGGCTGCAGTACTTCCAACATAATCATACCATTATCATACTTCGAACATACTCTAACTACCCATTTTACATTACAATGAACATGTTCAGGAACCTGGCATTTAGTTCAATGATCAACAATGACTTTCCTAGTCTGGATATTGATCCGGAACAGAACACTTCTGGAATATCGAAAAATGATCTACATATCTACGTATATCTACATCTTTATCCATCTATTATTTGTCTTATGGTTTATGACTAATATGGCTATGCATTAAACAATGTATGGTTAATGGAATTTCAGATTGCATTGCTTAAATTGAAACCAAAATAACCTATAAAATATTATAAGTAGTGATGGAAGTCAGGAACCATTTCATAATTCATAATCCATCAAATGTTTGAGTAAAATGAATTGCTTATCAATTAATAAGCAGTTTTTCAAATTGCACATTCGAAAGCTTCTTTTACTTGTTTTTCTTTTTTTTTTTTTTAACATAATCATCTATTACTAAAGATATTAAAGTTACTGTACATGTAACATGACAGCTGTCGAAGCAGAAGTACAACTCATTTCATTATATAGTGCTTTGAACAATGATCATTGTCGTGAAGCAGCTTTACAGAATCAAAAAGTAAATTAGGTGCAGAGGACATTGTATTTTATCATTATCATACTTTGTCATTGTTGCCCAACTAGTATTTAAAAATGATTTTGAATCATTTTAAAAACAGATTTTGCACATCATGAGCTTCATATTAATATTTTCTTATACTGGTGGTTATTTGTGATTTTTTCCCCCTAAAACTAAAGTACGCCCGAATCCGGGAGCAACCCTTTTGCCAAGAAAAACTGTACAGCTATAAGCATTATGGACATGATGCTCCTTTTGATTTAATGTGCATTTCCTTTTTCTAGAAAGCAGTTGTCCGTGTGTGCAGAAAAAAACAAAAAACATACAACCTGACACTAGAAATGCACAGGAACTCAACTGATCATCGACTATAATCGATGATAAGTATCCGAAAAAAGAAAAAAAAATGCAAGCTTGTCATATAATTGCAAGATACATGAAAATACATGAAGGTGACAAATAAAAAAACAGCCTAAAGTACAATAGTAGTATTAACATTATATTTTCATAACCTTAACCTTTATCATCAACTTCCTTTATCATGCGATGATATTAATCTGCCAAAATAACTTAATATTTATAAAATAAATAAATAAATAAATAAATAAAAAACAATCTCCTCAGCAAAACAGAACTATCAGCTTTTCTTTCTATTTTTCACCCATCAGTCAAATTTAACATGCTTTAAACATGTATTAAATGAATAAATACAACTAAAACTATGAAAATGACTTTCACTTTGTATTCAATTTATATGCAAAAAAAAAAAAAAAGTTGAGGCCATCGCTAGTGTGCAAAAAAAAGTTTGATCAGCTTCACCCTTACAATGCTTAACTCTGTATGAATGACATGACTTAGTTAGTTTTTCATTACTTCCCTATTACTTTTTTTTTTTTTTTTTAGAGAGAGAGTAGAGCTGAAACGTCAGGAAGGCAGCCTGGATCTGATACCAACATCCAACACATAATCTAAATCATAAGCCCACTCAATGTGTTACAATCTGAAGACCATAATGACAATATTCTTTAAGGGCATGTTTCAGTGTTCAAGGGAATTCATCCACATCCTCGTATTTGAAAATATTTCACTTATAAAGTCAAAGTGAAATCTGAAGGTACTGCAGATTTTCCCACTTGATACAAGTGATTTGTAAATGAAGTACAGTATCTATATTTATATACTGTAAATATTTTGGAATACATTATTTAGACCCTTTTGATTACTTGGTGCTGGTCCAGGAGACATGAAAGCCAAGAGTCCCACTGTGATACACCTATTACTAGAGGTTCATATATCAGAATGAACAGTCAGCGTTTAATGGCTATGAAAATAAAGGCAACGCCACTGATAGTATTTTACTTTGCATGTGCACATACAGTATATTACACTTCATAAAAGTGGTTTAACCCCCAAAAGACTTAAGTTCTTTCCATGGAGGAAAGATTTAATAATGCATGTATATGTGTATCATAACATAAATAAGCATAATACGTATACAATTAATTTTACTTTTGCTAATAATACATAAAATATGAATAAATCCTAACTGAAAGTCATCACATCAGAAGGGTTATCATGTTTGAATTAAGCAAAGTAAACAACTAAGAAGATTACTGGAACTGGGATAAGAACCCTTCAACAGCATATCAAAACATGGGTGTGGAGTGCTGAACTTTTGTGGAAGGAATGTGGGCCGTTATGATCAGGAATGGAGATCATTTAAACACTTGGTAAAATTGGAAATGGTAAAAAAGCATAACTTTGTGTGATAGTAAAAGCTTTTTCAAAAAAGTTAAAGTAAGAGCATTTCCATACGCACACAAAGATAAAGAGAACTCACAGGAACGGAACTATGTGTGTCCATAAGAAAACCACTTATTATTGCGACTCATCAGAACAAAGGCTTCAGTTCGCCAGGAGGCATAAAGTTCAGACTTTGGAGCAAAATGGAAAAGGGTCATGTGAATCTGATGAGTCCAGACTGACCCTATTCATGAGCGACATGCGTATCCGGGTAAGAAGGCGCATGACTCGAAGCACCCATCATGCATAGTGGCCACTGTACAAGCCTCTGGAGGCAGTGTTATGGTCTAGGATCAGCTATGTTATGTGGAAATAAAATGAAGTCAGATTATGACCTGAATGACCAGAGTATTTTACCTTCCTTGAAGGATTCAAATTGTGGAAAAAATGGTTCTGGTTCATTTTCACACATGAGTTGGCCACCACATTGTATACAGAATATGCTGATCATTAGCGACATCACTCATTAGCATCACTGTGCAAACCACACCCTTGCAAAAAATTAAATAATATATATATATATATATATAGTATATGATGAGTGATGTCGCTAATGATGTATACAATGTGGTGGCCAGTTCATGTGTGAAAATGAACCACGTGCATGTATCATAAAGTAAAGTAATCAAATTGGCCAAGTAAGGATATCTAACAGACATTGAAAATTTGCAACTTTAATAAACAAGAATATATATTTTTGAAGAATTCATTATTTTTTAGGTTAATAAAATGATTGAGGTATGACTACCACACGAACACTTCACTAATAATACTCAGTTCAGGCACAAAAAAATGCGTTGAGAAGAAAAGACTCAAAGTACTGTAATTGTAAAAGACTTTAAAAGACAATAATTAATAGGCATCAAATGTTCAGTGGGATCACTAAGGTGAGGAAACCCGAGACGCTGCTTAATAGAAAAATATGCCAAAATTGCACAAAAAAGAATGATTTGGCCAGGAAATACCCTGAAGCTAATTTTCCAAAGGTCTTCTGTGCGTGCCTCAAGAACTAGGTGAAAACAAGTGCCAGTGAGTCAGAGCTACTATCATTAATGATGAGATAATAGTTAATAGGGTGAGGTAGTTAGGCCTCTAATTTTCAAATAGATGTTAAATTCTTAGGAGTCTCTGAAATACACCGTCTTCACACAGTGGTACAAGAGGACGTTAGCAGCATTCAAGAACACCATGATATTTAAGCAATATCACAATGTTCTATCACATGTATCTAAACGCTATACCCATTCCTCAACTGATTTAAGGCTTCTCCTAAGTGGGATTTAGTGAGATAGAAAAATTGTCCTGGATGCTGTGGTGGCTGCTTTAGCTATGACTGGTTGTGAACTCATGGATACTGTGCATGGCTGGCTCATGAAAGTTGCTGAAAACAAGAAAATAAGTTTGGTAAAAGTGGAAACTGAATATTTTTTATCAAAACATATCAAAGTCTTCCTTTTGCTCAGATTTTTCTTTTTGATTAGTTTAGTTTGTATTTTGAGGCAGTCCGTTTTTCTTCATTATTCCTTTAACTCAGCAAAACCTGCCCCAAAGCCTGATACTACCACCACCATGTTTAGTACATGGTACAGTATTCTTAGGGTTGAATACCTCAATTTTACACATATCTCTCATTAAAAAGTTTTTCCAGACAGATTTTACTATGAATTTTTTATTTCTCAGTCATTTTGAAGATGCCGGTTTTAGGAAGGGCCTCTTTTCTTACACAGCAGCCTTTCAATTCAATTCAATTCAATTCAATTTTATTTGTATAGTGCTTTAAACAATGCTAATCGTCTCACAGCAACTTTACAGAATCAAAAGAAAATTATGGAAATTTCAGTCCATGGCAATATAAAACTACACGGCAAAGTGACTACACTTTACTATAACTTGTATTTCAGTACAGTTTATTGAACTGATTATAGAATTTGCAGTTAGAAATGGCATGAGATATGCACGACTTGTGTAACTCTACATTCTCATACTCAGATCTACCCTGAGCTCCATGGACTTTCCCATGGTACAGTGTGTTGGTCAGTACAATGAGTGCTGCAAAACAAACCCTTTTATAAATTGGTTTCACCAACATCGGGCTGGATTTTTAGCATCAGTGAATAAATAATCCTATTAGTTATAATCTTATCAAAATCTATATGAATAATTGTGACCCTGTGTTGATATGAGAAAAACAAAAATGATTTAACTTTATCTTATGCTTATATAAAAAGCATCTTAGCAAAAGATCACATGGGATTCCCTCCTTTCAGGCAAAAACGGCAATCTGAGCCTATTATGGACACATGATTGATAAAACGTAATTATATGAGTTAGCTTAAATTAATTTGACTATTTTTCTTTGACCTCTTTCTTTGACCAAGGTGTTCCCACCCATGGAGATTTTAAGCTGTTGCTGTTTTTGCATCATTCTCTGTAAACTATACAGACTGTTGTGTGTGAAAATTCTAGGAGCTCATCTGGTATGGTCTACCCCAAGCAAACTGCTTTTAACCTGAACCTGTATTGAACTTTATATTGTACAGTTGCCACATGATTAGTTGATTTAGATAGATGGATGGATGTACAAGTTTACAGATGGTCCTGATAAAGTGTATGGTGATGGAACATGCAAAGAATTCACTTCATACTTAAGATCAGCTTAAAGCGAATATTTTTCCGCTTCATTTTCCTTTATAAATAAGTAAGGGATAAAAGATAGCGGAGTGAACAAGTAATCAGATCAAATATTCACCATGTGTTTCCATTTAGCAATTTGGTACTATTTTCTTATAAAACTGTCAAGCCCTCTGATTGCATCAGATAAAATATTTAAAGCGAGGGCATTCGCTTTAAATTTCGCTGTTCCTATATTATAGCTATAAATTGTGTATTTGTAATAGGCCCAATTGGGGGAAGACCTGCCACTGTTCACCCCCAAGAACTACAATCAGGTGTCAAGCTGGCAAACCCGACCCCATACAGAAATGACGGATATATATATATGTTTCATATGTTTAATATGACTGATCATACTGCCACACTCCTAATACTCCTTTTCCAAACTCTAACTCTATCAAGAACTTTAAAATCAAAAAGAAAAAGATTTGTAATCATATATTAAGATTTTTATTAAATGTCATGTTGACATTACTTTTTTGCAATTAAGAACTATAAGTAACATACTCTTAAATAAACTAATAAGTCATAGAAATATTTGCAAAGCGCACATCAACAATGTAGCACCATTGGTTCAAAAGTATTGTACGTACACAGAGTGAAAACTGCAAACTTCCCAACATTACCAACTTCAGAGTTTTGATTGTGTTGAGGAACACAGCGTTGCTGTTTACACCACATGCATCCCACATGACTGCATCTCAAGTCTCTTTTGACCGTGTTCACTCTTTTTCTCGGTCCATTTGTGATTCAATCACCCGAGATGGATGTTAAGACCAAGTGTGAGCCGACTACAGCTGCAAAAGGTTATAGCGTAAAAAATAGCAACAGAGGCCAAGACCTCTTTTTAGGTACCAGCTGGGTCTCGCTGAATGAAGTTCAGAATCATATTTAATGTCTGCTTGCTCTGTAATGGAATCACATGTCAATCACATCATAAAACAGTTTGGGACGTTAATAAAACAGGACTGTACATCAGACATTTCCCAGCCTCAAGCTGTTGATTCATACATTATTAGCCAAGGCAAAGATTAAGGCACAGAGTATAATGTGTTTTTAATGATTAATTGTCGTTGAACTTTTGGTTGGCTTATAAATATTTTAGATTTCCGTCGCTGCTCACGTCAGCGCCTGGCTTGGGGGGAGGTGAGGGGTTCCTCATAGATCATGTGCAACAGTTTTGCATGCTTTTCCATGCGTATTCTGCATGCACCAAGTTTGTTTGTTTGTGTATATATATTTTTTTTCTTTTGAAGCATTCGGGTTCTCCACCTGCTTGAGACGCTGTCTTTTTGACCAATGAGCTTTGCATCGCTACTGTACTACTGCAGTAGCCGCTCTTACACCGATAGTCTGGAGCGTAGGGACAGTACACAGCAACAAGCGCCGCAGTCTGAGTCTGGGGTACCTCAGGATGATCTAATGAGCTAGTGATTCTGCTGCATGTAAGTTCAGAATCAGACTGTAGTGCATGGCAGGTTTTCCCGGCACAGTCTGGGAGGAGGACATAGTACTGTAGATTGTGATTGTGATACGCCTTATTATGCAGCAGCAAGGTGTGCAATAACTTATTCCTCTACTCACGCGCACACACAGACACAGACACACACACACTCACTTGCGCACCAATGCAACTACATTAGAACACCCATTACGGTGGTGAGAGCCGGGGAGTGATGATGATGATGATGATGATGATGATGATGATGAGGGGGAGGGTATCATGAAAGGGGTAGGAGTGAGTATACATCTTACCACTTGGGTTCTTGTTTTTCTTAAGACTCTTGCCACAAAGACACTGCAGCATATGCGATCCTTTGCTGAAAATGTTCCAAAGAAACCACATTGATTTGGGCAAAGAGCAGTCCAGCAGCCTAGGCGCCCTCATAGGGAAGGGCTCTTTGCGGTTGCATAATAGCCCTGCTGGATCAGTTCTGCCGCACGAGAATGCCACTTGTACCATAGAAAGCGCCGCGTGATGCCCCGGCTCGTCTGCGTCTTCATCCAAGTGCAGAAATATCGCGTGCCACTTGAGGACGGCGCTCGGCTTCGCGTCCGACTCGTTACCAGCGGCGTCGCCTTTGCCTCTCCGGCTCGTCCGTGCACTTTTTCGATCGCATTGGTCGCGCGGGGGTGGGTGGTGTGTGGCCTGATCACGGTGCGACGCGAGGGCTTTCAGCACAAAATAACATCGCATATTAGTTCGGCGCTTCGTGGTAAGGGTGGGATCTGCTCGCTCTCTCTTTCTCTCTCTCTCTCTCTCTCTCTCACACACACACACTCTCTGTCTCTCTGTGTGTGTGTGTGTGTCTCTCTGCGCGGCGTCAGAAGCCAGGCGAGGACGCGTGCCTTGGTGGATGAGGACCGCAGCGGTGAACCCCAACTAAGCACATCGCCAGTGTGTGTGTGTGTGTGCGTGTTTCTGTCTCTTCTGATGCCAGCAGCTCCAAAAACTTCAATCGTTATAAGAGTTTCCACTGATTATTATTCTTAGGATTAGTATTATATCAAAGCGCCGGGAAGCCGCTTTCCGAAAGTGGCGCGCGTGCGGAGCGAACGTGCCCGCGCAGTGTCGAACACGCGCAGTGTTGAACCGGCGTCGAGACCTGGAACTGGAGACCGGAATCCCATCACGCAGACACGTGGCTTTCACATCGGCTCGGACGCGATGCCTGCGCCGGGTTGCGCACGGAGAGACTTAACCAGCAGGGCCTTGTGGCATCTCGCCCCATCCAGATTCATCGCAGCGTCCAGAGAGAAGGAGTGTGTGTGAGTGCGTGTGTGTGTATGATAGAGGGAGAAAGAGAGAGAGAGTGAGGGAGGGCGGTCACTCAGCTCATTCTGAAGCGCTTCATCAAATTGCATCGGTGATGCTGGTATGTGTGTGTGTGTGTGTGTGTGCTGGGGAGGGGAGGAAGCGTATTTGGGGAGACGTTCGCACAAGCGGCGCAACAGCCGCAGTGGCTCCCTGGAAGTGAGCTGAGTTCAGGAAAACGTCCACACGCTCCCAGTTCCTTCTGTCTGAGACTGCAGTCTGATAACTGTAGCGCCGATTCAAACCAGAAAGAAAAAAGTAAAGACAACAGAGACATGGAGGGAAACTCTGCTTCGTTTATGAGCTAATGATACGATGCAGCTTCCCTCCCGTGCAATCAATCAATTCTGTGTAATTGAAGTAATTGCAGTATATGAACAGACTAATTCCAGTTCTTAAACAGTCACTTTAGAGATAGCCCATGTCCCTAAACATCCTGAAGAGTCCAGTTCCGAGGTTTTGCAGCTAGTCTATTTCTTGTATTGGATTTATTTTTAAAGGCAATGCTTGAATCACTGTATTGAGTAAACAAAGTAAACAACAACAACAACAACAACAACAATATGCTAGTGCTAGTTTGCAAAATATTCAGTTTGTTTTTAGAACAAACTGGTCTGAGTTTATTTGAAGCACAGTGGCTATGAACAGACAAGGACACACATGAAATATACATTGTCAGACAAACAATTATACACACTTATAGAAAAAGAAAAATATATATATATTTTTTATTACTAAATGTATTGCTATATGTTATATAGTGATATATATGAAAACAATATTCTAATATATTATTATATATTTTTATTTTTATTATATATATATATATATATATATATATATATATATATATATATATATATATATATATATATAGTAGATCTTTGCCTGCCATGTGGAAGGCCCGGGTTCGATTCCCAGCCAGTGCGCAACCCACAGCCACTGGATGCTGTGCCGGTGCCAAGCCCAAATAAAGACTTGTGTCAGGAAGGGCATCCAGAGTAAAAACCTGTGCCAAGCTTGTATCTGCTGACCTGGTGGTCCACTGCGGCAAGCCCTTGCTGGGAGCAGCTGAAACAACTATAAAACACACACACACACACACACATATATATATATATATATATACTGCATATGTATACTGCATATGTATACTGTATATGCTGCTTTTTTCATGTTATACATATAATCCATAAAATGTGGAAAAGTGCCAACGATGCTTCTTCAGAAATGTACACAACATGGAAATTACACCAATCTTGCTTATTTACTTGTTTTGTAGAATTTTTTTTTATATGTGCTCCCAAAATGGCAATTTTTCAGCATTATATTATCTCGCTTCAAACTATAATAAATAAAATGCAAATTATTTATATTCCTTTATGAGTACCGATGTTAAAATGGGCTTTTAGAAGATTATGACCTGTAAAAATTCATGCTTAAATTAAAGCATTCCGTTTTTTGGTAAAAGCTTAAAAAGCAATAAATCTGTAATGTCCGTAACCATGTCAAATTTATGTTGCAATATCTTCAAAATTTTTCATTGTAGAATGAGGCACTTTTTCGGGTTCATGTCTTTTCATGTGAAATTAAAATTGGCCAGGTTTTATCTGAATGACCATTAAATTCATTGAATTCAAAAGTTACAAACACTACATAAAAGTTCGTGAAATTGTATTTAGCAAATGTGTTTTTTTATCTGATAAAAAAAATGTGTATGCATATTTACAAAAAAGCATGGATTAGGAGATAAGAAGCATTAAGTATTATGAATAATGGTGTTATGTGATCTTATCTGAAATCCACTTTTTCACCCTGGTGAGATACTTTTTTGCACCAATACCATGTTTTGGCTGATATAAACACACATGTTTTTTTTTATTTTTTTATTGTATTTGTATCTTTTAAATATGCAGCCATTGGAGAAAGAATTTCCTTCAGGATTAATAAAAACTTATCTTATCTTATTTTATCTTATCTTATCATGTTTTTGAATCTATGAATTTCTAGGTCCCTAATTCTTTCATGGTGTTTTTCTTTTTTGCAGTCTTTTCTAAATGCACCACAAAGCTTTGCCATGGACGCTGCAACATGGTGGTTTTATTTCTATATACTGTATACTTCCAATTTTAAAAAGTCCCAGTATACTCTATGGTCCTGCCAAGACCTAATCATGATAAATTGTTATAAACTGCTTCATGATGCAGGGTTTTGCTGACTGTAAATCACTTTAACTGCTTCTCATATGGTAATAAATTCAATAATATTACAAAACCAATGGTGTAACATGCATTATATTTTGTTGAACTCAGTTTTGTGATTTCACTAATAATACTCAGAAACTGAAAGCTAATGCCAGAATGTAGTTAGAATATAACACAAAATGTACCTAAAAACCTCATGCATCTTTAAATGCTACTACTACAGAAAGAGCAGATCTGAATAATTTAGGAGGCTTAGGTCCTTTTTCTTGTATATAAGCCACTGAAAATGTTTGAAGGCAAAACTGTTGGAAAGGGAGTGGGGAGTCTCAGTAGCTGTGGTTACACTGACAATATAACTTTAATCTTAATCGAAATCATTCTGATTACATCAGTGGTTCACTAATATGTGCAGAGCAGGGGATCCTCCAGGACCAGGGTTGAGACCCACTGGTTTTTAGATATGCATTTTCAGACTGGAAGCATTTAAGTATGATTTTTCTTGACATGTGCAATGTGGTTTGTATCCACTTTGATATTTGTAATCTGCCAGGAGTAAAATACAAGAATAAGAAAAATAAGATTTTTTTTTTTTTTTTACCACCTTTGATAAAAATTTAATTCATTCAATGGAAGCAGCTGACCAAGATACTCCGACATTGTACGTAGCAGGGGAACAACATTTGCATGTCTGCTGTTTGTTCTAATTAAGCATCAATTAACTGAAGTTTATACAGTGTCACATCACCTAATGTTACCACCACATGGGGCAAACGTGCAGAAAATATATTTATCTCAACAAGAGAGAAACAGCTGCATCATCTGTTTACATGACTAAAAAACTTGTTTCTATTTTAAAAAAATTACATCACCTCTCTAATTCTAAATCAGATCAGGCCAGATCAAGACAATCTTTCCCAACTGAGCTGGATGCATGATAGATTTTGCTAGCAAAACCTACATACTGTATTAGGCTGGCAACTTACTAACATCACCAAATTTTTGTATTCTGCTTTATTATGATTTTCCAGTCTTGTACTACAACTTCTGGGGGTTGAGGGGGTTTAGGTGTCTCTTCCTCAAAAGGTTCACATCTTTTGGTATGGCCTCAGTGGATTGTGATACCTGATTCCTGCCCTCTGGAGGTTGTTGGTGAGGTAACTGATTATTGTAGAGATTTTTTTTCACAGCACGGCTTACCTTTTTGATGCCTCATTGTTAATACATCACTGGGCTCTTCTCTTTTTATGATATTGTTTGTTAAAATGCTTCGACTCATTTCTCCTCTATTTTCACCTTTAAAATGGTTTGCTTTTCTCCCATGGAAAGCTCTCTACTCATCATGAGAGTATAAATCCTTTTTAGCAAAAACATGCAGTATGCTCAAACAAGTGTGGATATTCAGAGCTATCCTTTTTTATAGCATCAATCTAACAGGGCGAGTATGTGCAATAATAATAATAATAATAATAATAATAATAAGTTTCAATATTTATGGTCACTTGAAAAGGGCACTGGTGGCTCAGTGGTAACAAATGTCCTTGTGTATAACAATAACAACAACAACAACAACAACAACAAAAACAGAAGAATTGGGCTTACTGTTCCAGTACTTTTGGAGGAGAATGTGTGGACTGTATAGACTGTTTTAATATACATTAGGAAAGCAATATCAGCTGCCTTTAATACATTTTAAAAGGGTGTATTTTTGTATCTTAAACATATTAGAAATAAAAGTATAAAATTAAAATTAAAATGTCTTTGTTAGTAATACAATGGTTATAGATGGAGCATTATTATACCTGGCTCAATCTTATCTCATATTTTCTGCCTCCATGCCTTTTCATGCAAGGGCTCTGCAAAGAACTGGCTTCCCATCCAGACTGTGTTCCTGGGATAGACTCCAGATTCACCATAATGGAAGAATTGCTGAATAAAAGTTTCTTTAACCTGTCCTTTAGCAGGTGAATCAGTTAATCCAAGTTTGGTTTTACTGTCTCAGCAGAAGTCGTACATTATGTGTGTCTACTGTTAATAGAATTTAAGAAATAAATTATTGAGCATTTATTAGATGCAGCAATTTTGAATAATTTCTACTCAGTGAATCTTAATTGTGTGTGTGTGTGTGTGTGTGTGTGTGTGTGTGTGTGTGTGTACATACAGTAAATGTATCTATATAAATAAAAGAAATGTTTCTTTACGTTTCATACATTGGAGGACCTGAAACCTGAAATAATTTTCTGTCTGTCTGTCTGTCTATCCGTCTATCCGTCTGTCTGTCTGTCCGTCCACCTGTCCAGCCAGATTCTGGACAGAACAGTGTTTTGTTAGTTAAACCTGCACCATAAATGAATTCAAAATTCAAAATGTTTAGTAGAAGTTATGAGCAGTTATGAGACAGCGACTGCGCATCTGTCAAACTGTGGGCGTGTCTTAAAACGACCACTGGACAGAATTGAATGAAACTTAGATATCTGCACCATAAGTGAAATCAAAATGTTGTGCGAAAGCAATATTGTAAGCAGTTATGTGACAGATTTAATTAGCCACTTAAAAAATGTATAATAATCACAATAGATATTAATTAGAAAAGCTAAACTGAATATTTTTCCTGGGATTAGTTACAACAGCGCTGAAGTGATATAAGTACATTTTAATGCTTTAAAACTTTAAGACATCTTTATCCGATCTACTTTTTCGATTTTTCATCTGTGATTCACTCTCTGATTACCAAACATCGAGTGTATTCAACCTTCAACCTTACAAAATTTTATTTCTTTGTATTAGTAAGTTAGGCAGAGAGATCTGGCGTACGGACAGACAGGTAGACAGACATGTACTTGGGCTTCAACCTGAAATAATAACGATATCACTGATTACATTAAAGCTGATCAGCTTATTTTTTAGCTTTAACCTTTTAACTATTTCTACAAACTTTTCTTTTTGCTCACACTAAGAGAAGTAATTTCCCTTCCCGTTGTGACATATGGTATCATATTCAAACCACATAAATGCTCATAAAATATAATCATCGTGAGGACCTCCTACTCACAGGTTAACAGGCCAATACATCATAAATGAACAAGACAAGGCTGGTTTAATTTCACATTGAACGCACTGCAACAAATAAGATGTACTTAGCAGTAAATTATTCTTTTTGGTGGTAGAGAAAAAAAGAGAGACACATAGAGGAAGAGTGCTTGGAAATGGTCTTATAGCCTTTACCTTTAACATGCTTGTCTATAATTCTCTTTCAAATCTCCTGAGACAACTCTTTCTTTCGCTTCCTCTGGTCCATGTTGAGTGTGGTACATACCATGTCACCAAACAACACAGTGACTACCTGGAGCCCTATATATAGGCCCACTGACTGATTACAAGATTGTAGACACCTGTGATGCTAATTAGTGGACACACCTTGAATTAACATGTCCCTTTGGTCACATTATTTTCAGTATTTTCTAGGGGTACCATCATTTTTGTCCAGGCCTGTTCCATGAGTTTATTTTTTATTAAAATTCTGTTGAAGCATGGTTGAAAAGCAATGTCTGACTTTCGTTGGTTAACATTCATAGAATTTTTTTTAATTATTACTTTTGTCAGATTAAAGTTATTTATATGACCATTGTGAGTTTTTCTTTCATTGACCAAAGGGTACCAACAATTTTGTCCATGTGTGTAATTCCAAATGTTAAAATATAAGTAAAAGTTACACTGCCACAACCATAATATCAGTAAATAAACTCTGCAAAATTCACTAAACTGTAGTCTTAGAACCATTCGTCTTTTTTTTTTTTTTTACTAAAAAGACATTACTCCTTGGCTCCTCTTGCGGTGCCATTTGTAACTGACTTAACAGTGAGAAAGCTGATCAGGATGCTGTCTACCATTCTCTTCAGAAAGTGGTAAGGATTGGAGGAGAACAGCTGGCTCTCTTTACCCTCTTAAAATATTTGAGTTTTCTCAAAAATTTGAAATTATTTTTTAAAGACAGGTGGTTTTATGAGTCCAGAAGAGAATTAAGACAAAGAAAGCTGAAGCTTGTTATAGTTGCATTGATGACGTTCACTTGTGAGCGGTCTACCCAGGTCCTCCATTATCTCAAATGAGACCTAAGACTGTATTATAATCAGAAGTACAAAAACAAGTCAGAAGTGAAACGCTAGTGGACTGTTGATACAGCCTTGGGGGATGCCGTAGATGCTGTGTTGCCAGTCTTGATGGACTGGGTCAAACTGTTGTAGTTCCTTTCGGTATTTCATTAAGGGTTAGCAATCTGTGCATTTTGATTTTGGCACAGGTTTTTATGAAAGATGCACCCTCCCATTTTGTTTTATCCAGGTTTGGTATCAGAACTAATGGTGCCCTACAACCCCAGTGGCGAGATGTGGGGATTTGGCTGGGGCACAACCCAAGGCTTTCTGCATGCCAGATGAGCAGCCTAACACTGAGCCTCCAATGCCCCATTTATGTCATTCATAAATGGCTCTGTTTTGGTGATGACCACTATCCTGACATAATTGTACTTTTTGTCTGGGTAGATAGATGGATAACAGATAGAGACAGATAGAGACACTAACACAAAAACAGGCTGTAAATTGCATACTGTATATCTTACATACAGTCAGTAGACACAGGATAATATAAGAACTGGCCAGAAGTTACTAGTGCAATGCTAAAAACAAAAACTAAAAGATACAGGATATAAAAAGCACATAAATAAAGTATATACATTTAAACTTAATACAGTTAAAAATGTGACAAAGTGAAAAACTGCGAAAGTGACAATGAAATTGAGTCTGTGTGTAATGGCAAAACATGCAATAGTGAGAGTTACTGAGCAGAACCGTGATGAATATAACAGATGAGTCTTAGCCTAGATCTCCCGGTCTACATTCCCAGGCCCTTGTAGTGAGGTGTTGAAGAACATAATGGCTCCGGGTGCATAGAATTTCTTAAGTCTGTCAGTTGAGCAGCTTTGCGACAGAAGTCTTCCACCGACCACACTCTTCTGTTAGCAGAAAGCTTTGTGCAGTGGGTTCTCGGGGTTGGCCATGATGGACAGCATTTTGTTTAGTGTCCTCCTCTCCACCACTTCCTCTAAAGAGTCCACCTCAAACCACCGACCAAAATGAGGCTACAACCACGTAGAAAAGTACACTGGCAATGACTGAATGCTAAAACATCAGTAGGTGCTTATAAACAGATGTTGAAAGATCCTAGCCTCCTTAGGTAAGTAGGTTAGAGTTGAGTGAATGGCAGCAGATATGGTGATATGGTGTGGTTGAGTGGTTATGGGGATAGGTGGACTGGAATAGGTTCAGGCCTGTGACGGCTGCTCAAAGGTCTTATGATGAGCTTCTTAAGACATTTCTTGACAAAAAGTGTGACAGTCCAGTTCATCATTTTCAAGCACACATGGACAACTACTTGATTAGGGAAATGTTTAAAAAAAAAAAAACTCAACCAAATATCATTTCAGGGCCATGATGCATATAACAATTTCCTGTGGATTAAATCTGCCTATAACAGATAAAAAAAGGTCTTGGTCAGTAGAAGTTGGTGTGGTCTTCCATGCCAGCATTGTGTTATGTGCTTTAAACTTTGCACAGGAATCACTATCATAGACATGTACATCCTGTATCCTTGGTACTTTTAAAGTGATGGTGCATTCTTTCTGCACAGTGGCACTTTGCTTTTCTGTTTGGCTGAGACAACCTGCTTTACTTATAATACTTTTTAGAGCCATAATATCTGTGTTGTAAAATAAACATGCATTCACCTTTACCAATATGCTTCAACAAGAACCATACTTTTTATATAAGAGAATATGTTAAAATCTTCTTTACTGTATAAGAAAAATTAAACCATCATTTCTGCAGTTTCAGGTATGATTTCCTCTGTTTGTTAAATGCAGGAATGGATACAAGCAAGAAATGGCCACATTATTTCACAAGCATCATCCATCTGCTCGTGGTCCAAACACCTCAGGTAATGTGATAATGTCATAATATTGTCTAATGTAATTTACTTCCAATGGCAATCTGACAGACTCATTACTCTGTTAGGAAAGACACACACTGGCCATTCTGGAGGAGGTCCATTTGTGGGACAGTATCAAATTACAAGGAATTTATTTTAAACAAATGGATAGATCATAATTACAATGCTGTCTATTGTGTTTAGTCTGTTTAATAAGCGTCTTAGGATCGATCGAGTGATTATCCTGGCCAGTCGTTGCCGTGAACATTTCACGAGTAGAACGTCTGAATCTTGAAAATTGATGGATAACTTGTCACCAGCCACTCGTCTCTTCCACAACCAGAGACACATCTGTCTATGGGAAATGTACAGATAATCATTATCAAATACCACTTGCACACTACAGGAACTCAGGTGGAAGTTATTGCCTCATGCCCTGTATAGTCCTGACCCGTTCCAGACAAGAGGAAGGCAGTTTGATCGTGCATTCGACATACTCACTCACTCATCATCTATATCACCTAATCCTGTATTCAGGGTCACGGGGGGCCTGGAGCCTATCCCAGGAGACTTACAGTAGGGCACGAGGCGGGGTACACCCTGGACCCTATATATTTTTTGTCCTGCATCAAGGAAAGAAAACAATTAAGGGGATTGCTGAAAATGGTATAACTGGGTTAATAACTGAAAATGATTAGAACCTGGAAGGATATGGTGAACCAACATGATCAAGGAATCATCTTGAATGAGTGTGATGGGTGATTATTACAACTAAAAATAGAATTACTAAAATTACACACACACACACGCACGCACGCGCGTGCACACACACACACACACACACACACACACACACACACACACACACACACACACACACACACACACACACACACACACAGCAATTAACCTAATCTGCATATCTTTGGACTTTGGGAGAAAACCGAAGTACACAGAGAAAACTCCACACACACCTGAGGTGGGAATCAAACCCACGAACCAATACACAGTACTGTGTAGAAGTCGTAAGTTACATTTCTTCATATTTTGCTTCCAAGAGACTTCCTTGTACTTTTAGTATAGTCTTTAATTTAATTTAACTTAATTTAATTTAATTTAATGGCTGAAGACTTTTTTACAGAGTCATAAACTGCACAATTAAAACTAAATTAAATTTAATGATTATAATGCCATAAATGTGAAATTGTAATAAATACATATATATTGTTTCGCTCAATCTTAAAATTAGACTATGATGAACAATTATCCATAAATACAATAAAAGCCAAGCACCTCTATGATTATGAAGAATTGTAAAGTCTCTAACAGCTCTGGGTTTTAATCATTGTTTAACATATTGTATATTCAGCAGATTCCAATGCTTTTATAACAACTATAATATTTATGTTTGTAAAAAAAAAAAAAGAAGAAGAAAGAAACGAGAGAGATCTCAAAAAGTAAATCTCATAAAGGTTTGCAAAACTCTGACGCCCTCTGCTGGCCAAACAGGGAAAAGATGTCTTGTGCACCCAGTGTGTTTTACACCCATATGTCTGCTAGAATAATTAGAATTCACACAACTCACACAATTTACATAAACAGTTTTTTTTGCACTATATTTTTTACACTAAAATATAACCAGACTAAAATGTACATAATGCTTAATTTAATCAAATATTAAACTGCAAATAAAAACAATTGCCCCGCCACCATTTGTGTAATTTTATGAGATTCGTTAATTAGATTTTATTTAAGCCTTAATTTATTTTCTATTAATTAAGTATGTGTTGTGAAAAGATAGGTGTCCACTAGTAGAGTATCTACAAGAGTGACTTTACCTCCTTGACCAAATTTTAGGCTGCAAGTTTCGAAAATGATTTATTTGTTTACTCAAGCCTTTTGAGGACCTATGGGGATTCATTAGCACTGAGTTTTATGGTGACCTTGTACTGTATGTTTGAGTGCTACTGAATGTATTCCTGCTATTCATTCTCAACCTACTGGTTGGTTGGTTGTTTGTCATATCTCTCTGTTGAACATAAAAATCCCAGGAGATTACCAGTCTCTAAACTTTTTTTTTATTAATTTTTTTTTATCTGTAAAGGGAAATACATATTACCAACCATAACAAAAACATATTTTTAAAGGTCCCATCAGATGTCAAATTTGAAGATATACCTATGTTGTTTGTAGTCTTTAAATATTTTAGTCATAATTTAATAATTGCCTTCCTTACAAAACAAAAGGAAATAGGCATTTGTTTTTAGTTAATAAGCACATCAATAAACCTTCTACCTGGAGATCTTATTAACCCCTAGAGATTGTTCTATGTGCAATTATACAATGGATGAAGTAAAAGAACATGATGGATTTAAAAATCAAGGATCATGTGTATGATTGTGTGTGTTAGGAACCTCCACTAGACGTCACTGTTCATGTCTGTCTGTCTTTGTGTGTAGTTCCTGTTGGTTGACTCAGTTTCCCAGAAGGCACCTCAGTCAGGTGATGAGGCTCACCTGAACTGAGGTGTCTCATTAAAACCTTCTATAAATAGCAGTTTGTTCTGGGAAACTGGGTCGAGCATTGTATGATTGTTTGTGATTGTCTGACTGTCTGTTGGTGATTGTTTGTTTGTTTGTCTGTTTGGATTACCATCATGTGGGCATTCCTTTTTGTTACTTTAAGTTTATATTTGGTTTATGTTTTGTAACCTTTGTTTTCAGAGGGCTCTAGTTTTGTTTCCTTGATGTTCCTTGTGTCTGTGGATTCATGGAGCTGCTTTGTTCACTGTGTAGTTAGGCTGTGTCTCCTCCTGTGTCCTGTGTAAGTACTGTTTTGCCTTCTGGTCTTTTCCCTTGTATGTGTAGCCACATGAGTGTTTAGCCATTAGCAGGGTTAGCTGCTAGTAGGCCTTGACGGCTAGTAGGGTTAGCCTCCAGTAGGCTAATCTCTAGTGGGAGTGATTGCTAGTGGTTCTAGTCACTAGTGGGTTGGCCGCTAGTTTGGTATAGCCTCATGTGTGCCCTGCCTTTTGTCTTCCGGTCCCCTAGGTCAGTACTAACACTATTAGCCACTAACCCGGTTAGGTCAGCCTCCAGTGTCCCCAGTACTCCATGTAGCCACTAACCTCACTAACCCAGCTAGTCTAGTTCCTGTCAGTCTCTGCCCCTAGCCCTGTCTCCTGTCTAGCCCTGTCTCCTGTCTAGCCCTGTCTCTCCAGTCCTGTCTCTGTGCCTCCTGTCCTGTCTCTCCAGTCTCCAGTCCCTGTCTTTAGTTCCCCTCTGTGTCTTAGTTAGCTCCGGCTCCATGTTTCCTAATCCCTGGTTCCTTCTGTCAGCTCCCTGTCTCAGCTCCTAGTTCCCATGTCAGCTCCTGGTTCCCTGTGTCAGCTCTTGGTCCCCTGAGTTCAGATCCCTTCCTGTTCCTGTATTTTTCCTGAGCCCTAGTTTTAGTTTGAGTTTGTTGTTTTAGTTCCTTTGTTCTGTTTGAGTTGTTTAAATAAAGACTTTCTGTTACACCCCTCTGCGTACATGCCTACCTTCATGCAAACGGCAACACAATCAGCCGGTCTAGCACTACCACCAGCTAGACCCATGACAGAGTGATTGTAAGAAAGGAAGGTTGGATTTTTTTATTATATATATATATATTTTACATTGATAGTTGGTTTAGTAGCTCATGTTTTGGGTGTCTTCTGAATGTTTTCTTTCTTTTGTTTATTAAACATTCTTTAAAATAAAGCATGATGGAAAATACTATATATTTCAGAGACATCATGTGCAAAACCCTTTAATAGCCAGATGTGCATTGACACAGGGTGTCCTCCAGAGGTTATTTCTGATATGATGGCTCCCCCAGAGAAGCTATTCAGGAGCACCCCTCGTAGTCCTGGACATGCCCCACTAAATTTTTTGTCCAACGCCAGAGCTGAAGTGTGGCACAGTATCAGGACAGGAACATGGCATGGGGAGGCTTGAAGTAAACCTGAACTGGGGCTCGGGATGTTGTCAAACATCTGTCATCCTGGGATGCACTGCAAGTGTGATATCCTTAAATCCTGCCAGGGGCAGAAGGGTGTCGCTAAAGCAGGATGGAGGTGTCAGCTTATACTCACAAGGGTGTGCTGGGGGAAGGAAGTCCTTGAACCTGTTTAGCAAATATTGAAATAGCTTTAAAGTTAATGTTTGGGAGATGGTCTTAGTGTTTAAATCTTGCCTAAAACCATGTTTATTTAGTCAAGCTTACTCGTGTTCTTAGGTAAAGGTGTAGATCTTGGGGACTCAGTAAACTGGCATGTCTTCCTCCTCCCTCCTTGATCACTCAGGTGAAATGCTGGCAGTGAAATGACTGGTTGCATTACTCCACAGGGAGCCCTTATGTCCACGTTTCCTTCCCACGCTCCCTATACTGGGCTGCTGCAGGCAGCTTTTCTGTAATGGCTTGTGACTGGAGTCGCTCACAAGTTTTAGAACTGAAATTGCCACAAACAGTTTTGTACCTGGGCCTCCATCAGTATGAATGGACTTTATATTGACTTAAACACATTTCTTGTTATGTAATTTAATGCCAGATTTAATTATATAGTCTATAATTTAGTTCTATAGTTCATTTCTCTTTAATTAAAATAGCTGTTTAGCATGGGTTTTAGTTTGTTTGGAGGGAGCACAGTATCTTTGCAAATTAGGGGCCCAAAAAAGCATTAGCAAGCTTCATTAAGACATGATGTGGATGAACTCAAGTGGCCTGAACAGAGACATGTGACCTTAAAGTCACTGAACAAGTATAAGAATAAATGGCAGTGCCACAGGGTCAGCCCCCATTCTGACATTTTCTGTGAACGGAAACTCAACCCATATCTACATGCTTTGGTAATTACATGAACGAACAGGGACACATGTACTGTACACCCATCATCCATAACATTCTGACCACCTGTCTAACATTGACTAGGCCCTTCCTTTTGCCACCAAAAACTTTTCAACAATTTGAGCTGTTTTCTTCACAGTTTGGTAATGGAAATCACGTTTCTCTAACAAATTCCAATGGCATATGCAATCATGCCGTAAAGTCAGAAGTGAAGAGTTTGATACCGTGAAAACCAGCAATCACAAGACTGTTAACAAAACAAGAATCAACCAGAAAAAAATAATAATTGCAAGTAACCAGGCACTAGACAAAGAACCAGTGCAAACCGAGGAGCTTAAATAATACAACTAATTAACAGATCATAACACAAACCTGTATAACTACTATAAAGACTTTGAACATAGAAACAAGAAGACACACAAAAGTCCAAAATATTGAACATGGTCTATGTGCAGAATTAATGCAAAGATGTTTATTCGGGAGATAAGTTCCTAAATTTATTCAAGAAAAGGAAACATGGCCAGAGGGTCATCACACGAGGGTCAAAACAATGCAGGGTACTCAGATACAGTGCATATAAAAGTACTCAATACAAACAGTAAAACTTACCAGTGTGAAAGGCACTACTGTAATGCTACTTAAACACTCACTCACTCTCACTAAATACAGTGGAACCCTGGATTACGAGCATAGTTCGTTCCAGAAGTGGGCTCGTATTCCAAAACACTCGTAAACTAATCAAATCTTCCCATAAGAAATAATGAAAACTCAAATAATTCGTTCCACAGCTCAAAAAAATTAATACAATATATAAAGTAAAAATAAAACAAATTAACCTGCACTTCACCTTTAAAAAAATATTATTATTTGTGTGTGTGTGTGTGTGTGCCCCTTCCCTCACCTCGTCTTACACAGTAAAACTCCTCCTCCCTCCCCCTACCTCGCTTTTTAAGTTTCACAACAAACACACACACACAACGGAAACACTGTTTTAACAGGAAAAAAAGAAATCTCCCTAATGACACTCACGTGAGTGCAGACTAATGAAATCACTGCTGTAAAGTAAAAAAACAAACAAACAAATGAACCAGCACTTTACCTTTGAAAAGAATTGTGACAGAGCAGAGTTTCTGTGTAGAGCAGAGTGTGTGTGTCTGTGTGAAGCCGGGGAGGGAGGGTGTAAAGGCAAGAGAGTGTGTGTGTGTGTCAGTGTCAAAAAACTCAGCACTCGTAAACCAAGACATGCTCCTTTTTCAAGTCAAAATTTATTTAAAAATCTTTGCTCGTCTTGCGGAACACTCGTAAACTGAGTTACTCGCAATCCAAGGTTCTACTGTATCGCAATTTAGTTTGTATACATTACGCACTTAGGGTACAACCTGTATGGGGTGCCAATCCATCACAGGGCGCACACATACACTCACACACACACATACACACACACACACACACACACACACTTGGGAATGCCAATTATCCTCATCTGCATGTCTTTGGACTGTGGGAGGAAACCAGAGTACCTGGCGCAAACTCACCAAGCACACGGACCCGAGGTGGGAATCGAATCGTGACATTGCTGACCACTTAGCCACCATGCCACCACCTTGCAACCAGTTAAATTCAGTAGTTAAAATACTCTGAAGGAGTACTCACCTTGAGTCCAATGTCAGGTTCCACAGACTATAAGACAATATGTATTAAATCAGCTAAAAGACTCAACACACTTTTCAACATGTGCAAGTAAAATATGTGACCTTGAACACATGAATAAGTTACGGTCCTCTCTCTTTCTCTCTCTCTCTCTCTCTCTCTCACACACACACACACACACACACACACACACACACAAAAAAAAAAAAACTTGTCTCTTAGGGTACCTAAGATTCTCAGAAAATGATTCTCGTCTTTCTTGTTTACAAATCAAAAGTTACATATTTGTGCAGAGAACCTTCTGCTTTTATGTTAAACTGTTGATTCATCTTTCCTCGATGAGCTTGGAGGTTACACAAACACATTAGTACAGGCCAAAAGATAAACCCGAGCCATTTTGCTCCACAAGGCCGTCCACCTTCTCCTTCGTGCTGGTGGCAAGCCTTATCTCTATTCCTTTCTGTCCTCCTATTGGTTATGGGTAAGCCATTATCAAGGTGCACAGAGATATCGGTTACTACAAAGTGTCTTTAATCAGACTCATACTTACTGTAAGCTCTAAAGGTTATTAAGCCTTTGAGCTCAGTGTAAAGCAAGGCAACATGAAGCCCATGGAAATATATATAGTGTGCCTTGAACTCTTACTGAGCGCATGTTTAAGTGGAGTACTGGCCAAAAAAGAGCGGGACATCATTTCAGAGGAAAAAGATGTACTGGTGCTGACCGAAAGCAACTTTAACCAAGCGCTTAAAGAACACAGCCAGTTACTGGTACACTTCTGTAAGTATGTGTGCGCGCGTGTGTGTGTGTGCGTGTGCGCAAATTCTCATGCTATACCTTATGTCAGGAAAATACTTTCATTATGTAACTCCAAAACGGAACTAACTGCTTTCTAAAAGTAACTCGCTTTCTTTGAAGGCATTGTGTTCAGTGTTTCCAGGAACACGAACAAAGTAGTTTCAGTAACAGTATATCTGTCTGTGTCCTTCTTACTTTGGTAAGGACATTTGGTGAAGAGTCTGATCACAATACAGGAAAACAAGATGTCCCAGTTTTAAAAGAGAGTATAAAAATCTTACCACACAGGTTAAGAACACTTTTAAGTTAACAATAACATTATAACGCAAAACATTATGCAAGGTATTAGTTCAGTATCGATCCCCTTGTGCCACTGGGGCAGGTCTGGCCCCTCAGGGGATGACTCCACAAGTGGTGCCTAGTAGTGTGACGTTAAGGGCGGATCCTTTGGGTGCTGTCGGTTGTGGCTTGGGGCCTCCATGGATTAGGCTTGTTTGTCTGATCTGGGAATCTGAAGGCCAGATGCCTTGAAGTATTTGCATGGAAAGCCCCATACAGAGTAAGCTCTGGTGTATTGGGTGTTCTGATACCTTTCCATCATGGCCAGCATTGACTTATTCTTTTTGCTGCAATCTTTTTGCTTTTCTGTGTGATCAGACTGGACGGCTGGACTTTGATCGCCACAGGCACTAATAAGCCTTGGGTGCCCATGATTCTGTCACCAATTTACTGGTATATAATTGATTATCAGTGTTATCCACTTAGCTTGGCAGTGATGTTAATGTTGTGGATGATATGTAATAATCATTATATGGACAAACATATTTGGCCAATATCTGTTTATTTATTCAAATGAGGTGTTTTAATCAGGCCCCTTATCTCCAGTGAAGAGCAATCTGATGGTTTGCTAACCCTTCAGCATACCAAGACAACTTGGACAATGTTATGCTTTTAACTTTGTGGAAGGCCCTTTTCTATTCCAACATGACTGTGCACCAGTGCACAAAGCAAGGACTACAAAGACATGGTTTGATGAGTTCCATGTGACTGGCTCGCACAGAGCCCTGACCTCAACCCCATCGAGCACCTTTGGAATGAACTGGAATGGAGATTCCGAGCCAGACCTTTTTTGTCCATCATCAGTGCCTGGCCTCAGAAATGCTCTACAGAATGAATTGCCAGGAATTCCCGCAGAAACACTCCAAAATCTTTTGGACAGCCTTCCAAGAAGAATGGAAACTGTTACAGTGGCAAAATGGGGACCAACTCCATATTGAAGTATATGTTTTTACTGTAGATACAGTGTCGTTCGCAGGTTTGGCCAAATACTTTGGTTCATATGGTGTTTAAATAAAAAATACAAATTATTAACTATCCCAACCAAAAAATATAATTCAGTACAATAAAAAAAAAAATTCATAACTTCATTTTTAATTAATGATCATTGTGTAATTTTGTGATACTAAAGGATATGACTGTTTGTACAGATGCTCCTCTCTCTGGTGAGTCTCTTGGCTCAATTCTAGAGTTTGCCAAAGCAGCCAGTGAGCTCAAGGAATCCAAATCCTCTGTGAAACTAGGAAAGATTGATATCGCTAAAGAAAAAGACTTTGCCAAATCCTTAAATGTAACTACAGTGCCATCATTACGACTGTACGTCTCTGGAGACAAATCTAGCCCTGTTGAATGTCCAGGTATGTAGAAATGATACTTTTTACGTCTAATTATTAGAGTGTAATGCCATCATGGACCAATACCTAATAATTTATAGTTTCATTTTAGTTCTTTTAATAATAACATATTATTAACGTAATAATAACATTTATTGTGTGCACTGATCGAATAACATTTTATTATTTTATTCTGTGAAATGATAGAGTGGCTACTTGTAATTAATTCATTCATTCATTCATTCACTTGACTTACATAACATTATATAGAATAAACATAACCTAGAACCATTAACACTATTTTATTAACACCATGTGTGAAAATTTTATTTTTAAACATTATTTAAAAATCTGGAAGCAAATTGGCATCATAATTATTTGAATTACTTCAGCCTTTGAAAAACACATTTTGAAATGTAAATACTACTGAATTTATTCAATCGAAATATTTTAATTTATTTGAAAATCTCTCACATAGGATTCTCAAAGGTCCGTATCAGGCTGTAAAATTGAATTTATTATGATGCCAATTTGTTTCCATATAAAAATGTTTTTCATTCAGCTGACTTTTTTAAGACACTCTTGCTGTCTACTGACTGTCTCCACCCATCCATGAACTCTGACTGAATGCCCGGCAATCACATCATGTCACCTTAGTTTTTAATCTGACCTACAGTATTAAGGTTAATTTCCTTCTTTGTTTTAATGACATTTTTTCTTTTCATTGACACACTTTCTGACTTTCTGCATTTTTCTCCTTCCACACAGCTTTATTATGGATAATTTCAGAAACAAATGGCAATAGGAGAACCAAAATAATTTCAGATTCTGTGATTTTTACATTCAGTTTATTGTGTGCACTGATGTGTACTGATGATGACTCAAATGCAGAAACAAAAATCTGTACAGCACACCAAAGAAAATCAGCCAATTAGAGTACAGTATATGACAGATTGCAGGACAGTGCAGAACAGGCACGGGTACACTGCAATCTCATAACAGCATTGTAATCTCGCAATTTTTTTAAAGCCCGACAACAAAATAGAGACAGTCCCATTCTCACTCAAATTTATTACCAGCCACAAACAACACTAAAATATAAAACATACAATATCAAGCCTTTTTAGTCATTTTGTCTTTTTAGTCCATGTTCAAACACCTTGAATAAGCATCCATTAAAATGTTTTAGAGGCTGAGGTTCACCAGGCTAGCCAGCTAATGTTACTCATGCAGTGGTACACCAATGTTGTCCCTAAATCTTTCGGTTTGTGGGGTATTTCTGTTAAAATCAAATAATTTTCAGGACAATGAGAATAGTTGTTCTCAGCAAGGAAATGCATGCTCTTTCAAATGGGTCCTTATTAAGTACCTTTAAGCGTACAGCTGTGGCCAACAGTTTTGAGAATGACACGTATTGTATAATAATAATAATAATAATAATAATAATAAAATTATATATCCATCAGTCCCGTGCCAATAATAAAGCATCCTGAGACCATTCTCCCAGAGTTTCTTCTACCAACCACCCAAGAACAGTTTATTGACAAACAATGTGTTTTCAGGCATGATGGAGCAACTTGCCATAAGGCAAAAGTGATCAGGGTGGCATCAACTTTTTGGGTCCATGGCCAGGAAACTGACCTTAATCCCACTGAGAACTTGTGGTCAATCTTTAAGAAGCGGGTAGAAAAGCAAAAACCTCAAAATTCTGACGAACTCCAAGAATGGCCTTCCATCAGTCAGGGTGTGGCCTAGAAGAGAATTGCAGATGTCTTGAAAAAGAAAAAGGGTCAACATTGCAAATATAAACTTAATTTGTCAGTAAAAGCCTTTGACAGTTTTTAAATGTAAAATCTGATCAAACGATCTTAAAACACTGAAGCAGTAGACCAGGGGTGGCCGAGTTCGGTCCTAGAGAGCCGCAATCCTGCAGAGTTCAGCTCCAACCCTAATCAAACGCAGCTGAACAAGCTAATCAAGGTCTTGAGGACTACTAAGGCTACTGGCAGGAGAGTTTTTTTTTTTTTAGGGCTGGAGCTGAACTCTGCAGGATTGCGACTCTCTAGTACCGAACTTGGCCACCCCTGCAGTAGACTTTGTGAAAATTAATATTTGTTTTATTCTCAAAACCTTTGGCCAACAATTGTAAAAAGAAAACGGTCCAGATTTGAGTGACATTAAATGAAGTTTTAAGGTTTCTAGCATTGACTAAGAAGAAGTGTATGTGCTTTAGTTCTGAAGACCTCTACTGCCATCATAACATGGCTTAAAAGGAGAGAGGGTCCTAGTGCTGTCCTTATTACTGATCTCAGCCAGCTGGAGAGCGTACTTAAAGAAGATGATCTTATGGTTTTGGGATTATTTAAGGTGATCACTCTACAATTATAATATAATATATACATATTTTTTGTTGCTAATGTTGTTTCATTTTTCTTTAATGACTTTAAATCGTGTGTGTGTGTGTGTGTGTGTGTGTGTGTGTTTAGGATGTTGAGAGGGGCTTAGTAAACGTTTTTTACGACGTGGCAGCTGATATTGCTGACCTGACCTTTTATGTAACAGGAAGCGAGCAGATCTTTACCAAGTACGATATATTTGATGACTCAGTTGTTCTTCTCAGAAAGGTAACAACATTACTTTTATATATGGAAATATGACCTGTTTCATATCTTCTATAGGAAGTCGAATAATCTCGTAGCATAGCAGACAGTTAATACCATGCTGCATGAATGACATACCAATAAAATGTTATGTCATTTTTTTCCATTTTATAAATAATGGTAAAACCAATAATGGTTAAATTATGTGCACACTCTGTTCTGTTCTCATAGTCAAAAGTGGCAGAAACCTTTAGGATGACAAGCGAAACCATAAAAGAGGATGTCATTCACTTTATTAGAATCCATGAGATGCCTCTTGTGACTGAGTACAATGGCGAGGTGCTTATACTTACGTTTTGGCAAATTTCTTTTTAAACAGCTTGGACCTGGTTCCTTAAAGGTTCTTGTCTTTTTGCTTCCCCTCAGACATCATCTAAGATATTAAACTCTGTGGTACAGAATCACTTGGTTTTGTTCATTCATAAAGCCAAGGGAGGATTCAAACAAATATATCGTGCCTTCAAAAGCACTGCCAAGGAATATAGAGGCAAGGTAGGTTCTCAATGTTTTATGAATTGAAGTTGAAACAACATAACCAAGGGTCTCACTCTTCCAGGTTAAAGGTGATTAAACAGAGTTTGTATTGGTGTCATTTATAGAATTATGCAATCTGATGAAATTTTACTGAAGCTGGTGAGCCCAGCGGGCTTTACCGTATATGTATCGTCTCCTCTTAAAAGTATTAGTCAATTCTCCTGCAGCAATAATGGTTTGACCATTTGTTACAGATTTGTAGGATCTATAACATGGCTAATTAAATCGTCAGCTATAGTTATCTACGTTCATGTTTGAATTAAAAAAAAAAATTATTAATGTTTGGCATGTTTTAATAACAACAGTAAGAAAATCACAGTATTGTTGTACTAAGCTTCAATGTATCAAATTATTCAAGTCATTAACCATCCTATCACACACCATACACACAAGGAAAAAGTCTAATGACTTGTGATTGATTTGTTATATGAAGCATATAACGCAGGGCCTGACAAACAGACCAAATATGTGGGCGACCTTTTTTTTAAATATGCATTTTCAGTCATTTATTTAATTTTTTTATTTCCATCATTTTCATTTATACTGTATATATGTATCCAGCCGAGAAGAGTTTTGTAAATTGCCATCAGCCAATGAGTTTTACGGCGGGTGTGCAATGAAGACCAGTTAAGGGAAAAATACAGGGTACAGTGATGAGTTTTGAAAGGAACATTTGTTATGAACCGGATGGCAGAGTGGTAGAGAACATCGAGCTTTTGTACAGTAGCAGACCTTTGGATGCTGATCTGTAGACAACGTCACCATAATCAAACATGGGGAGAATGGGCACTTGCACCAGAGTTTTTCTAGCAGATGCTGTAAATGCAGAACGCATTGTATAAGGAACCCAAGTTTCGTTTTGATCTTAGACTTCGAATTATCGATGTGTTTTGAGAAAGACAGAGTGTTATCTAGTCAAATTCCCTGATATTTATATTCAGTAATCCTGTCAAGAAATGATTTAAGTACATAAATATGGCTGTTGTAAAGTCAAATTAAATATTTCATATAGGTTCTGTTCGTGCTAATTGACACCGGTGAGTCCAGGAATGGACGTATCCTAGAGTATTTCCGTGTGAGGAGAGAGGAATCGCCACTGATCCGAATGGTTAATTTGACAGACAACTTACAATATCATTTACCTTCAGACCAGCTGGATAGAGAAACAATTAATGACTTCTGCCAGAGTTACTTTCAGGGGAAAGCTAAGGTGAGTACACACAATACTCTTAAACATCCCTTCTATCCAGTGAAATGCATTATTTTATGTAATGTTCCAATATATCTGAATGGGGGTGTTTTCTTTCATAGCCAAAGTTACAGAGTGAGCCGATTCCTGATGGCTGGGACAAGCAGCCGGTGAAAGAGCTGGTGGGGATGAACTTTGAAAGAGTGGCTTTCAATGAAAACAAGAACGTCTTGGTTCTTTTCTGTAAGCGCCATTAAACTGTCTACATGGTTTGATCATCCTTGTGCAGTCCCTAAGATATGTAGAGTTGCACATTGTAGTCTCATTCCATTAGACTTACTAATACAATCCTGGATATAATAAGAATGTTGAAATACAAAAATGAAGAAGAAAAAATAAAATCATCTGCATGTGTCTAGATGCCTCATGGAGTTCTGAGAGCCGTGCACTGTTCCCTTTATTTGAAGAGCTTGCGAAACACTACAGTGACAATGAGGATGTGGTAGTTGCCAGAATTGATGTAACTGCAAATGATGTCAACATTCGCATGACTGACCGATATCCAACTATTAACCTATTCCCTGCAGTCTATGCTGAAAGGGTAAGAACTCTTCATCTAGTACTAAACGTTGAATAAGCATTCCACCGCTAACAAATAAACACAAAATTTCCATAAATATTTTTGTGAATTTATAGTCTTCACTATTTACTAACCTTTTTCGATTGTTTTAATATTTCTTAGGTAGTGCCATATTCTGGCCAAACCAAACTGGAGCCAATAGTTGAGTTTGTGAATGCAGAAAGAGCACGAGCCAAGGAGGATAAGGCTAAGGTCATTATACCCACCCCCCCCCTCTCTCTCTTCCTCTCTCTATCACACACACATACTCGCACATTTTTCACTCTCTTTTTCTTCAGTGCACATCACATAATCTCATCTTTCTTTTTAATATTGTAGGAAGAAATAGAAAGGAAGAAATATCTGGATGCACAGAAGGCAACAGCTAAAGAAGAGCTATAGTGCACACATAGCAAATACATTTTCATAAACAGGAGTCTGATTTCTACCAAGACAATTGCCAAGACAAAATGTTGTTACAAAAAAAAAATCATAAAAAAATAAAATATATTAAACAATTGTATGCCTGTACTTTTACAGTGTTTTGATTACAAAGACCAGTGGACTGGGTGGATGAACACGACTTTTTTTAAATAATTTTTTTTTTATAATAGCTTGACTAGTATTTCTGACTGAGGCAATGCTCTGGTTTCGAATGAATTATTGCAGTTACAGTCCTGTGGTGGATACTTACGCAAGGCACTTACTGATAACAGAAACAATTTTTCATGTACATTCCACAAAATAATTATAAATTAATAAAAACGTACAGTAAAAATTATTAGGGGTCCTTCTTTATGGATGAATTTCAGAAACAAACTACTTAATCATATGTTTAAATGTATTAATACATTTAAAACAATATGTATTATTTTCCTAAATGCTTTCTTTTAGTATTTAAACAACAGGCCAATCTGGGTCAGTCAAGGGGGCCTGATGCTAATTAATAAAATATTTATTTTATGCTGTTCAGAAGATTTTTTCTTGTCATGCTGGGAAATTTATTTGGGGCTGCAAAAGACTCCTATAGTGCAGAACACACTGGTGACCTCCTGCCCAACACATCGACTGTGTTTTATCTGCAAAGTGAAGTAATTCTCTTCAACCTCTTAACTTTTTTTTTTTTTAAACACAAGACTGTTGTCTGGAAATTAGTCAGTGGTACAAAAATGAAATTTTGGATACAAGCCAGTCAAAAATCTTAGATATATTGACAGTAGATGGCTTAGTGATTAACACTGTCACCTTGCACTTCCATGGTCTGGGTTCGAGTCCCACCTTGTGGTCCAAGAGCATGTTCTTCCCATGCTTGGTGGTTGTCCTCCTGGAACTTTCCTTCCACAGTCAAGAGACTTGCAGATTAGGCTAATTGGCATTCTTAAATTGTCCAAAGTATGTGAATGATGTGAATGAGTGTGTCCACGGTCATACAATTGTAATAAATACAATAGTAATCACCATTGGCCTCCATGGTCCCTAGTTGGACTACAGATGTTGACAGTAATTGAAAGTATCATAAATGTTATCTATAATTGTTCATCTACCAGACTATAAATTCTAAGCATTTAATTAAATGTTCTTTTATAACAAGTCAAATGCCACATTTTTTTTTCGACACTGCTCACAGCAATACAGTGTTGTGAGAAATCACATTTATATGTAAAGAGAAGTATTTATTGTAATCTTCTTGCAACAGAGTACTATGTGCAGGAAACATAATACTGAGAAATTAACCCTGCCCACCACCAAATACCGTACTTGTGAATTTAATGCTGACAAAAAATTCCAATGGTCTAAAATGTGCATACATTCCACATAACTGTACATGCTGTCTGTTTGATCTGTCTGGCAACAGGTTTTCATCAGCTTCACATTAGATATTCTGTCACTACACATTATGAGTAAAATCTTGCATGTTGCAATCATCCCCTGCTACGTATGTCTCTGGAGTCATGTCCTAATTGGCAACATCCAGTGCAGCTAGAAATGACATTTTGTTTGAAGCTGGCGATCATAATCTTTCCACCTCAATACAAAAAACAATTCTTCAGTAGGATTTAGAAATGCTGAATATCAAAGGGTTGGGGGGCATCTTTGGTGTAAATAAAATTATTTCCACATGACATTTGAAGCTTACCAAACCTCTCTTATCCTCAGGAATGAGATTGCTTAGGATGGTGTCCAAGAAGGTTATGAGATAACTGGGGGTGTGTGGACCTACAAATATGTGTACACACCTAATTTGCAATGATTGAGTTACACATAGATATATTTCCCCAACCTTGGGATGTCCACTGCACCACCTACAGTTGCACTCGAAATGAGGTTTTTGGCCTACTTGAGCTTAAATAGCTGTGGTTTCTTCAAATACAACAGAAATGGCCCCTTTTAATGATTCCTGCAGTTTCAGAATTATTCAATCCCCTGAATTATTCAATCCCTAATTAGAGTACAAATGTGTAATCAGGTGTTGTCTCAGGCTGTCTATAAAGATAGGAGAAGATATCAGGGCATTGCACAGCCAAGGACAAGCATATAAAAAAAATAACAAAGATACTAAATGCTCCTAGAAATACGGTAGGAAGCCTATATTGCAAATTCAGCGTTAAAGGAACAGTGCCTACACTACCTGGAATTGGCAGAAAAAGGAAGCTATCACCTGCTGCCACCAGATTTCTGAGGAGACAAGTGTTGAAAATCTTTGACTGACTTTAAGGGACCTACAGACAGAAGGTTTCACTCTGAACTAGATTTTTCTACACTGGTAGGGTAACTTTTGTACTTCTTTTTTTGGTTCTTTATTGTGTACCTAATTTTTGCTGTTCTATATTGATGATTGTAATGTGATTGAAGTACATTAGGTCTAAAGTAATTTGTTCACAGGTAATTAATCAAGAGTAGGTTCAGGCATTCTTAAGGTTTGGATTATGGACAGGTCTTAGCTACATATATTGAAGGTGTATTGATAACCATGTCAAACATTGGTGTCTATCGCCCAGTATCACTTCTCTTTTCTTTCTAATCTTCTTGAAAAGACTGTTTAAAACCAAATGCTCCTTTGTCTCTTGCAGAACAACCTAACTGATCCCAATCTGGATCAAACCAATCAAGATTCAAAGTGGAACATTCCTCATAGAGCCCTTTTGTCAGTTACTGAGAAGCTCCATAGATCAGCTAAACTGTCATCTGTCCTCATTCTCTTGGACTTCTCAGCTGCATTTGAGACAGTGAACCATAAGATTTTCTTATCTTTCTTACAAACCTTGGAATCTGTAGAATTGCAATGGTTTCCTTCCTACCTATAAAATACTGTAGGTCATATGAGGTGACATGGAGGGGATCCTGCCCCACGCAGACTCTCTACTGGTGTCCCACAGGGCTCGGTACTTGGTCCTCTCCTGTTTTCCCTTTATGCCCAGTCTCTTGGTCAGGTCATATTCGCACACGGCTTTTTAACACCATTGTTATGCAGTTGACACGTAACTTATTCTCTCCTTACCTCCTTCAGACACTCGGGTTTTCACCCGGATCTCAGCATGTCTGGTAGACATCTTATAATGATAGCTCATCAGCTGTAGCTCAATCTGAGTAAAACCGAACTGTTGCTCATCCCTGGTGGTTCATCCCCAGTCAAGACCTCCCTTGTCTCCCTGGACAACAATCAGATCACTCCTTTAGCGTTGCAGCTGATCCAGAATGCAGTTCTCCAATGCAGTTCTCCAACACCGCCCCACTTCTCCTCTCCCTGTGCTGGCTTCCTGTAACTTCCCACATCAAATTCAAAACCCTGATGCTTCCCTACAAAGCTAAAAACTGCCCAGCACCCACCCATCTCTCAGCTCTAATCACACCACACACCACAACACGTTCCCTCCAATCCTCTAGCACTGCTTGGTTGGTCACAGCATCCCAGGGATTGAGGAAAACATGCATCTAAACTCTTTTCTGTTCTGGAAAGGGGCTTGTATAAGTAATAAAACTTTCTCATCAAAAGGTTGAATAATTGTGATACTGTTGCATTTTTATGAAAAATTCCACGTTTCATTAAAAATTCATTTTGTGTTGACTTCCACTTGTAATATTAGTTGTCTTGAGCTATTTAAATTGCTCTAGTTTCAGTGATTTATCTGCAAATTAGTTATTTTGTCCAAAAAAAAAAACTAATTTTCAATCTGAGTTGAATAATTTTGATTGCAACTGCATGATATTTTGTCCACATGTCCTATATTTAAGTTTGGACAGATTGAATCTAGCCTCATCTACTGTACCTTCATGATGAGGATAAGGAGAAGGGGAATATTGTGAAGTAAGAAGAAGCAAAAAATACACCTTCTCTGCAAATTCAGTTCCTTTTCTGTCTCTGTCAATTTTTTTTTGCCTATCTTGTACTTTTAATTGCTGCAGTTTATCTTTAGTTCTTTTAGCCATGCACCTCTACCCATAATCTTACTGCAATTTAAGGAATTCATGTCTGAATGCACTGATTCCATAAAAATCAAGATCACCGTGTATTCACAGTACTGCGCAGAAGTCATGAGCCACCACTCATTTCTTCATATTAAAATAAATTACATTTTGTAGATTAAATTCAAGAAATGGGAACGAATGATTTCCTGTGCCATGCTAAAAAGTGACTCAAGATTGGTTATTTGTGTTACAGCCTCAGAAGCAACCTCATTTGCCCTCTCGTCAGCACCACTCTTCATTCAGCATCACTAATATACTAATCACAGTCCTGATCATCTGCCATCATCTGCACCTGTTTCTCATGGGTTCGTGGCTTAAGTTAAATATTATTTTATCACTTGAATGATTCATAGGTCACTGAGTGGCTTAACAAACAAAAAACATTCCTCTGAAACTGGTCCAGTACAGGGAGTGGACTGAAAATGAGAGCCAAAAAATTCCTTCAGGAAGCCTGGAGAACTATGCCTCAAGACTACATTAAAATACAATAACATCTGATTCTTTTCAAGCTAAATATGAGAAAATGAGTGAGGCTCAGAAATTTGTCACCAGACTGTGGTACATACTGTACCAATTATGAGAGTCTAGGAAATTACACTGAAAAGCTGAGTCATTTCTCTGACTGATTTCCGCTGATTTTTATCATATTGGGTTAAAAAAAAAAAACGTTGCAAGTACTGTAACTTTGAACACTGTAATATAAAAATGCCTACTGTGTACCCACTGTGTATGCTTTGCATAAACTCTACTAGAAAAACAAAGGCATCCAAAAACATTGTGAAATACAGATAGCTGTGTACAGTATGTACAGTAACATGATACAGTAGATATCAACAATGCTGTTGACACGATTCTTGCATTCACAATTCGTGTAGTTCCTGATACTGAATAATTTTACAAAGCTCAGGGAACAGGCCGAGTTTCAGGTAATCTCAGGGGTTGAGGAAGACGTGCATCTGTTTTCTGTCCTGGATCCTAGGTGGTGTAATGAACTTCCTCTAGAGGTCCATTCAGCCGAGTCACTGGCAATCTTTAAGTAATGACTAACAGTGTTTTGACTGGAGGTACTTCTAATTAGTAACCCAGTGAACCAGTGTAAGGATCTATTCAATGATGGAAATTCCAATGCACTTATGTAAGTCGCTCTGGATAAAAGCATCTGCTGAATGTAAATGCCTGAATATAAATGTAAAATACATTATATTACAAAGAATAAAAAGTTTTTGAGTACACAAGTAGTTCACATTTAGGCCTTATTTTTTACTGCAACCGTACTGTGAAGTATATTGTAAGTGAACTTATATGAACTCATACTATGTACTAGTAATTTCTTTGATCCCAATTATTAGTTCTTGAAAGGTTACCTTCACACTCACACACCCTCGCACCCTCACTACTGTCTTCACTTCCTCATGTAGCAATATTTCATGCTTGTGATTGCACACAGTCCACCCAATATTTTCCCAAGACAATGAGATTAAAAAAAAAAAAAACGAACTACCAAAGTAAACGAACCAACTTTCAGGTCCTCAAGAGCAGAAAACAAATATGCTGAGAAATATGTTTTTTTAATTTTACAGAGGAAAACGATCTAGCCATGATGCAAGTTCAGGGATGGGTTTTTAAACACACCCTTAGTGTAAGCACAAGCATCAACGCAACGCCACTGTGTGAATTCAACATAATTATATAGTCTGCAAGCAAAAATGCAGCCTGACAAAATCTTAAAAATGTCGTTTTTATTTTTGAGATTCAAAACAAAGAAAAAAATTAACTCTCTCACTCTCTCTGGCTTGCAGTTCACAACAAGCCATGTGGATTTATCTAAACAAAGGCTTTCTTCTTGTCACTCCTCCATAAAGGCTAGATTTGTGGAGTGCACGACTAATAATTGTCCTGTGAACAGATTCTCCCACCTGTGTTTGATCTCTGATGCCCTAATACTCTCCTTGCCCAGCCTGTCAGTTTAGGTGGATGGCCATGTGTTGGTAGCTTTCCATTTTCATATGATGGATTGAACAGTGCTCTGTGAGATGCTTAAAGATTGTCAAAGTTGTAAAGACATCTAGAGAAAGTTTGTTCCACTACCTAGGTGCCAGAACAGAAAAGAGTCTGGATGAATGTCTTCCTCGATCCTTGAGAGATGGTAGAACAAGGCGAGCAGTGCTGGAGGATCGAAGGGAACGAGGTGCAGCGCGTAGTGTGATTGGTGCAGAGAGGTATGTGGGTGCTGGGCCATTTATCGCTTTGTAGGCGAGCATCAGGGTTTTGAATTTGATGCGGGCAGCTATAGGAAGCCAGTGCAGGGAGTGGAGAAGTGGTGTGGTGTGGGAGAACTTGGGAAGGTTGAAAACGAGACGTGCCGCTGCATTCTGGATCAGCTGCAGAGGACGAATGGCCGACAGAGGATGACCTGCCAGGAGTGAGTTGCAGTAGACCAGTTTTGAAATAACAAGGGACTGATCAAGCACCTGTAGCCTGTGAAGAAATAAATTGGCGGATTCTTCTGATGTTGTAAAGAAGAAATCAACAAGAGCGAGTAAGGTTAGCAATATGTGGGGAAAATGACAGATGTTTCTTTATAGTTACCCCAAGATTACGGGCAGTAGTTGAAGGAGTGATCTGATTGTTGTTCAGGGAGATCACAAGGTCCTGACCTGACCAGAGATGAACAGCAGTTCGGTTTTCCTCAGATTGAGCTTCAGCTGATGAGCTGTGATCCAGTATGTGATGTCTGCCAGGCATGCTGAGATCCGGGTGGAAACTGGATAACAATGGTAAGAAAATCTATGCGATGTTTTGACCTTACCAAGAGGTTTGGGTATAAGAGAATTAAGTACTGAGCCCTGAGGGACACCAGCAGAGAGTCTGCGTGTGGCAGATGTTGATCCCCGCCATGTCGCCTCATCTTCTAGGTAGGAAGTAAACCATTGCCAAGCTGTTCCACAGATTCCAAGGCTTGTAAGAATAGATAACAGAATCTTGTGGTTCACTGTGTCAAATGCAGATAAGAGACCAGGAGGATGAGGACAAATGATAGTTTAGTTGATGTAGCTGCATTGAGCTTCTCAGTGACTGACAGAAGGGCAGTCTCTGTGGAATGTGCCCCTTTTTTTCAAATCCAGACTGGTTAGGATCATTAATGTTGTTCTTTCCACTTCATAAGTATGTGTCACTTTGTGTTGGCCTATCACATGAAATCCCAATAAAATACATTTATGTTTGTGGTTGATATGTGACAAAATGCGGGAAAGTTCAAGGGGTATGAATACTTTTGCAAGGCACTGTCCATTATACATCAAATGGGGTGGGAATAAAGTAGACTTTGAACTGAGAGGAGGTGAAAAGTAGGAACATGTGATAACACTAATTTATTTTTTCAATCTGATCCCAAGTAATACTAAGAGCACTGTAATATTGTAATACTGATATTAAAACCAGTACTTTAAAAAGTCATTTTTGTGTACCAGACAGCAGTTAATCTCTGTGATTTCTATACTGAAAATCTGCAAATGCTAAATTTAGCTAAAACTTTGGCATTAATATGACAAATTATAAAAGATCAGGTTCTCAATGTTGTTTTAATTTTTAATAAGAACATAAAAAAACATATGAAGCCATATTAAAATATGTTTACACAATGTTTGAAAAAAGTTGCACAGTAATTAAAGGTAGATCCACATTACTAGACATGATGTCCCAAATTAACGAACATTTCACTGAAATATAGTTTTGTACAGCAAAATGGTCAATGATGCTGTCACGGGTATTGCTTGCGGGACGAAAGAAAGGCATAATAGCAGAGGTGATGTGAACAAAAGTCTTTTAATGAACAGAAAACAGGAAACAAAAGGAACAGAACATGAACTTAAACCAGGGATAAACTAAACATGGAGCTACACAGACTGGGGGTTACAAACAGACGGAGAGACAGACAGGCTAGGAGACAGACAGAGGCCAGGAGACAGACAAAGGCTAGGAAAACATGGAGCCAGGAGAACACAGAGCCAGGAGAACACAGAACTAGGAGAACACAGAACTGGGAGAACACAGAACTAGGAGAACACAGAGCTGAACAACAAACCAGAACAAACAGTAACCCTAAACGAACAGATGCAAGACAAGGACAAACTGAACACAAGAACATTTATAACTAAACTAATGAGTAACCTCGGCTCTGGTGAGCGCCACATCAGCATTTTGGGGAATGAAGTCCACCAAAAACTACAAATTAAAACAAAATGGTGTCTCTGGGCGCTTTGGCACCCCCTAGTGGTATTCCCTGACATTACCCCCCTCCCCACGGCGCGACAACGTAGTGCCCAACGGAGGTCCAGGACAGCCTCCTCCCCCCCCCAAGGTCCTATGTTGGCTCTGCCGACTGTGAGGCTGCAACACCCATCCCTTGTGCGAGGTGGAAGGGTGGGTAAGGGTGGGTTGCTACGGAGGTCGGGCGGCAGGAGCACGGCATCCTTTAGCCTGTGCGGAGGCGGCAGGAGCACAGCGTCCATGAACCCGTGCGGAGGCAGCAGGAGCACGGCGTCCTTTAGCCTGTGCGGAGGCGGCAGGAGCACAGCGTCCATGAGCCCGTGCGGAGGCGGCCCACCAAAAACTACAAATGAAAACAAAATGGTGTCTCTGGGCGCTTTGGTGCCCTCTAGTGGTATTCCCTGACAGATGCTTTGTAAAAAAAAAAAAATCATACAAAATTTCCTCACAAGAAATTCATAATATATTTATATAGGTCCACTTTAATGGCCTGAGTTTATTTATTTATTTATTTATTTATTTACATCTAAATGTATATAAATATAAATGTATGCATCTATATAAATATTACAAGTTCATTACACCTCCTGAGTGCCAGAACAGAATAGAGTCTAGATGCATGAGTTTCTCGATCCCATCAGAGGGAACGTGGTCCAGTGCAGGGCGTGATAAGAGCTTAGAGGTAAGTGGGTGCTGGCCACTTTGGCTTTGTAGGCAAGTGTCATGATTTTAAATCTGATGAGCTACAGGAAGCCAGGGGTTGAGGGGTTGAAAGGCACACCTGCCAGGAGTAAGTTGCAGTAATGAGTGTCTTGAATGAAAAATTCATGAATCTTTCTGATGTAAAGAAGAAATTGACAAGAGTGTGTAAGGTTAGCAATATAACAGTTTGATTGTCCAGGGTTGTCCAGGGTTACACGGTTGCAGGCAGTGACTGAATTTGTAATTTGTGAATTTTCCTGGGAGATCTTAAGCTCCTGAGGGGGATTAATTACCTGGGACAAACAGCTGTTCGGTTTTGCTGAGATAAAGTTTCAGTTTATGAGGTGCCTTCAAAGATAGTGAGATTTGAGTGGAAGAAAACCAGGTGGCTAGAAAACCAGGTTCAGGGTTCCCTCTCATGTAGTATCTCTCCTAAAACACAAATGACACTCCTAAAACAGTGCCTAACATATTTTTTAGAAACTGAAACATCAGGATGGGAAGTATCAATATTTTGGTATTTGTCCATCCATCCTTAGGGAAGAGATAGAGGCTGCAAAGTGGACTAGTCGGTGCTGCATTCAAATGTTCTGAATTTTTGGATCGGCAGTTGGCATAAGCTGATTTGTGACTGGATCAGAATGGCAAGTGACTCTGACTCTGCTTGACAGAGGAAACTAATTAATTTGTTTTACCAGGGGTGGAAACTGGTGCTTAGAGGAATATAGTTCAGCGGAAGATAAGAGGGTTATTTGTGAACAAGTTGCAATGGATGAGTTTAAGGTGGAAATTAAAATGAACATATTGTATTAGCCTTAGGGTTGTTTAAGGAACTAAAAAAAGAAGCTAAGTGATGTGGAAATAGTCAGTAGGTTATTGATAACATGCAAAACAGAAGGGGAACAAAATCAAAGCAAAACAAAGATACATGATCCAGCCTCCAAATTCAAACTCAACCTGACTGAGCACCCATTGAATGCGCCGGACAAATAAGTCCATCCATGGAAACCCCATCCAGCAACCCAGACTACCCAAAGGATCCACCGTTACTGTCCCGGTGTCAGACACCAGAGCAAACAACCAGCCCCCCCCCCCCCCCCCCCCCCTTGTGCTTCTCTGGCAGCATAAGGGCAGCCCACACAATGTTTAATGCTTAATGTTTTGCATTTTAATGTTATGGATAGTGTTGCATTGTGGCATAGTGCTTAACACTGTGTCCTCACAACTCCAGGGTGGAGGGTTTGTATCCTGTATGTGTGTGGAGGTTGCATGTTCTTTCCATTCTTGGTGGGTTTCCTTCAGGTAGTCTAGTTTCCTACCAAAACCCAAATGCATGCAGATTTCCATAAAGAATCAATGAATGAGTGACTGTTATTTACGCTGTGTGTATAGTAAAAGTCGGCAAAGAAAAGCAAATGCATCCGAAATGTGGTGATGAACTTAAAGCTGAAGAGTGTGGGGATTATTCATCAGAAAAATGCTATAATTGTGGTGGTCAACATAGGGTGACATACTGAGGTTGCGAAGTTATAAAAAGAGCAGTAGAAATTTAGGAAGTGAAAGCAGTCAGCAGCACGTAAGTGCTATTACTTAAATGACTTAAAAAGCAAGGGGACTGATTAAAACTAAGTTAATCAAATGAACTAACAAAGTTAACCAAATGGAACACAAGATTTAATAGAGAATGAATAATTTAAAAGGTTCATTAAAAATCTAATAAGGAAACAAGATGTTTCGTGTGCTCAGGAAACTAAAGCCAGTGTTAGATTTTGTTATTAAAGGTTATGACGGTACCCAGAGAGATAAAGAAAAAGGAAGTGAAGGATGATGTATAATATTTTTAAAACAAGGAATGTGATACAGAGTCCTGATGAAAGGAACCATGTTAGAGTATACTGTGCAGCAACTGAGTTTTGGACAAAAAAGATGGAACTATTAAGTTTGTTATTTTCTATAATATATCCTACTATGTAAGAAACTCTCTTTAGAGAGGAAATAGTTTATTATAAAATTATATTTATTTATGTCATATGGTGTGGAGATTTTAATTCATGCAGTACATGGTCATTGCAAACTGGAGATGAAATGAGGCAGTTTGAGGCAGAGTAAAAAATGTGCCTTAATGATCGAAGTGGTACAAGAATCAATACTGGAACAAGAATAGAATCAGATCTCACCTTTTGATCACTACTGATCTCACCTTGGACAAACACGTGGACAAAATTGTTGGTACCCTTCGGTCAATGATAGAAAAACTCACAATGGTCACATAAATAACTTTAATCTGACAAAAGTAATAATAAATAAAAATTCTATGAATGTTAACCAATGAAAGTCAGACATTGCTTTTCAACCATGCGTCAACAGAATTATAAAAAAAAAAAATAAACTCATGGAACAGGCCTGGTCAAAAATGATGGTACCCCTAGAAAATACTGAAAATAATGTGACCAAAGGGACATGTTAATTCAAGGTGTGTCCACTAATTAGCATCACAGGTGTGTACAATCTTGTAATCAGTCAGTGGGCCTATATATAGGGCTCCAGGTAGTCACTGTGTTGTTTGGTGACATGGTATGTACCACACTCAACATGGACCAGAGGAAGCGAAGGAAAGAGTTGTCTCAGGAGATTCGAAAAAAAATTATAGACAAGCATGTTAAAGGTAAAGGCTATAAGACCATTTCCAAGCAGCTAGATGTTCCTGTGACTACAGTTGCACATTATTCAGAAATTTAAGATCCATGGGACTGTAGCCAACCTCCCTGGACGTGGCCGCACGAGAAAAATTGATGACAAATCAAAGAGACGGATAATCTGAATGGTAACAAAAGTTCCCAGAAAGACTTCTAAAGAGATCCAAGGTCAACTTCATGCTCAAGGATCATCAGTGTCAGATTGCACCATCCGTCGTTGTTTGAGCCAAAGTGGACTACATGAGAGACGACCAAGGAGGACACCATTGTTGAAAACAAATCATAAAAAAGCCAGACTGGAATATGACAAACTACATGTTGACAAGCCACAAAGCTTCTGGGAGAATGTCCTATGGACAGATGAGACAAAAATGGAACTTTTTGCCAAGGCACATCAGCTCTATTTTCACAGATGGAAAAATGAAGCATATCAAGAAAAGAACACTGTCCCTACTGTGAAACATGGAGGAGGCTCTGTTATGTTCTGGGGCTGCTTTGCTGCATCTGGCACAGGGTGTCTTGAATCTGTGCAGGGTACAATGAAATCTCAAGACTATCAAGGGATTCTAGAGAGAAATGTGCTGGCCAGTGTCAGAAAGCTGGGTCTCAGTCGCAGGTCATGGGTCTTGCAACAGGACAATGACCCAAAACACACAGCTAAAAACACCCAAGAATGGCTAAGAGGAAAACATTGGACTATTCTAAAGTGGCCTTCTATGAGCCCTGTGGGCCAAAATACCTGCAGAGAGGTGCAGAAGTCTCATTGACAGTTACAGGAATCGTTTGATTGCAGTGATTGCCTCAAAAGGTTGTGCAACAAACTATTAAGTTAGGGGTACCATCATTTTTGTCCAGGCCTGTTCCATGAGTTCATTTAAAAAAATATATTCAATTCAATTCAATTCAATTTTATTTATATAGCGCTTTTAACAATTGACATTGTCGCAAAGCAGCTTTACACAATAAAAAGAAATGTTTTTATGCAATGTGTATGAATCAAAATGATAAGATTGTCCCTGATGAGCAAGCCGAGGGCGACGGTGGCAAGGAAAAACTCCCTGAGATGGTAATAGGAAGAAACCTTGAGAGGAACCAGACTCAACAGGGAACCCATCCTCATCTGGGTGATAACGGATAGCAGAGAATGATCAGCATAATATTGTGTACTGGAAGTTCAGTGTAACAGGAGATGTGTTAAAATTTAAATTAAAAGGAGTCCAGTTTGTTCCCGGAGGCTCAGGTAGACTGTAGGAGATTCCAGTCCTGAGCTATCGAACAACTGAAGTCACAGGTCCCCAGAGCATCAATCGATGATAGGACAGTCTTATATAGTCCTATATAAAAAAATATATAATTCCGTTGAAGCATGGTTGAAAAGCAATGTCTGACTTTCATTGGTTAACATTCATAGAATTCTTATTTATTATGAATTTTGTCAGATTCAAGTTATTTCTGTGACCATTGTGAGTTTTTCTTTCATTGACCGAAGGGTACCAACAATTTTGTCCACGTGTGTATCTAATCATTTGGTCTACTGCTTGTACATGCAAAGTTATAGAAGAAATGAAGTGATTACTATCCTATACTAATGAAAATAAATTTTAATTTAAAAGATTATGGAAAAGGAGAGTTGGAGCAATTTCATTTAACTTTGTGAAATGGGATAAATTTCAGTAAATTACTGTTCAATAAATATGATAAAAATATTGATGCTAATTAGTTAAATTGCCCTGTTTTTGGAGCTATCCGAGAGATGCAATCCAGTCCACTCAACAAAAAGGTAAGCAAACAAAGTACACTGTGTCAAGAAAAAGCACTTCAGTCTAAATAAAGCTTTTTAAATTATTAAAAGGCGATCAGATTTCAGATAAAAGTTCAAATGTCATCTATACCGCTTAATCCTGTATTCAGGGTCACGGGGAGCCTGGAGCCTATCCCAGGAGACTTAGGGCAAATGGCAGGGTACACCCTGGACAGGGTGCCAATCCATCGCAGGGCACAGACACACACACATACGCTCACTCATTCACACACTACGGACAATTTGGGAACGCCAATTAACCTAACCTACATGTCTTTGGACTGTGGGAGGAAACCGGAGTACCCGGAGGAAACCCACCAAGCATAGTGAGGACATGCAAACTCCATGCACACAGAGACGGGAATCGAGCCTGGCCGGTGATTGAACCCAGACCCTGGCGGTGCAAGGCGACAGTGCTAACCACTACACCACCATGACACCTTAAGTTTAAATGTGTCAGGCTAAAATAAGTAGAATAAAGAAAATGCAAGTAAACACTTTGGAGACTATTTTGAAGTGTAATAGGAAAAGACACAGAACATAGTTTAACAGGGAATGATCAAAAGGATGAATGGATATCGATGTGCTCTTTTGATCCCAGTCATAACAGTGTACTGTATAACTGATATAAAAGGAAAGCAAAGTGGCAAAAACTTTTGATAAACATATACAAGTTAAAATGGGTAAAAAGAAAGGGAGTTCCAATAGTGGAGAATGAAGAACTACTAAAGCCTGATGAAGATGTCAGGTAAACAGAATGGACACAATTGCAGGTCTCCTTCAGGTTATTTATTTATTCAAGAGATGCCTTGATTCAGGCAAAAAGGCAGCAAAACAAACAATCTGAGCTGTTCTCTTTAAGCAAAACACAGGCGTGCCAATGTCCCAAAAAAACAAACCACTCGTAAGAGGGAAATGGCCTTGACTAGGAAACGTGGCTGTAGTTCCTTCGATTGCCAGCATAGGGCAGAAGTCCACTGAACCGCACGCCCACGAAGAAGAGCGAGAGCAAGCCGGCCTCGGGACGGCGAACTGCAGAGCAGTGCAAACTAATAAAAACAGGACCCAGCCTGGATGAAAAAGGACAAACACAGAGGGGGGAAAATGTTGAAAAACAAATCGAAGGATACTGGCTTGGAGCCAAATAAGAAACAGCATATACCGGACTAGACAGGACACGAAAACAGGCAAGCAGTTGGCAACATGGAACAAAGATCTGACACAGGACAACAAACACGAGGGAATAACTAGGGTGAATGATTACAACAAAAATGAGGGGGACAGGTGAGTGAAATCATCATCTTTATAGAATAATAAAGAGGAAGTGGGGGGTGGTAGTGATGTCACAGCAACATGGACAAATTATCAAAACAAACGACATGTGCTTAGACATGTAAACACAGGATACAAGGGGAGAAAATGAAAATCAGAGATCAGACCAGGGGTTTGACAATACCCTTGAAAACAGTTTCAGTACTAAACAGTAAATAGTACTAATAGTACTAAAACATTTTTCAGTACTAAGTACTGAAAACCCCGTCCTCTGTGATGGACGTCCAGCAAACTCCTGACAGTATATACTGGGAAGCCATCCACTAGCTGGGGGGAGGGGGTGTCGGGGCAGAAGGAACAAGAGGGGAGAAATACACCAATTTAACCTTAGAGACATGAAAAACTGGACGTACCCGACCAAGCATGGAAGGGAGCTTGAGCCGAATCGCCACTGGGTTCAATGAACTTGGGAGCCAACTTGTGTGAGACTACCCTGAGAGTCAAGTCCAAACAGTTAGGGACAGGAGTACGGTGGTGATCTGCCGCGGCTTTGGTCCATCTACTAGCCAGGGCAACGGCCTCCCTAGCTGTTCTCCAGGTGCGCCGGCAACGTTGGGCATACTCCACCCACGACAGCTGTTGACACCAAGAGGTCAGATTATGGGATGCCAGGCAGTGGAGAGCACATTCCAAATTGACTCATTGAGGCCCCGATCTGTCTGCAAAATTCCTTCCAAAACCGAGAGATGAACTGTGGGCCCCTATCGGAGACCACGTTAACTGGAAGACCATGACTCCGGAATACTTGGTCAACCACCACCTGAGCAGTCTCTTTGGCAGAGGGGAGCTTGGGGAGAGGGATGAAGTGGGCTGCTTTGAAGAAGCTGTCCACTACCATGAGAATGACGGTGTTGCCCCTCGACTCGGGGAGGCCTTTGACAAAATCAAGAGCCAGATGTGACCACAGGCGGGCGGGGATGGGTAATGGCTAAAGCAGACCAATGGGAGGCGAAGATGAACTCTTGTTCTGGGCGAAAACTGAGCAAGCTGCCACAAACTACCTGACATCCCTGGTCATGGAGGGCCACCAAAATCATTGATGGATGGAAACCAGCGATCTCCGAACTCCTTGGTGACAAACTAGCCTGGATGAGTGACCCTACTGGATGACTTTGGAGCACAGTATCAAGGGGACATACAACTTGACCGCTGGAACCCCTCTGAGTATATGGCACTTACGCAGGGCCTCCTGAACCTCCCTCTCGACATCCCATAAAAGGACGGCCACCACAACGCCTTTGGGCAGGATGGTGTCAATAGAAACCTCCCTCTCGGGGTCTCAAACAGGCGAGAAGGGGAGTCTGACTTTGTGTTTTTAGACCCAGGCCTGTAGGAGGGGGTAAAATTAAAACGGCTAAAGGTAAAGGGACTAGCGGGCCTGCTTGAATTTAGTCTCTTGGCTGAATTGATGTACTTTAAATTTTTGTGGTCGGTCCAGACCATGAATGGTTGGACTGCACCCTCCAGCCAGTGACACCACTCACCCAAAGCCAGTCTGACTGCCAACAACTTACGATTATCTACGTCATAGTTCTGCTCAATGGGGCTCAGGCGGTGGGAAAAGAAGGCGCAAGGATGCAACTTCCCATCCTGAAGAGAGCATTCTGACAGGACCGCGCATACTTCATCAGAAGTGTCCATCTGTTCAGGATCTGGAGTAGACAAGACAGGAGCAGAGACAAACCGGGATTTTAATTCATCAAAGGTTTTTTGGGCCTCATTTCCCCATTTAAACAGTACCTTTGGAGAGGTGAGCTCTGTTAAGGGTGCAGCCAGCTGACTGAAGTTCCGGATGAAGATTAAAAGTTGGCAAACCCCAAGAACCATTGCAGAGCCTTCCAAGGGTCAGGAATTGGCCACTCAGCTCCCGCCCTTATTTTAGCAGGGTCGGCTCTGATCTCACCCGCCAAAATCATGAACCCCAAGAACAAAACCGACCTTGCATGGAAGACGCACTTCTTCGCTTTCACAAATAGTTGGTTCTCCAAAAGCCGCTGCAACACCTGGCGAACTTGCCGAGAGGCAAGAGGGAGAAAATATCAGGATGTCATCTAGGTACACAAAGACATTGATTTTCTGTCAGGTAAACAGGTCTCCTAAAGGGTTTTATGTATTCAAGAGATGCCTTTATTCAGGAAAAAAGACAAAAAACTAAAAAACAAACTGAGCTGTTCTCTTTAAGCAAAACACAGGAGTGCCAACATCCCAAAAAAACAAAAAACACTCTGAAGAGGGAAAAGGACTTAACTGAAAACCCGAAAGACAAAAAAAAAAAAAAAAACACTCCTAAGAGGAAAATGGCCTTGACCAGGAGACGTGGCTGTAGTTCAGTGCCCAGCAGGGGGCGATAGGGGCGAAGTCCGCTAAACTGCACGGCCGCGAAGAAGAGCGAGAGCAAGCCGGCCTTGGGACGGGGTATTGCAGTGCAGCGCAAACTAATAAAAACATGACCCAACCTGCATGAAAGAGGACAAAAACACAGAGAGTGGGGGGGGGGGGGGAGTTGAAAAAACAAACAAACCGAAAGATACTGGCTTGGCGCCAAAATAAGAAACAGCATATACCGGACTAGACAGGACGCAAAAACAGGCAAGCGACACGAGGGAATAACTAGGGTGAATGATTATAACAAAAACGAGGGGAACAGGTCAGTGAAATCATCTTGGTAGAATAGTACAGAGGAAGTGGGAGGGGTAGTAGTGATGTCACAGAGACGTGGGCAAAGGATAAAAACAAATGCCATGTGCTTGATGGGAAAGGAACATGGGAGATTAACATATGAGCCATTCTATGATTTGGGGTATATTTCACATAAGTGTACAAAAACATTTTGGGGCATTGGTGGCTCAGTGTTACAGTAGGTTTCTTGCCTGTCATACGGATGGTTAAATTCTCACCAATGCCCAAACCCCGGCCACCAAATGCAGTGCCAGTCCCATGCCCAGATAATGGGAGGGTTGCATCAGGAAGGAAAGAAGTATGCATCGGATGGTCTGCTGTGGCGACCCCTTGAAGGGAGTAGCTACTGTAAAAGACTTAAGTACAAAAACACTTTTCTTTCTCAATAGAATAAGGAGTGGTTCAAGTTAGTAATTTCCTTTGGTGTAACATATCTGACTGATTATGTACTGTACATTACTAAGTAACATATTTGACAATTTCCTTATTTTGACCCAAAATGTCAGTGGTAGGACTTGCCCGGCTGACCACTTCCCATTTTGATGAACAGTTTAACATCATATTTGAACATATAATTTAATTAAAATCATAAAGAATCTGTAAACCATAGTGTATGTAACATTGTTGACGAGCAAATAATGTAGTTAATAACAATGAGCTCACTCACTTATCGTCTACATTCCCGCTTTATCCTGTGTACAGTGTCATGGTGGGCCAGGAGACTTCCCGTGGCCTGCCAATTCATCACAGGGCACACATACATACTGTATACTCACGCACATTCACACATTACAGGCTATTTGGAAATGCCAATTAGCCTAATCAGTATGTATTTGAACTGTGGAAGGAAACCGACCTAGCACTGGGAGAACATGCATACTCCATGCACACAGACGTGGGAATTGAACCTGGCCAGTAATCAAACCTGAACCCTGGAGGTGGAAGGTGACAGTGCTAACCACCTGACAGTGACCTATTATTAATGAAATAAAACAATAATAAAAAAAAAAAAACACTTACCATATTGTGGTTGAAATATATGCTACAGAAAAGAATGAGATTCTTTGATGCTGGTCATTTGGCATTGGGACGAATTATTTTTTTGTTCCAGGACAGAGCTCTGTTAGTAACTTAGTTGACAGAAGTTTTTCAGAAAAAAAAAAACCTGAATTGTAAAAGCGGACATGGCAAATATGGGCAATATGGCAACATGATGACAGTTTTCACATACAGTAAGTGAAGAGTAGGATGCACATAATAGTTGTGTGATTACCAGTTGATAAAAACAAAGAGAAAATCAGGATTAGTTGTAATTAAGAATAAAAAAAAAAATTGGGTATGTGGTAGATAAAAGAAATACATGGACTATATATATATATATATATGAAAAAAATATTTTAATGCTATTTGAATTGCTTTTAATGGCTCCTTACACAGAATGAATTAATAAGCGACCATAACGGCCCTTCAACCAGCCAAACGAATTCAGAATACAATTAATCCTGGTTCCATGCTCCAATCAACAGCAAACCCCAACATGCCATATGCATGTCATTGGCAGCCATTGCACCAGCTGTTCATGCTTTTCACTTCAGTGTCGAAGGTCTCTCAAGAGCCAAGTGATCATCATCAACAAGATCAATATGAATATGGTTTTTGAATAAGCAGTAAGTGTAAAAAATCAATCCAATATTTGTACCACAGCCAACAATACAGTCATGGATACTTTCAGGTGTCACAGTAGACTAGATAGAGTTTCATTTTGATTCACATATTATAAAGGCGTCAGGTTTGTTTGTATGGAGTTTGCATGGTCTCCTCATCTGGGTTCTTTGGTTTCCTCCCACAGTCCCAAGACAGGTTAATCTTAATTAAATTAGGCTAATTCCTGTTCCCAAATTGCCCGTAGTGTGTGAATGTGTGTAAATGTTGACCAGATGTCCTACCACGATTGTACAAAATGCAAATAAATTAAATGGGCATTATTGCCCTCCATGGTCCCTAGGTGGACTAAAGACGTTCCTAGATGAATGGATGGGTTCAGATCTAGACAAATGCGTCAACAACTTCAATGAATCAAGTTAGAGTGGATTTATTTTCTTCCAGAATTTTACTCTATATTAATATGGCAATAAAATATTAATATGGCTATCAAAGAGAGACTATAAGCTTACACAAGGGAACTATACTTTTAGTAACACTGGGGATAAAAGACACAAGGCCACGGAGGGCAGTCGTTTGTTCAGGTTCAAGTTTATAACCAACCAGTTCAAATTACAATCTTTCTGATAGTAGAAAGGATTTTTTCAAAACCCTCTTACACTATATATATAGAACATATAAATTGTGGGACATTTTTATGGGTACCACCTTATAAAGGGATAAAGGGAAATGAAACTAAGTTGCAAAAGAAGGCACAAAAAAGGGAAAAAATTGACATTACAGTAAATATGAGTAGAGCAGAAGTCACGAGCATTGACTTTAAGAGTAAGTCTTTAAACTCATTTTTGCATTACAGCCATTTTTTTGTTTAGCTGTTTTTTTTTTAATAAACATGTCCTAAACAATAAACAAGTGACATATCCTTTTTTTTCTTCAGCAAAAACTAGACTTTTTATTTAATTTATTTCAACAACAAAATGTTTTTTTTTTTTTTTTTTATCACATAAAATAGGCAAAGATATAGCACAGATACCCATGATCATGTGATCTTCTGGTTGTTTTTGGATGTTTATATGACCAAAATAATAATAATAATGATAATGATAATATCCTCATCTTATGAGTTCTACAATTTTGCAAAGTCATTCGAATATTCTGGTAGTGGTCAAATTTACATGTTCTAAAAGTAATGATAACTTTCATTCTACCTAACATATTCTAAAATCCAAATACACAATTTGAAGTCTGAAACCAGAAACAATCAGGAGAGCATGTGATCATGTGTATCTGCGCTATATGTTTGCCTATGTGAACTATGTTGTTTTTTTGTTTGCTTAGTTTTTTTGCTCAGTCATATGTGTATAGTTGGTTAAAATAAATAAAATTCCTAGGTTGTGCTGAAATAAAATTTAATAAAATGCCTAGGTTATGCTGAAATAAAATTTAATAAAATGCCTAGGTTATGCTGAAATAAAATTTAATAAAATGCCTAGGTTATGCTGAAAAAAAAAAAAAGACATGTCACTCTATACTGCACAATCCTGAGCCCTCTATTTATATGTTTATAAAAAATAAATACAAAAATAAAAACAATAATATTAAGACTTACTACTAACTAGTACTCTTTTCAAAACAGGTAAACGCAATGCAGGCAAGTGTTACTATTGTGGGCAGGAAAATACATAAAACAGAAAGACCTTAGGTTCACAAAATTGAAATTAATTTTGTGTTCTTTTTTCGAATACTGTACATAATAAAATCTTGATCCACAGTCCTTACCAGTTGGTGGTGGTAATGCACCAGTACATTATTCACCAACAGACAATGAATCAACTATCACAAAGTATTTTAGACTTCCTGGTCATGTTTTGGTTTGAGTTATTATTAATAAGTAATATGTTGTTTGAATGCATTTTGTATAATGTGCGCCTGTTTCTATATAATTATTATCTAGTAGTCATTACAGTGATATCATATCAAACCTAATTCTGATTGCATGCATAACCTGATTTGCACAACCCATTTTTGCATTTGATGATTTGTACACTGTGCATGCGCTAAAACATATTTGAGAGCCAAACAATTTCAGTGAGAAGGAACGCAATTCATTGTAACCACACGACTTCCACAAGTGATGCTTTAAATTCAGTAATAATTACACTTAGTCATTTGAGGAACTGTACTAAATCATTGTTGCAGTTGCCGACTAATTCAATGTCTAATCAGTCAATGAAGTTACAAAAATGTGATGCACAAAAACATGCAGGTCCAAGGCAACAGCTTCATTTAAAGTTCAGTGAAAACATGGTTTAAGCTATTCTGATGTTGCATGATTATTATTGCAAGACAAGCTGATTTGAATAGTTTAGAAACTTCTGAGCTGCTGAGATCTTCATGCACAAGACCTTATGCAGAATGGTATATAAGGGGGGAACATGTGAATGTGAACACGAACAGTGTTTGAGCTTTGTTAAAACAGGAAGTCAGAGGACAATGGTTGGACTGGTTAGCGCTTACAGGAAGACTGTGGTAACTCATATAGCCACCCATTACAACCATGGTGAGCAGAAAACTTGGGTTAGACATACATGTTTTGAATGTGTAAACACTAAGACTATAGTGACTTTCTTCTTTTTTCTTTCTATTTCTGTTGATTTTCTATCCCAGCATGGCTCATACGGTACAGTAGTTCTCACTGCAAGGCAAATCACAATTTTAAATTAATGTACTATCACTGCCAGGATGACAAAGCCACCAATTAGACCAAATGGAGTTGTTCGAATAGTCCATCATCAATACTACTGTAGTGTCCAGACAAACAATGCTGTACTGTAGCAAATTGAAGGCATGGCTGTAATCAAAGCTAAAGGCATTTCAACCAAATACAGTAATTGTGACTTTTCTGGCCAGCCAGTATGCTTCCAGATTTTATTATTTTTTTTATTCAATGTCATTCTAATTAACTGTATTTGTGTAAATGTTTCATTTTACTCAACCTGTCACTTTAAATACTGTAGCAGACAGAGGGATGGAAACTCCCCTCCCCGCGGTCACTTCCTTAAAATGCTTTCCAGTAAACTTATGCAGAATTTCCCTGCCCTTGTGTAATTTCATAGCCGAACATCATGTGAAGCGGCCCTGAGCGGTAAGTTAGACAATTTGTCATTATTTCTCATAATCTTTAATGGTTTTAGCATTTATTTAAACTATAGGCTACATTCTATCAGCATAAAAAATACTGTGTGAACTGGTGGCAACTTATGCTAAATATGTGTTCTCACAGTGATCAGACTATTCTAACGCCACAGTTTAATATGAGGCTGTGCGGATTGCTGTTGGCTCTGTCCTTGGTTCTGGCAGGTAATTATGGTTAGCGATCTTTCCTCCAAGTGAATGATCCAGATGAAGATGCTTCCTTGTATATTCCTTTTTAAAAATATTATTATTATTTTTAATGGCAATATACAGTATACATTTCATTAACCAGTGAGAACTTTTGTACTTTGTTTTTTGTATACAGAAGATGATATATGTAGCGACCAGAACAAGGTACTACGCTCCTGTGTGTGGATATGTTCTGTATGCAGTAATTACGCATGTTGTGAACAGTGAATAATTTTTAAATGTGTGTTTCCATTCTTAGTGTACACCTGAAAGACAGACAAATGACCTTGTAAATCATAAGAATTCAAACATTTCAATAAGTAAGCATTTATATATATATTTTTTTATACAAAATTACTTTGATTTAAATCTTATTTAGAAGCAAAGCATTCATAAATTCAGCAATGTTTAGTGGATTTAGATAGTCAACTCTCCTTTCAAAAATGATTCTGTGTGACAGCTTATAGAATTCCTCAAGATCATGAAAACATGAGAAAAAAAAAGAAGTTTTTGTCAGGATTCTGAATGGACAACATAAGGGCATTTACTTCCCATACTTCATCCATTGTAGAAGTGCTTTAGTGGTTTTTGTAGTGTAGCGAGTGTTTTTGTTGTTGTTTTTTGTCTTGCCTGATAATAATTATGTGGCTGTATTATGTGTTGCTTGTTTTATGATATGACGTAATATTAGGGATATTGCATTTACAAATATTCTTGTTTAAAGTGGATTGCTTAGAAAACCACTACTTGCCAAGTTTGATGCTGTAAATATTATATGTTAGTTTCCATTTTAATTTAGAACATCTATAAATAGTACACAGATAGGCAGGAAATTGGTTTAAGAGAAGTTTGAAAATATACGCACCAAATTAGTTAAATTAGAGCAAATAAGGTTTAGACATTAATTATTATTATCATCATAAATACTTTGTTAGATTTTTTTTAAACAATACAAATATAGCAGCACAAACTGCATAAAGATATCGGTCCATGTTGTCCAGGTCATGCGATGGATGTACTGTATTCCAGTATGAAAAAGGAAACAAAGAGTAGTTAAAAATCTGTGGTCATCACCTTTACCTCTTTGCATGTCTTTGTAGTTCCCACATTGGCTTCATCAAGTTCATTAAACAACATTTAGTGTTACAAAGGAGTCGAAGTAACTCTTTAGAGTTGTTTTATATAGCATCTAACTATAATACTATAATCATTTTCAAATAAATAAAAAACAGCTACAATAGATACAAGTGCTGTGTAACATAATTGTATACACACACAGTCCTATTGTAAAAAAAATACAAGCAACTCAAAAATAAAAGACTACTAAAGTTCTGCAACATTATACAACCAAAAGAACATGACTGTTGAAAATGCTTCAACAAAGAGCGGTTATGTTCAGTTTCTGTTCGAGTCTCAAATATTTGGCTATATTTCAGAAGTTAACCAGTCTAATTACATTTTATACCAGCTTATGACAATTTGATTTCTGACTTATTTTTTAGATCCATTTGACATCCCATGTATTATAGTTCATGCAAATGTACTGAGTTGCTCCTGGAGCATAGATGGAGTTCCTGATGATGTACAATATTCTGCTTCATTTCGGTAAGTATTGGTAAATATTATGGTTGGCCCTATTGACTGATGTTATTCTTGTATTCAATGCAAATACAGTACTTCAGTCAACTTGAGTTAATTGTAAAGATAATTGTTAGAAATTGGTGTATTTTGTCCTTGTAATACATTTTGCAGCATATCAGAGGAACATTCTTTGAACTGTATCTCAGAAGCTTCAAAGAAATTAGTTGAATGCCAAAGTCAATTGTGGGGAGACGATAGTGAGGACACCATTGTTGTTAAAGTAAATGTTTCCATGGATGGTTACTGGTGCATCATCTGCCAAAATTATGATCCAGTAGAAATTGGTAAGAAATCCCCTGTTACACACCACAACAATGGTAGAAGTACCAGTATTATTTGCAATGTATATGCAAACAATCTCTTTTCACAATAATTAATCATCATGTTGTGTACAAATCATGATCAAATCCCTAAGTTATCATAATATACATTCCCCAGTTATAAGACTACCCCAAGCAGACCCTCATTCATGAGCTGAGTCATAAAACATTCTCAGAAGATGTGCAGCCCTATAGTACGCCAAGTTGGGAGATGGGAGGCATTTGTTCAAATGTTCCCACATGGGTCATAACATAACTTGTCCCATCTGAAAAAAACAGTCATTTATAAAGTAATAATAATAATAATAATAATAATAATAATAATAATAATAATAATAATAATAATAATATAGTCTGTTGGACATATGAATTGGCTTTGTAAGGCTCTGAACTTTTTTCCAGAAAAGCTGGATCCCCCACAAAATATAACAACTTTAATTAAGTCAACAAACTTAGAGATTCAGTGGGTGGAGCCAAGAAGTTTAAATTTTGACAACCCTTGGTGTTTTGAATATGAGTTGAAAATTAATGATGAGGTAAGATTTTGCATTCATTTCATACTTCTAGTTTGTATTTTACTTTATGTGCTATGCAGAGATAACGTTTTGTATATTTATTTATTTCACTTCTTTATTTATACTTTCCTAGTTAATCAGCTTGGTAGATAAATTAGAGTATAACATAACAAACTTTGAACCAACAACCAAATATACAATTAAAATGAGGGTCAGACAAGGAAGCAACTGTGGAGGTACCGATACTTCACCGTGGAGTGACTGGAGCCAACCTGTGGGTGAGCCATTTTGAAGCATCATTTTGTCCAATGGTTTAAATGTAACGTCTTCAAATCAGTTTATACGTGTGTGAATTTGTCTTTAAAAACAGAGATCAATCCAAGTAATCAACCTGGTAGCCAGGAGGTTAATATAGGTGTGATTGCAGCTATTGCGTTTGTCCTTCCTATGGTTCTTTTGGCTATTCTACTCATCTGCAAGTTCCAAAGGTAACATGGAAACGTCTTACTATTAGATGAACTAATTTATGACTAACTAATGTAAGTTGACTTCAAAACATAATGTATGTTAAAACATGGATTACTGTATTCTTCTTACATTTACAGCAGACACCTTTGTATCTGCTGACATTTTGTAAAATCTCTCAGGAAAAGGCAGCTTAAGTCATCATAAGACAAATAAACCTAATGATTCAAAGGAAATGCATTACAGTATGTTAATGTGGCACAGACAGATAAACGCATAAGATGATGGGATATTTATAATAATATAATAATATATTTTATGAATTCTATTAATTGCCAAATAAATTAGTCTAAATCATGAAGCAGGTTTGATTCCTGCCTCTGTGTGCATAGAGTTTGCATGTTCTCCCCGTGCATGGTGGGTTTCCTCCAAAAGACATGTAGACATTAGACTAATTGGCATTCCCAAATTGCCCGTAGTGTGTGAGTGTGGGTATGTGTGTGTGCCCTGCGATGGATTGGCACCTAGGGATAGGCTCCAGGCCCCTGTATACAGGATAAAGCCAAAGGATAAAGATAAAGATATAGAAAGGACATTAAATTGTTTCCATGGTGGTGTGATTTAATTTGATGGGAAATAAGCTCATGGGATAACATGCTATCGTGCACTAATGATGTTAATCGTATCATACAACTTTAGATTAGAGAACTGAACTTGCTACAGTAAATGAGGAAATGGATGAATGTAAGATGTGTACTTTATCTTTATCATCTATTAGGTTTGAATAAAAATACTTTTGTTCAGCTCAATATTGTAAAAGAACAAGAGCCGGACACAACACACAATTGTGGAGCACAGAACATAAAGCAAAAATACATAACACAGGGGGAAAAACGACTATAAACTAATAAAAGTGCAAGTACAACTAGTCAGGACACGAATATATTTTATGGAAAAGCTTAACATTGCTTTGCAGAGAGTTAATTATATCCTCATATGTCTATTAAGCAGGGCAAACAATTGTCTGTAAACTACACTATTGTCTAATTTAAGTAGAAATTCCATCCCAATAGCAGTGATGTGCTTTATTTGAAATTTGACAAACTTTTTACTTCTTCAGGTTATTTGAGAAAGTGTTCCCTTCCATTCCAAACCCTTCCAAAAATGTCCAAATGCTTCTTGAGAAAAATGATTTTAATCAGGTAAACTAATTACTCATGTATTTGGTATATCAGTGTATGCTGTTTGGTTTCAGGTGCAATTCACAATAACAACATAGGACGTGTGTGTCTCCATTTTTTTCCCACCAGGTTATTCCACCTAAACAATGTGAAGAAGGGACTGAAGTCCTTGAGGTGATATATTGTGCACCAACATAATTTAAACCAGCATTAAGAGAAAGTTCTCTATTGTAACAAAGCCTTCTGCCTTTTTAAGACTTTTTACCCGCATCTGTTCTGTAAGTGTTAAATGGAGGTTGAGGATGTTGCATAGATGACACTTCTCAGTGGTTTTTCGTGTTGATGAGGGGTAAAGAAATGGTGTGCAAAAACATTTGGTCATAAATAAGTGAAAAAAGAAAGAGTATTGCCGTGTGTCGAAACATAAGGCAACAGTATTGCTGTTTGACCAGCATGCACCATGGTGCATGTGACAGTACATATTACTCTTTTAAAAACGTTAACGTCAAGACATTATGAGATGAGATGAGGTGCTTATTTTTAGTTAGGGGTAGAACCATAATGTATTACAGCACTGTGTTGTTTGCAGTTGCTTAAAATACTCTGGTACATATATTTTACTTGCAATCATGCAGGCATGTAAACCGAAAGTATAATAAAACATCATTTATAGGGTCCGTTTGCAAAAAGAAAATATATCGCCATTTTTATAAATGGTCATAAATCTTATAATAATAATAATAATAATAATAATAATAATTATTATTATTATTATTATTATTGATCTCATTTGGTATAAAAAGCAATTTCATACTGGAGGTCCCGCTGTACTGCTCTAGATGTGGTCATAGCACGTCCAAAGGCATGACAGTCGCGCTATATCCAGTGTAATATTGCTTTTATACAACAATTCCACAAACACCATTTATCATGAACAGATAATGATTTGTTTCTTTATTTCCCCAATTATTTTGCTCCACTAACATATATCTATCCATGACTGGTGGTACTATCTAACCGCGACTGGCAGAGTTGGCAATCAACTGTTACAGTAGTGTAATTAACAATGGTATAAATATTTTTTTTTTAATTGTTACCGGTACTATGTGAGAAGAATAAAACATGGTGGAAAGTCCTGTAAATCTCTTTATATTTTCTTTAAATGTCTGTATATTTCCACTTTTTTCAGCTTTAGAAAATCATCCCCGTTAACTTCCAGGTTCTGGGGTCGAATCCCAAATATTGTTAAATGGAAAGCTAGTGCACTGGGATGTAAAATCCATTGTCACGCCCATCAAGTAGTGCCCTTGATCAGGGGTTGGAAAGCGATTTATCCTTCAACCTTGTGTTAGGAGTTAGCTAGCTTTTTAGCTGTGAGCAAAAGAACATTGATATTTTAGAACAAATTAGAAGCAGTTTTTATAAGATAACTTTTATAATACTGTATAACATTATCAGATGTGTTTTTTCGAGCTGAAAGTGCTTCTGCGACAAATTACGTTGTATATAACAATAACCACTTAATTTTGATAAATGAGCTTCAGTTTCCTGCTGAAACCCTTTTTAGTAACCATATGACTACATGCACTACATCCTTCCCCTAAAAGGCATTAGAGCATTTCACATGGGTACTTTCCACCTTGTTTATGGTTTATGTGTAATATCTATCTCTGTAAGATTTATACATTCATATTTCTTTTGATCTGGAAATGAAACCATTATTTATGAGTACATTTAGACATGGGTACATTTGTACGGTTTGTTTACCTGATCTTCTGTTATTTTTTTATTGATTAATATTTGTGTTTTTTGTTCATTATGAATACTTCTCATGTTATTGTGTTGAGCACGATTATGTCATGTCCATGTCATGCACTTTGTGTTCATTCTTTAAATGGTGCAATTAAAGATTAAAGATTTGCTGTTAATACCTCAAGTACTGCTAATAAAGATCGCTGTGGTTAGTAGAGCAAGGTGGTGAAGGTAAACAAAGGAAAATATGATGACTGGAAAACGGAAATCGACAGGGTTTCCTTGGCAGTGTGATTTAACAATATTGTAATCAACCTACATTTATTTTGGTATATGTTAAATGTTAATCCCTGTTGGATAATATATTTTATGAAAACAAAAATCTGTGGTTAAGATAAGCAGAAAATAGCCTGTAGAATAGCCCACTTTTAATTCCGTTCCATTAAACTGACCCAGTTTAGTGGGGGATTTTTCAATATTTAAATTTAGCAATAATTGATTTTTAGACTTTGTATGGTAAAGCAAGTGAAAGCAGTGAGTCTAATTAATATGACTGAATTACTTTTCATGTGTGTGTGTGTGTGTGTGTGTGCGTGCGCAATAAAAACAAACTATAACAACTTTTGCTTTTATTTTAATTTTGATGAAAAAATTTTTTTTTAAGGAATACAACAAAAACCTCCATAAGGGGAAATACAAGTTGATAGAAACCTTCTTTAAAAGGAAGTGACTACATAGTTTACTATTAACAATAGTCATAATAACACGCAAGCATTAAAATTATAACCGTTATACCAGAAAATACTTTATACTAAAAAAAAGTATAAGTATAATAAATTGCAATGGCATGTCACGTCAATGTCAAGGCATGCCAAATGTATCGGTGCATTTGGTTAATTTCACAAATAAATACATTTAACACGTAGTGCAAACAAATTACTTCAAATGTCATCAGGTTAGGAATTAATTTTCTAAAAATATAAACCACAGTCATCTTCAATGGATCAGCACTTGTTGTGAGTAATCTCTAGACAGTGATGGCTTTTGCCCACAGTCAGGGGGCTTCCCAAAAGCGCCTTATTTACCATCTCTCAGCCGTATTATATTTTATTCTTATTGGAAATTATTGGCTAGTCAGCGCATTACCAAAGAGACCAAAACCCCTATCATTTTACATAAAGGTCACGTACAAGGTGGCAAAATGCATAAGACGACCAGTTTGTACAATTTACTTTTAAATAACCAAACACAAAAAGAATGGTGTTGTATCTATCCCAGGGATACTGCTGGTGAGGTGAGAATACAATTTTATGAGCATTTTAAGCAGGCACAAGCCATACTCCAAATTCAAGATCAAACCCTGAGCATCGGCGCTGCGAACTGGAAACTGACGATCTATTCCTGAATTTAGTATACAATATTGCTCTTCTTTTAAGACCTCTGAATTTCCCACAATTAATCATTATATAGGGGATTCCTCATGAGTATCTGTATGCTTTCACATGTTCTTTCATCTTGCCAGTTTCTATTCCTCTAGTTTTATTACTAACAATACCAGAACTGTTATAGACTACCGCTCTAAAGGTTCATGATTCCAAAAAGTCATTTTATTTTTCTTGCCATCTGACATTTAACTGTAACTTAAAAACACACACAGTTCCCTTATATAAGATCCTAAAATGGAGAACAGAAACTTAAGAAAAAACAGGATAATAGCTGCTGGCACCCCTGTTGCCAAGAAGGTTTATCATCAATACAATTACTGGTGTTTTATCACAATCTTATATATTTAGTAAAGACACTTGGTATCCCAGAGTATCCCAGGGTGTGTAGCATACCCTTATTCTCACTCTAGTCTCATTCTACTGAAGCAAGCTAATGAAGTACACAGATCAAACACTTTCTATTGGAATTTTAATATTCAAGCACACAGAATGAACACAGAATTCTACATTCAACTTAGAATTTTTAATAAAGTATGCAGACTACACTATCTTCCTCAATCCAGTGCACAGACCAAACACTTTTAGAATTTTATAATTTACAAATCTAGTGCAGAGCCTGAACACATTTGAGTGGAAATTTTTGAGGACACAGAATCCACCCCAGAGAATTAACGTCATGTAGTGGGTGGGTGTCTTGAATGTACAAATTGTAGTATTTACAGCGCCATCTTGTGGAATATTTTCATGATCTTGATACTTTAATTACCAGAAGGCCAGTAAGGTCACTTGATAGAAAGAAAGAAAGAAGAAAAAAAAAACAATTAAACAAAGATAAGTATCTCAATTTATAGATGACATTGCTTGCATTCTAAACAGTAGTTCCGAAAAGGGAACATTTATTTACACAGACGCTCCCTCTCATTGGGTCTCACTGGATCGTCACATTTCCATGTAGTCCGATTCTGTATGTACATGAACACAAATGGGGGAGAAAAACAAGTTAGAGCACAATTATAAGTGAAAAAGAGATAAGATGCACTCAAGTGTGACTGATTACCTATCTGCTACTGAGGGCTGTGGGTAAAACCACATTCACAGCTGCAAGAGCAACAAAGCTTTTTAAAACAAACAATAAAGCACAAGAATGGCTCATAATTATTAACATGTGATTATTTTTAAATGGTGCCTTAGAATGTAAACAGCTTCTAATATTAATTATGGACATGTAATCTTAATTTTGAACTCAGGATTAAAACTATGCAAACAGTAAAGAATATGTCAATAAACTATTTAGTGGTTTAGATGTACAGGACATGAACACAGTGAGTGCAAATGCACAAAATTTCATACATATTTTTTCCTCCTCGCTACAGGTATGATATAAATGTTTTTAATTATAGGGGAGAAAACTAACAAAGTCAGATATCTATTTCTTTCTATTTTTATATTTCTATTTTACATTATAATTATATTATATATTATATTTAGTCCTTAGTAGGTGTTTATGAAACACAAGGTAAGTTTTAAGTTTTTTTTTTTTCTTTCTATTTTTTCATCCAACATTTTCTATATTGGATGTGTTAGCATTTATGGACACTTTAGTGTAACAGTCAAGAAAACATCAAAACTTCAAACTTGTTTTTAATATAAGTGATATTTCTTGGGTACAATTTTTTTTTTTGTCTTTTTTTGTCATTTTAGGAAGGAGAAAATGAGAGTGTGGTGAGGGAAATAAACTGTTCTATAACTCTTATGGAAATACTGTAGGTGTACAGCTGTGGCAAAAAGTTTTGTGAATGACGCACATATTAACTGCTGTTTTAGTGTTTTTAGATCTTTTTCAGATGTTACTATGATATACTAAAGTATAATTACAAGCATTTCAAATGTTTTTATTGACAATTACATGATATTATTGACCCTTCTTTTTCAAGACCTCTGCAATTGGCCCTGGCATGCTGTCAATCAACTGCTGGGCCACATCCTGACTGACAGAAGCCCATTCTTGCATAATCAATGCCTAGAGTTTGTCAGAATTTTTGTGTGTTTTTTTGGTGTTGTTTGTCCACCCGTATCTATTGATAATTGATCATAAGTTCTCAGTGAGATTAAGGTCTGAGGAGTTTCCTGGCCATGGACCCAAACTTCCAATCTTTTGTTCTCCAAGCTACATAGTTATAACTTTTGCCTTATGACAAGGTGCTCCGTCATGTTGGAAAAGTTATTGTTTACCATCAAACTGTTCTTGGATGTCTGGGAGAAGTTGATCTCAGAGGATGTTTATTCATGGCTATGTTCTTAGATAAAATTGTGAGTGAGTCCACTTCCTTGGCTAAGACGCAACCCCACACCTAAATTTTCATAGGATGCTTTACTGTTGGCATGACACAGGGCTGATGGGAGCGCTCACCTTTTCTTCTCGAACCTTTTTTTGGATGTCCCAAACAATCAGAAAAAGAATTCATCAGAAAATGACTTTACCCAGATGTTTCATCAGATGACTTTACTCCAATCCACAGCAGTCTAATTCCTGTACTATACAATACAAGAACTTTCCTGGAGAGTGGCTTCTTTGCTGCCTTTCTTGAAATTTATGGAGGTGAGCGCTACCATCAGTCTTGGGTCATGCCAACAGTAAAGCATCTTAAGACAATTCATATGTGTATGCTTTTTTGATTTATTTATTTACTTACAATTTTACAATTTACCCAGAATTTATAGGATGATTATTGTTTACCATGCTAAAGAAATAAAATAGAATAAAATAAATATAGTTAAATGGAAATAGATGACTTTCAATTTCAATAATCTAAATGGTTTAACATTATTTTCATCGTTTCATTATTATAAGAGGCATCATTGTGAAAAGTTGAACAAAAGTGTTCTGTGTTTTTTGTATTTAATTGTTTTTTTTTTATTTAATAAAAATTCAAAGCAAATACATGTAAACCAAATTAATTAATTTGGGTCAGTTTGTTGTGAAATTATTTTGCTTCTTAATAATAATATTTGTGCACGGGGGGTGTTTAAACATTAATATTATTTGTTTAAAAAAATCTAAATCATTTGATTATAATTAAAAATTGTTGTAATAAAACAAACTAAATATTTCAAAATGTGCTGGAACTCTATAGTAAGATGGCAACAGTAATTTAGCATTACACTACACAATAGTTCTTTTGTTTCCATAAAATCATGCTTTGCCTTTTTTTATTATTTAGTTGAAAATAACTTTCTCAGCAAACATAAAAGCAATTTGCACCTCAAATAAGGTGGATGGCTTTTCGTAACATGTTGGTGTCTTAGCTTGTAAGCAGGAACTTCTGATTCATCTAATGTTCTGAAACTGCAAAATAATTCAGTGTCTTGCAGCCATGCTGATTTGTTTTCTCTTGAAAGACAAAGCATTTGGATAGAAGACTTAGAGATTATGAAACTTTGTTTTAGACAGCCAACGAGACATGTTTACCGCTGCATTGATTTGCAACTTGTCAGAGAAACCACAAAGCCTTCTGAAGATGTTCCCATGACAGACAAGTTACAACTTTATCTCTAAATTTTATGTATGTTTTTTATGTTTTTATTATTATTATTATTATTATTATTATTATTATTATTATTATTATTATTATTGATATATCCAGAATTTATAAAATGCCCATTGTTAAAAGTGATAAAGAAATAAAATTTAATACAATTAATATAGTTGAATGGAAATAGATGTCTTTCAATTTTAATAATCTTAAATTATTTTGTACTCTTTAATTATTAGTTTGACATTATTTCAATATTTGAGCTTCTTGAACTTTAATCTGTGCAAACTTTAATATTGTAAAGATTATTAGAGGGGACTTTGTGAAAGTTCACCATATTTTGAATTTTGAATATTCCCATTAAACAAAGATTTTCTCTATTTGTTTTTGTATTTTTGTATTATTATTATTTAAACCAAATTAATCAATTTTCACAATCATTTGTTGTGAAATTATTTTGCTTCTTAATGTTTTTTTGTGCAGGGAGGTGTTACACATTAACACCTTAATATTATCTTTTAAAAAGCAAAATAATTTTATTATAACTAGAAATTGTTGAATTATAACAATTATAGTTTATTGTTTTTCTTCAGAAAACATCTCCATGCCAGCAAATAAACATATATTTTAATCTGATAATGTAAAATGATAATGCACTGCTGTTATAAAAAAAAAATTCAATTTTTGAATTCAGCAATTCAGCAACTATCCTGATTAATCAGAAAAGAGAATTCATTGCACAGTAGCGTAAACTGAGATACCTAGAGCAGATCATGTTTAAGTATGCAAACAGTCTGTTTTATGAAAAATGTGGTGAATGCAGTATAGGGTCGGGGATTTGCATATTCACTGAAGCTGGATATCATGCTGAGGATCAAGTTGATGCTTTTGTGCTTTTTTCTCTTGGTAGTTGTTTTTTATGGACCACACAATAAGCAATTATTACAGTATGTTTCCGTGTTTGAAAAAGTATATACTCTATAAACACATGGATTACCTTTTCTTTCTCAACAGAAATGCAACAGTGACTTATATCTTCCCCGATAGCCATCAATTTCAAATAGGCTCAAGATCTACATAAAGATTACATTATGGCTCCCTGTTTGAGTGTGTAGTTGTGGCCCTCTGTGGTCTTCCTATTACTATCCAGCACTTTATGTAAAAACATAGTTTTGCTGCCCTTTTTTTATTATTGTTGACTCCTTCAGCGACTATATGCTCATCTTTTTTCTATCTTGCCATGATTTTCAATTTGCAGATGAAATCTGATAGCGGTTACTCTCTTAGACATGCTTTAAAGTGATTGGTTCAAAACTTTCATCATATCAAACACAATCTAAAACCTTACCACAAATCCTGATGACAGGATAACCACGTGCAAGCTCACCTCTACTTTGTCTCTCCTCTTCACTGAGATGTGATTTTTCAAGCGGATACAGAAGGGGAACCATGTTATGAGGAGTCACTTTGTAGGATTCAACAAGTATATCCAGGGACGGGAACCACTGTGTCTTCGCCTTGTTCTGAGTCTTCACAGGTTAGAAGAAATGGAGAAAGTAGTTCACAATAGTAATAGGAATTAAAGGGATTGTAATAATACATAAATATAAATACATGTGACAACATTCATAAAGTTCACAGATTAAGAGATCCATAAAGGATTGTGCACAATGTGTACAATGGCCACTCAGTGGCCACTTTAATAGAAAGGTGTATACAGTTACTGAAATAGCTAGAAGACTGTGCAAAGTTCCACTTTTGTCAACCAAGAACTGAAATCTGAGCCTGCGGTTTGCAACGGCTACCCAAACCTGAATGTTTTAAGATTTGAAAAAAAGAACCAAGTAAGGTTATTTTAAATCAATCTAGTGAAGAGGTTGGTGGAGGTATAATAAGATGTAAAGAAACCGATTCTTCTAATTGTTAGTCCCCAGATAGTAGAAGTTAACCAAGTTGACTCATGTCTGATTCATGATGAGTAAAACATTTCAAAACAGGAAAACCCTTAATAGAATAAAGTAAATAATATGCAAAATTCATGTATTCAAAGAACTCTTTGTTCACTTACTGCATGCTTATATATAAAAAATGTTTTAACAGCACTGTATATGCAGTATATATTTCACCCAAAAAATAAAGAAAGAAAGAAATAAAGAAAGAAATATATACTGTATATATGCAGTATTTTATATATAAGCACACAACAAATTTTTAGATTTCGCTAAGATAACCCGAGAAAAAACAAAATGCATTTTTGACCCATAATCTGTTAACTACTAATACCCTCATCTCACCTACGCGGTTTTGCACGGCAGTGGCCATCATGATTCATCATGATTAGGTGCCGTGATTAGGTTTCCATCTTTCCGTGCGTAGTCAAACCGCATAGCTGAGATAGGGGTATAACTGCAGGGGGGGGGTATATCAGGTAGCTTCTAGGATAACTTTCACTCACACACACACACACACACACACACACACACACACACACACACACACACACACACACACACACACACTAATGGATTGGGAATGATTGCTCTCTGGCTCTCGGATTGCATAAATTGTCTGAATAATGGATTACATTTTGGAAAAAGTAACTGAGTACTTGAATGGCGGACCTAATGCGTTAGGTTACATCAAAAAAGTAATCTGAGTACTCTAACACGTTACACCCAACACTGCTCGTTACTAGATCATGAATGATCTGTAATTTTTGGAAAGCTGGGTTATATTTCACTTTTCACACCCAGGCTTGATTACTGCCGGACCTGTTGAATCAAGAAATCACACAGAACCTATCTGGCAGAGTATGCTAAAAGATCCACACAAAAAAAGGCAACACAATCTAAAGAAATTTTATGCATCAGTCTGGAAAGGGTTAACAAGCCATTTCTAACGCCTGTGGCTTCATGGTTAGACCTGTTATTCACAAGTTGTAAAAACTTGCACCTGCAGTAAACCTTCCCAGGAGTGGCTGGCCTACCAAAAGAGCACAACAATGACTCATTCTGGAGCTCATAAAAGAGCCCAGTACAACATCTTAAGAACTGCAGGCCTCATCTGCCTCAGTTAAGGTCAGGTCATTGTCATTATTAAACAATAAGAAAGAGACAAAACAAAAGTTCCAATAGAAGAGTTCCAATATAAAAGGCACTGCTGACCAAAAAGGATATAATTTTTTTAAAGGTATTAAAAAAATACCTTGAACAAAATTTAACAGAGAAAATATTACAAGTATTCACACTTCTCACTGGAGGATCGTAACCAGGTTGTTAGCACTTCTTTTAAATGGCAAAAAAGAAACATGAGCAAGAAACAAAAAATAAAGAGTTGGCAATTTATTATAAATTGCATTAAAACTCCAACAGGCTGGTCATCAGCTGATCAAAAGTTTAAGACCATAACCATTAAAAGTTAAAATCCGTGCAAAAATATGGTTTTAATGTCATTGTTCTTCAGACAGTCACACTGTCATGATCTCCTGATGGCAAAAGCAAAAAGACTTTCTGTTTTTGAATGTGGCAGAATTGCTAAGCTCCACAAGTAAGGGCCTCGCACAACGCGCCATTGCTGCAGAGGTTGAAAGCTGTAACACAGTGATTTTAAATTTCTTAAAAGATGCTGGGAGTTATGGGACAAAAATATCAAGTGATAGATCCAAAGAACACACCACTGCTTGCCCGTTTTGGAATTTGCAAGGGAGGACAGGCACCAAATGAAGGATTCCTCCAGGACAGTAATGTTGCACATCTGGACCATCCTGCGTGTTCCCCTGATGAAATCCCCTTGAGAATGTTTGGGGATGGATAGCAAGGGAACTTTACAAAACGGTCTCAGTTCCAGACTGTGGATGGCTTTCCAGGAGCCATCTTCACCACATGGAGCAACATTCCAGAGGAACTCTGGAGGGAACTTGAGTATCCAGAGGAAGCACACCAAACATGGGGAGAACATGAGACCATGGAACTTTGTTGAAGATCATCAGAACACTAACAACAATACTAGAAACAGCTCCTGAAGAAACTGCAAAGTAGAGCCTGAAACACCAAACATAAACATAAAAAAAAAAAAAAAAGCCTGTCCCAAGCCCGGATAAAATGGGAGGGTTGTGCCAAGAAGGGCATCCTCATTTTACACGCAAATCAATAAAATGAGCAAGTTATGACCAAGGGGAAATTGGGTTTATTACTTTTTTTTATGGAAAAAAATAACACAGAATTTTGGGAAAACGATCAGAAGTAATAGGAAGCTATTACTCAGAATGGCCTGCATTAAATATAAAAGATCTGATAGAATAAAACCTCCCTTCCCTATTAGTTTCAGTTTCACTTTGCTTTTTAATGACAGCATCTGTTTATAGTACAGAGATGTGACGTATAAGGTTAGATCTGGCCTCAATCAAATGCATATATGTCTGTGGTCCCATAAAGTTACAGCGGAGTTGAGAAACCCAGACTGGGGCACAGCAGACATAGCAAGGCGACGCGGAGACACAACAGCTTCCCACACAAAATGACTGTGTGCCTCGTTACGTTTAAATGATAAAGTAAATATTGTGCATCTAAACTGCAGTAAAATCAGTGATTTCAATAATTAATCGCTTTTTTTAAAAAAAAAAAGAAAAAAGAAAAAAAGGAAGAAGAATACATAACAATTTTCAACAAAAATGTTTTGTTATAGACCAGGTGTGCCTGCAGACAATAATTTGCCAAAATGAGTTAAAGACAGAAGATTGTGTTAATCTTGTTTTGCTGTCAAATTGTTCATTTGCATGTGTTTATTTGGTTTGTGGTGTGTGTGTGTGTGTATGTGTGCGTATGTGTGTGTCTAAGGCTTGTGGGTATGGCAAAAAAAAAAAAAAGACATTTTAACAGACAACCACAAACATGAAAGTATAACCCTTAGGCATATATCTCCAGTCATTCGCTCAGACTACAGAGTGCTCACACAAGTAGTTTACGTTTGGTGTGACCCTTAAACAGTGTAGTTAGAAGCCCATCAGTAAATCTCATGTCTGTGCTTTGCAGTATGCACCTATGCTAAAAATTATCCAGGGCATAGTTAATGTGACAAAATGAGACATGCTTTACATAAGTATTGACACGAAGTAGATAAGAGAAAGCTATTTGAAAGTACTGAGGTACTGAGTTCGTTTTGGTGCAAGCGTAAATTTAAACCGTGAAGACTTCAGGTGATGCAGTTAGTTACTACACTGCATGGCCATGGCCTTTAGCATTGATAACAACACACATTTTTTGTTGCACTGATTCAACAACATTATGCAACATCACAACATGCATTTGCATCTAGAGGTGCATAAAGTTTTGGCCTGAGACCTTGTACTTGAACCAGTCCGACATGTCTTCTCCGTCACACCCAAAATCTTTAAATAGGGTTCAGGTCTCTTTGCTAAAATGAGTTCTCATGCTCTCAGAGCCAGCTAAAAAGTGAAGAATATTAAAATAATTTGTTGACTTTCTTTAACCGGCAGTGTACTGTGAAAAGCATCACCAAAGCCACTAATTATTAAAGTAACTAACTATTTAAATAATAAGTCAAAAGGGGCAAATAATGAAGACTTGCAAGCGTTTACACTTAAACATTTACATAGATGTCATTTGACTTTTTTTTTTTTTTTTTTTTACATTACCTATGGTTTAATAGTACGTACTAAGTGTCATGACTTGTTACTACTAAATGAAAAGGGGTTGGGGGGGGGGGGGGTGAAAGATCATTAAAAAAAATTTCATCCAGCAATCCAGCCTGCCATTATATCAAAATGTAACAGAGATTGCAAGCAAGCAAACAATCTCTGCTGCAATCTCATTGCTCTGTTTATATAATAATAATAATAATAATAATAATAATAATAATAATAATAATAATAATAATGTATATGATGCTTTAGCTTTGACTAATGCTTTGTTATTTGAGTTTTGATTTTTCTTTTTTTTTTTTTTTCTTTTTGTTTACATTTTGAAAGAAATAATATATCAAGCTTAAGTAATGGTACAATACAGTGTGTGCTCCTTACCTCCACTGCCCAGCCTTGAGGTGACTTGATAATCCTGTATGTGTGCACAAATGGAGCTTTCCTTGATAGAAAAAGAGATATCAGTTACTATTTAAAAATTTTTTTATGCTTTCTTTTTTTTCCCCCTTTCCACACATTTTTATTTTGCATCAGCAGTTCAGTGGAAAAACCTTTCTCATTCCTTAATGCACTAGTGGAATAGATTCTGTTTTGCATAGGACGAATTTTAATTACATATTTATGCAGAAAAATCAGGTGGAGGGGGGGGGAGGGGTGTAAAAAAAAAAGAAAAAAAAAAGAAGCAGAAGCAGAAGATTCTTACCTGACACAGAGGCATAAAGCTCCGCGCTCGCTCTGGCTGTCTCTCAGCAGAAAGCTTCCATCCTTCCCATATTTTCCCAATAGCCTTTCTACATCCCTCTGGCCAATCTGGCCGTAGTACACGCTTTGGAGCATGATTTCTCTCCCTCTCTCTCTCTCTCTCTCTCTCCTAACGCGTGAACGTTGCCTTTGAGCTAATATCTCAGCGCTTTGGGTTTTTCCTGGCTTGCGTGTGAATATCAGAAGAGGCGTGCCCAAGAAACCTTTCGCACCTTCTGCTGTGCGCACTGGTGAGATCAGAGTCACGCCACAAACACTGATACGCTACACTAAGAATAATAATAAACAAAAATAAACTATAGTTTTAAAAGCATTTTAATCTGTATATAAATGAATACAAGAAATGAGTTTACATCATGAGGTGTAGGCTGTATTAGATATATTAGGCCTTGAGTGCATCATGGATCCGTAAAAGTGAAGAAAAAACGATTTTATAATATAATTTTTTTATATGTATATATATATGTGTGTGTGTGTGTGTGTGTGTGTGTGTGTGTGTGTGTGTGTGTGTGTGTGTGTGTGTGTGTGTGTGTTGTAAGTGTTGGTCGGAACATATTTTGACTTTGTACAGTACGAGTTATCTCTGATCGTACCTGAACAGATGTTCGCTCCAGCTGTGTGGTCTCGGTTTGTGCGCGACCTGAAAACCAGCCGTCTGTACATCTCCATACCCGGATTTATCCGCTGTAACACTTGTGCATTAAAGCATGATTTGCCCAAATATTGATGTAAACGCAATTCCATGTACAGTATAATAGGAAATTACATAAACGTATACCAACAGACTGCACCAGAGAGGCTAAACTATGAATCTCAACTCTTCCATGTAAAGTAAGTATATTCAGCGACTAATAGGAATAATAATAATAATAATAATAATAATAATAATAATAATAATAATAATAATAATAATAATAATAACATAATGCTCATGCCCTTGGGTAAGTACCAGGGTATGTACATTTTAATGCTGCATTTAGATGAAACCTGATTAATCATAATCGATGTATTCTATGATACTGATAGAAACAGTGTAATAATAATAATAATAATAATAATAATAATAATAATAATAATAAATAAAAGGTTTCTGCTTCCTAAGTTGCAACAAGCGACATTCACACACACACACACCTACTCACGCTCTCTCTCTCTGTCTCTCTCTCTCTCTCACACACACACACACACCCACGTACACACACTCTCTCATACACTTTCTCTCTCTCACACACACACACACACACACACACACACACACACACACACACACACACACACACACACACACACACGCACGCACACATAACCCACATGTTCATTCTAATCAAAACAGAAACTTGTCACACGTTTTTTTTTTTTTTTTTGATGTCGTGTTGTTCTGAAAATGGAGGGGCAAAGTGCATACATCTTCCACAGGAAATAAAGCTATTGACCAACGTTCTCATGCATTACTCACTGTAGTATTTATTGGGAATAAATAGAATGAAGACTCATCATCATCATCATCATAATTTTTATTTGATCCTTTAAAAACAAGTTCTTAAACTAATCATGAAAGACAATCTACAATTCAATCAGATTGACATGAAAAGAACATATTTCGATAAAAAGCCATCCTTTTTGGTAGTGTTATGGTAATTATATTTGCAATATACAGTATTGGTAAGATTTGAAAAGAACACATGATGGATATTAAACTGGTATCTAGTATACAGTACAGACAGGAATGTCTAGGCATTTGTAAACAGACATGGTGGTACAATGTGGAATCACAAGAGCATCTCAGGGGGGAAATGGCCTATGTGTAGTACTGTAACGTAACTTTGTGTTTATTTTCAGTTCTGCTACAAAACATTTCTAACTTTTCTCACATTTTTTTTTTTTTTTGGTAAACGTGCATGCTGCTTCCTGTGTAGCGATTGTACTGTGTAGCTTTTTTGTCTTATTTTCAGGATGTGGTAAGAAACCCCTTCGGAACTGAACTTTTAATCCAGCTACATGCATTCAGCTGGAAAGCACCACTGTATCCTAACGGTACACTACTAAAGCCATTTTAGTTTCATGGTATAACTATAAGGTCAAGTCCTAATAGAATGATGACAGGAATGAGGAAAAAGGTGATGACCTTTAAAAGAACACCCCAAATGGCAATTTACTAATACACAATTCCCAACATAACATACAACCAATCCAGTTGTCATATATAATGACAATTACAATGACCAATCCTGTTACATATAACAAAAAAAGATATTTATAACTAAATATAAGTTGCTTATTATGCATAAATAAGTTGGACGATAGAGTTTTACCTCCACTTCTTTAAGAGAACAGCAAATTATTTTTGGTTAGCAGACCTGGTCGCTCTTACTCACAGAAGATCAAGGGCGATGCTTTTATTTACGCATAAATAAAACATGTTCTTTTTTTTTTTTTTTTTTTTAAAGTCCTTTAAATGTCTTTAGACTTTGGACTTGCACACAGACCAGAAGTAAGATTCAAGACTCCACCACTGCAGGTACAAGGCAACAGTGCTCCTCTAGGTCCTTATTCATTTGATAATACCATGCTGAGGTATGGTAGAGGTATTAAAGAGAAAACATGAAAAGGTTTGACTGCAAATTTAGATTAATCAAGTTTCAGATAAAGAGCATAATTTCTTTAAGTCAAAAGGATATTAAAAAATTCCAAAATATGTAAAAAATATTTTGGTTATAATGTGAATTTCTGTATGATTCTGCAAAAGGCTATAAATCCATCTGGCACAGTTTAGTTCCAATTCATAAATTGTGTCTTGAGATGTAAAAATGCAATTTATTATTTAAAAAATGTTGGCATGCTCAATTACAAAAAAAGAGTTTTGGCGCATATCAACATATTCATTAATCACATGACAGAAAGAAGGGATGCAATTGACTCATATGGATGCAATGTAGTGTAGTCTTTAACAGTAGTATATTTGTTTTTACCAAAAACATGTTAGCTGTACACTTTTGAAAGAAGTATACATCATGTGTTTTTGCATTAAATAGAATATGAGTGTCTGAGAAAAAATAAAAATTGCAAGATTAAGTGCAAGTCTAAAAAATGGCACTTTTGCATTCTAGCCGTTCACATGCGAAAAGCTGGCTGCATATTTTCATTATGTACAAAGAACTCATTCGACTATTGTTAAAATACAGACACGACTAAAGAACATTACAGCAGTTCATACATTATACAAAGGTGTATTGTAGAAGTTTCTAGGTGCTTTTTGCCTCTTTGTGCGACTCCTGGTCAACCCTGATAATAATGAATTGGTCAAATTATTTATAAGTGTCCACACTACCCTAATTATTAAGCTGTCTCAGCAAATGTTTGTTTATTTAAAAAAAAAAACTCTCATGACGAGGCAACGACCTACTTATTGTACCATAAAAATGTAGGTCAGACTAAAAAGCAGTATTTGAGGTCATACTGAAATACATCATCAAAGAACAGACCTGCTCAACTGATATTGTAAAGGAACCGTTTCACAATAGATAATAGATAAATAGTCTTTAAATATGGGGTGACACTCTACATGTAATTATAGTTGATGGTATAAATAATCAACTACTTAGTAACTTAGTAAAATTTCTAAGGTATTCACAGACTATTTTGTAATTGACTCATCATGCTTATGATACTGTTAAGTGTCAGGAAAAAAAAAATCTGTAGCAAATCTCATAATACTCCTCGTCTTAATCAGACAGACACGTTAACCTTTTCTTGAGTTCATCGGCCAACTTTTTTTCTGCAAGTTCCATGCTGTCTTCGATGTCTAAAAGAGAGAGTGAGAGAGCTGCATAAGAGACAGCAAATGTTTTATATTTTGATTTAGAGAGTGTATTGATTGTCTTGCCCTTACTTGGATTTGAGCAGGAAACTCTGACAGAAAACGTGACTTTCACTCCATGAGCTTCCTCCACGTTCTCAAACACAGGCTGCTCCAGGTTCATCTTTTTAAACCAGTCATCTAGACAGTTTCTTAACGATACAGTGTTTGGTTCTGCAAAACAAAAAAAGAAGTGGTAAAATATATGAAAACATCCTAGTGCTCTCGTCACGATTGACTGTTTGTTCCACACTGTAAAAAAAAAAATGCATCCATGCAAGTGGAAATACCTTAAATGTAGGTAAATTTAGCATCTAGTATTATTAAGCCCATTTGTAGCCTTTTTCAAAATATACTACCATCAGCTTAACAATAACAGCGCAGGGTAAACTGAATAACATTGATTATCAATTATATAGCAATAAACTATGTCCTGGAGACAGGATCATGGACACCCAAGTCTCATCGATACTCTCTGGGACCAAAGGCCAGTCCACACAGTCTGATTCCACAAAAAAGCCAATGCTGGCCATGATAGAAAAGAATCAGGACACCCAGTGCACCACAGCCCTCCACATACAATACGGGGCCACAGCCCTCCACATGCCAGACACCACAGCACACCTCAGAGGTCCTGAGCCACACTCGAGAGGCCACAACTGCCCAGGAGGAACCCAAAACTTAGGTGGTTTTAATGTTATGGCTTATCAGTAATAATTTCAAACCTGACATAGTCTAGTTCTAATAAAACCATTGATTCCTTTAGTATTTATAAAGTTAATGTTAATATATGTTTTTGGCTTGAAATTCGTAAATAATAATAATAACATAATAATAAATAAAAAAAATTAAGCTTGATGTCTTATTGAACCTTCAACTGGTGGGGCCTTGAGAAAGAACTGTAATGTAAAACAGATTTCTAGGTCACTGGCCCTGACGGACAAAGTTTGACAGTTTGACAGGGGAAATTTGGAATGGTTGAGTACACTGTGAACAGTATTTTAGAAAATGGAGAAAGAGTACAAGAAAGAAAGTAATTGATGTTTTTCTTTAGGACTAGAAAAGAGGATTTAAACTGAAAGGAAGATGATGGCGATCAAGACCAGAAGGTGGCAGTAATGCAACATAGTGGATGCCAACTGCAGGTAAACGAAGAAAATTTGTTGGCAGAAGATGTGATTATGGTGAGAATGTATAATGAGAACCTAAAACACAGATTTCGGTAGAATATATACAGTAACTCTGTGGGTGCTTATTTCCATGCAATTATTTCCAAGCATACCACTGTGGTTTTGTTTCTTTGTTTGCTATTTCAGGGTATAAACACAATAATCTGTTTACAACAAACATCCAAAATTATATTTTATCTTTTATCCTTATAAATAATTATATTTTGCTCCCTTCAAGGATGTTTATAAATGTATTAAATTGATCATTTCATTTTATTTTTGTAATAATTTCTGTTTACGGCTGCTGTTTGTAGAAAGGAGCAAAATGCTGCAAGTGGACCATTAATGTCGTAATGTGGTCCTCTACAATGTGCCATGGACCTACTGTACCATAGTTATAGCACTAGCCTGAAGAGGTCATTTTCAGAACGCCATTGAGGAGATGCTAGTTATATTGCGAACTGGTCAATGTTGCCATTACGTCATCCTTAAGTTATTCCTGCACCTTACTTCCACCATGTCCTCATCAAGCTTTTGTGGAACATGTCCCAAAGAAAGTGTCCACATCTCCACATCAAGGCAGACAATAACACATCCTCACCGGTTGCTACTGCGTTCCTGCCAAGTTGTACTGGGTTCACCCAATTTTTGGGGGGGCGTAGTGATAACATGGCTCAGTGTGACGGGGTAAAATACAAGAAGTAGAATGCAGTTATTTAGGACAGGGACATTTAACTCCAGTCCTGGGAGGCCAGTGTCCCGAACAGTTTGGTGATTCTTTTGCTCAAACACAGATGATTCAACTAATCTGTTTATTACTACATTCAGTGTAGAGCCCTTTATTAGTGGCTGATTATTAATTTATAATTCAGTTTCCAGCAAATTTCATGGTTCATACCTGGCTCCACAGCTAGCAGGCCCAAAATGCATCCACTGAGATAATTAGCATTTTCTTTTTTCTTCTTTTCCCGTTTGCTCTCCATGCTGTAATCGTTGAACATGAGCTCGATTGAGCTTTTATACCCGGTGCGTTTATGTGAATAACTAAGGTCTTTTTGACCTTTTGTTCGGAGTAAGTTATTAATCTGAGCTTCTGTTTTTTCAACCGTGGTATGTTTTGGCAAGGACATGAACCCAAAGAGCACGGTTAGTGCATCCAGAGCTTTCTGCAGAGCATCCTGCATTGCCTCCGCCTCAGTCAAGCCTGGAGGAAACAAAACAAGGCATATAAAACAATATTTTATTAGTGAGGTCAAGTCAGTTTTTCCCCATACACAAAAATCTATGCAGTATGTGTTCCAATAAAGTAAGAGGAAGTAATACAATACAAATACAGATGACAGTTTTGGAAAATACAATACACCCAAAAACAAAAACCACACAAAAATCAAAAGGATAAACATGCAGTAACTGTGCAAAATTAAAGACAACTCCTTTGCTGTCTGATTTGTCTTGCTCTGACATTTTTATTTTTCATACTTTCTTTAAAGCAGCTTGAACTGCAAAACATAATTAATATTAATAATATGAACATAAATTTTGTGATGCATGTAGCAACCAAACAAACCTTTTCCATCATAGCGTAGATTGTATGTTATATCATTAAGGGTGCACTTCTTGTCTTCAAAGACTTCCCGAGGATGTGGGAGAGACTTCTGGGAAAACGCTTGTTTCACCAGCATGGAAGCGTTGTTTTCATCTTAAAGAGGGAAGGAGACAAAATTCAGATATCTGTTAACCATATTGCTAGAAAAAACATCTCTGATGAACTAAATGTTTCTGGAGAACAAAAGATTGGTCAATATTAAAGCTTGACGCATGTGATTAATCTGGACATTTTAATGCATTACTTTTTTTTTTTTTTTTTTAATACAAATTAATCAGATGACATAGTTTGACCCTAATGGCTTTCCATAGTCGCAGCACAGTCACCTTTAGCGTGGATATTAAGATGACTGAGGAAACATCGGGGCAAGTTTCATTATAAAAAGCTTCTTGATGGAAATTTGGATAAAACCAAAGGTGTGTGTCTGAGCTACCTTCAAGGGGAACTATTTTTACAAGAAAGCTTTAAACGTAAGATTTGGGAGTGGTGGCTCAGGTGGCTAAGGCTCTAGGTTGTTGATTTTCAGATCTGACAATCCAGGTTCGAGTCGTCAGTGGGTTTCCACACTCCGTACTATACAGCCACTGCATGCAGTATCGGTCTCATTTGAGAGATTTTAATGTAACATTTGTTAAATGTTAATGTTTGAGATATTATGAAACTGCATAAAAACTTTCCTCTAACCAGTTTGTTAAACATTGCATGGTTATAATACAAGATCACCTGAGTATTTGAAAATTGCAATTAACAGTGATTAATCACAGACTATGACTGATTTAAAAAAGATAAAACTAGATTTAGCACAAAAAATCTAATATCTATCAACAGCTTGACAACTAATCAGTGCTGAACAACATATTATATATTTATAACGACTAATAGATGGCATGATAAGAACAATGTAGGGCAAGCATTGACATTTTATCCCTCGACAAGGATAAAATGAGACAGAGGACAGGGGCAGGGGTTGGGTAATGGTTTGAACTGAAGAAGCTCTTCATATATACCAGTAGCTCTTAATAGCAGTCATTTTCACTCAACAAATTACCTAATTGAGCAATTCCCAGTGCATTCCCAAGCAAAAAATAGGTTTTACGAATGGCATCTTTCTTGGCAGTGTAGTCAGTGTTGTTTTGAAACATGAATTTGTCCAAGTTTATGTCGACCTGACAGCTGAAAATCGTCTCAGTGTTGAGGCGCTTTACTGTTACAGATGGAGGCTTGAGATTATACAATTGTAAAAGTGTCTTGATGGCTGTAAAATACACACATAAAGGTCAGTTTAGGAAAGTATTTAATGCCTTGCATGTTTCGTGGAAAATGTCAACTCCTGCTGGCCGGTATTATACCAGCAGATACGCTGAACACACAAAACAAACCACTTTGTACCTGAATACTCAAATGTGGGGTCAGGTATGCTGGATATGTCTGAAGGAATTGCATCCTGGGTTTTTGGCTCCAGGCATTCCTGATTGGCACCGTCGTTTGGTTGAGGACGAAAGGTCTTGCTGATGGCTGTCGTGCAGGATGCTGCAGTCACACAAATTTGTAACTTTATTGACTCCTTGGCTCTTTCAGACAAACTGAAGCAGAACAGACAGAGATAAAGTCAAACTCACAGTGTGAATTATCTCCACTTGTGCTGGGACCCTCCACTTCTTTACTGGCTCCTTGCTCTGCTTTACATTCGTAAACAGGATTTTGGAGTTGGAGAGCATCTAGACGTTCCTTCAGAATACCTTTGTAGTTTTTGCCAGCCTCGGCCTTAAAACTGTAGTTAAAGAGTCCTGACAATTGTTGCAGGGCAACCATAGCTGCCTGTTGTTCTGCCTGTTTCTTCTTTGAAGAGCCATCTAAAGGGTTTTCATAAAGTATAGATCATTGAATGGATAACACAAATTGATGTAAAGGGGTAGACCAATCGGACAATGCTACTGTGGTTAACAATACAGACTGTTTCTGAATTACCTTTGTCGTAAAATGTGAAATCCCCAGTGAGCTGTAGTTTGCAAGAGATTTTATCGTTCTCACGAACTAGGATTTCGGATGGTTGTGGGAAATGACATTCATGAAAATACTTCAGCACTTCTGCTTTACCTGTTGCATGGAGCAAGAGCAAGACTTCTAACCAAGTCCCATGTTAAATATTTGAACAGTCTGACAGCAGAACTTCTTTTTTTTAATAAAGTAAGAGGTATTGCCAAAGGGTAGAAATTATTTTGTGCATGTTTTCTATGAATCACAAGAGGTGTAAAAAAGTGGTGTAGTGGTTAGCACTGTCGCCTTGCACCTCCAGGGTCCTGGTTCGATTCCCGTCTCTGTGTGCATGGAGTTTGCATGTTCTCCTGTGCTTAGTGGGTTTCCTCCGCGTACTCCGGTTTCCTCCCACAGTCCAAAGGCATGTAGATTAGGTAATTGGTGTTCTCAAAATTGTTTGTGAGTGTGTGTCTGTGCCCTGCGATAGATTGGCACCCTGTCCAGGGTGTACCCTGCCTTGTGCCCTAAGTTGGCTCCAGGGCCCCCCGCGACCCTGAATACAGGATAAAGCTGTATAGATGTGAGAATGAGTGTTTTTTATTGTCATATTGAATTTGTCATATATTTCTCCATCTCCAACTCCATCTCTCACAGTTAAATTAAATTGTATTTATGTAGTGCTTTTAAAAATGTTTTTTTGTCACAGAATGAAAAGAAATTAGAAACATGACTATAAAATATGTGAGATATATATTTTTAATCGATGATCAGATTGTCCCTTAATAAATCAGTTTGCAATTTAAAAAAATAAATTGCATAATTATTATCCAAAAACTGTTGGTTAAGTTTTAGCAAAAACTATCACAAACTTATGCTTTGATTGAGATTTTGTGGTAATTCAAACAGCAAGTAATGGAAGCAATTTCAGTTTAGAAGTCCATTTGCATCAACCGCCCGTATGTCCACCAGTTGTCCCCTACACAGTCAAATCCTGATTGTTGATTTAACACTTTCTTTCTTATATAGACTTATATGAACACTGCCGGGTAACAGAGCAAAAACGTGCTTTTCTTGGCTTACACACTCTCCCCCTGTATAGTCCCAGGGTAGAACAGAAAGTATCTTGACTTCACTGATCATGTGACAGGAAGTAACGATGTGACTGGCTCGTCACATAGCATCAACTTTTGCTCAAAATTCAGACAACTAAGTGTTTTTGCTTTGCTAAAACGTGAAACGTACTTACTACTTACTAAACTTTTATGATTCTACAAGAAGGTTATATAGACAATAAATATTTTGCTATATACAAACTTTTGCTAGATAATAACTGAGTAAAAGTTTTTTTTTAAGGTGTTTCTGCTGTCAAACTGTTTGTTTGTAACTTTTATGCAGTAGTTACATACTCATTGCAACTCACCTTCAGGTGACGTCAGGCCAAACTGACAGGCTAGTTTCCTGTAAGCTGAGTCAGTAGCTTCCTCCTCTTGAGCACATGCTTCAGACACAACCTCTTGGTTGTTGAGGACCACAGTCACGATACCATATTGCCTAGATCCTAAAACAAAGAAAAAATCCAAATCAACTGTCGCCTTCTCTTATGGCTGATTATGTAACTTTGACTGTACACCAAACCTTTGGCTACCTGTAGAATTCATTTTGGGAGCCTGACTGGGCAGCTCTGGAGAACTGGAGTTTATCTCCTGATAGTCAACAGCATTGCCTGTGCTTGCTTTAGGTGGATCCTGGACCACAGGGACACTGCTGTTTGTCTGAAGGCTATCATTCTTGCTAATTGCATATGGGGTTGACGCTGCAGAGTCACAATAAGTTTACACGACTTTATAACAGAACAACAAACAATGAATTCCATCTGGGTATTTTAAAAGGTAATGGTACTGTATATGTTCTATTTCTTTATCTTTCACATTTATTAAAGTGTTCCAAATCCAGACTTCAAGTCAAACTCACAGCATGACTTGTCATCATTTGTGGAGGGACCCTCAAGTTCTTCTCTGTTTGTTGTACAACTGTATTCAGGCTGCTTCAGACCGTTGGCTTCTAGATGTTCTTTCAGAAAACCCTTGTAGTTTTTGCCAGCTTCAGCCTGGAAACTCCAGTTAAAGAGTCCAGAGAAATGCTGCAAGGCAACCTTAGCGGCCTGTTGTTCTGCCTGTTTCTTCTTCGAAGAGCCATCTAAAGGGTTTTCATAACCCAAGTATGTAGCATCAGTGTTGGATAACAACAAGGTATGTGCTGTAAAGGGGGAGGCCAATCAAACACTGCCACTAATTCTCACGTACCTTTGTCAGAAAATTTGTAAGGCCCACTGAGTTGGAGTTTGCAGAAGATTTGGTCATCCTTATGAATTGAGAGTTCCGAAGGTGGTGGAAAATTATATCTGCAAAAATGCTTCAGCACTGCTGTTTTACCTGTTGCATAGAGTAAGAGCAAGACTTCTAACCAAGCACTATGTTCAAAATTCATTATTATTACATTTACATATCCATTGCCACCAACCTTCAATAGAACTCAGACCAAACTGACAGGCTAGTTTCTTGTAAGCTCCGTCAATGGCTTCGTCTGCTTGAACACACCCGTCGGACATAACCTCTTGCTTGTTGAGGACCACAGTCACAATACCATAATACACTGAAATGAAAATCGCAAAACTCAAATGTTGCTTTTCCTTCGGTATCAGTTCACCCTACTGGATGGTTCTGCAATCAAACATTTTCATTGTACAGCACATGTACCGCATACCTGTAGAATCCATTTTGTGGGCTTGGCTGGTCATGTCTGGTGGACTGGAGTCTAGGGTTTTTGTCTCCTGACAGCTATCAGCACTGACTGTACTTGCTGTGGGTAGATCCTGAACTGCATTTACCAGAATCTTTGCTTGAAGACTTTCATTCTTGCTAATTTCCTTTGTAGTGGATACTGCAAATTCACAAAAAAGGGGCATAAAAGAACAAACACATTCATGATGTTTTTCAAAGTAATGTCCTGTTACATTTATAACACTGACATTATATAAATACATTCAAACTCACTTTGTGAATTGCCTTCACTGGTAGTGGGAACCTCTGTTTCTTGACTGGTGCATACTTTGTTTGTTGTAAAATCGTAGTCAGGTTGCGGCAGATTAATGGCATCTAGACGTTCCTTAAGAAATCCTTTCCAGTTGTCCCCAGCATTAGCCAGAGACCTGCAGTTTAAGATCCCTGACAAACTTTGCAAGGCAACCTTAGCTGCCTGATGTTCTGCCTGCTTCTTCTTTGAGGATCCATCTATGAAACAAGTATTCACCATCAGTTATAGATTCCAAATGGAACTGTAAAGCATCATTCCAGTTGAACACTGCTGTTGAAGAGAGCTTCTGGATTACCTTTGTCATAAAAGGTGAACGGCCACTTAGCTGAAGCTTGCACACGCTCTTATCATCTTGTTGAACTAGAAATTCCATTGGTGGTGGGAAATGACACTTCTTAAAATGCTCCAGGAGTACTGCCTTAAAATTATTACCTGTCTCACAGGTAAAAAGCAAAATTAGTCCTGGTCTCACATCTATCACGGTCCTGGTTTAAGCTATTCAACCTTTACACTGACAGAATTATTGGCACTGACCTTCTCGAGAAGTCAGGCCAAACTGATTGGCTAGTTTCCTGTAAGCTGATTCAATGGCTTCCTCCTCTTGAGCACATCCATCAGACACAACCTCTTGGTTGTCGAGGACCACCGTCACATCACCGTAAAAGACGGTGTCTGGAATGGAAAGCTCAAAATGTTTAAAGTGAAAAATCTAAACCATTATTGTAATATATATATATATATATATATATATATATATATTTTATTTTTTTTTATCAAGAACCCTTACTTTAAAAGGGTATTTTGAAATTAACCCATCAATTCACTTCTTTGTGAAAGCATTGTATTTTGTTAAATGAAAAAGAGAAGAGAAAAAATGTCCTTCTACAAGTATTTCACATGAGAACAATACAAAAAGCTCGGGGGAACATTTTACTTGAGGATGATGTAGATTCGGATAGCGTTGAAGTGATTTCAGAGGTCTCTTCTTTCCACTCAGGGTGGCCATTCATGTATTCCAGGGCTATCTTAGCAACCTCTTGGTGGGCTTTTCTTTTGTTATTACAAACCAGGGAACCTCGAAATGTACGTCCGTTCACATTTACAATACCCCTGTAACCTGAAAAGATGATCATTTATATTAGGATAAGCGTCCATAAGTACATTCGATAAAGAGATGTGGATTCTGATCATTCTGATAATGTATTAAAACAAATATCAATTCTAATGGAATTCATGGTTTAATTACCACTAGCTTCAGTTTCCTCTGTAAATTCAGGGTCTGGCATGTTTCTTTTTCGGGCCTCTTCAAACACGTGATTCTTGAACTTGAGTACATCACTACTGAACACTGGGTCTGCGGATCACAATCAGTTCAACATATACAGTCAATAAAAATATAATAATTTACACATGATATATACATGGACAGGACAGATCGTCATGTGATGATGTCAGAAACTGGATCCAGTATTAACACTACACTAAATTCTCTAAACGTGACATAGATAAACTGATAGCCTGCTGCAAGAGTGTAATATGAAAAAATGCACGCCTTCTACAATCATGGTCACGGCACAAGCCTGAAGAGGTCGTTGTGAGAACTCCTTGGCATACTGTAGTAAAAAAAAATGCTGTGACATCCCGATGACAACTCAGTTGGAAATCTTTCCGCTCTGCGCCATGCTTGTAATAACCCTAAAGACGTGTTGGTTACGCTGTTAACCGGTCAATGCTGTTGTTAATACTGTACGTCCTTATTAAGTTCTTCCTGTGTCTTGCTCCAACCACATCCTTATCAGTTACTGTACTTACCATGTCTTTAACAGTTTCTGCTGCGTTCCTGCCATTTTCTTGCAGTTGTAGTGGGAGCGTGGCTCAATGTGACAGATGTAAAACAATAACTTTTCGATGATTTCCTCAATTTTAACCTTTGTAACAGAACTGATATGGAGCTACCTGTACATCTACAGTCCATCTGTTTCTTCAGAGCTAAATAAGGCGTAGATTAGTGGTTGGCTGCTAACAGATAACCTAGCCGTATTGAGCCCTAAGAAATGAAGCAAGAACATTGATTACTGAACAAAAGTACACTTCCGCCTTTCCATGCGATGTGATAATTTGACTCGAATCTGATTATTTAACATCTGTACAAATTTTCACATGCCTTTTTCCTTGAATCAATTAAAAATTACAATATTGCAGGTATAAGTTTAATCTGTTTCTGCCTCATCTTCATTCATCTTTCACCCACCAGGTGCAACATCTTCTAGCCGGTCCACTCTGTCGGCCAGTTGGTTGATATCCTCCTCATGTTTGTCGACCTTCTCTTGTATTTCATTCAAACGATTTACTTGAGGGCGCAAATTCTCCAGCAAATCTTTGTTTTGGTCCAGAAAATCTTTCATGCCTTGCAGCTCTCCCTGAAATTAAAACAGACATAAAAAATACACCAGATGTTTGCTTAACAAAATCATGTACTTCAAAAATATTTCACAGATTTTTATTGTATTTGATTAAGTGCATGAATAGTCATTCAATCTAGTCTTACTTTAAGCTCAGCGTCTTGATCTTCTTCATAGCGTTGTGCCAGGGACTCAATCTTCTCCTTTAGGGCTTGCTGCTCTCTGTCTAGCAGCTTTAGATTTTCCTCCTTGCTGTCTGCTGTACTCTGGGACATCCGTCCACTACACTTCTTCAAAATGTTGTTAAACTGTATGACACAAAATAATACAATACCGGGTTTTTTTGTTGTTGTTTTTTTTGGTTACCATCCAAGCCTTGTTCTGGACTCTCTAAACTATTTTCTTAAATCTATTTGCAAAATAGTTGCTGTTGTGTTATGTCTAAAATGAGTGATACCTGCTGTATCTTTGTTGATATTGTTTTAAGGCCAGGTACACGATTCTCAAGACTCTTAGCCAGATCCAGAACATTCTTTATACCGTCAGTCATCTCCTTCTCGCTGAACCTAAAGTCAGGGGAATGCATCACGGTGTTTCTCACATTGATGACCTTCATGATGATCAGAAAAAAAGAAACATGACATTCTATTTTTCTTAAAATCTTTCCTATATAATACATAAAATATCAGGTTTTTGTCTATGCATATATGGACTCAAACACAAACATGCATGTGATGTAAATAATTACCTTGGTGAGATGCTGGTCCTGTGTAATGCCTTTAAAGTGCTTGCAGTGGTGCATGAAGTTTAGAATGGAAGAGATGTCAAGCTGGTCAAAACTGTGATGGTTTTTTATTCCTCGTAGCATATAAACCTGAGGAATACAATACAGACTAGAGGAGGTTACATCAAAATCAATGCAAAAAACACGTAAAAGGAATTTTAGGAGCCATGTCACTGTGATGGGCGTGCGCCTCAATCGTTGTCGCCTCGCTTACTCCATAGGCTCCCTACGTAGGTGCATTTCTTGGCTCATTGCAGAGCACATATAGTTTTTATTATAGGTCGCATGTGGTTTAATTTCCTGAATGTGTGTTTACCTCTAGCCACAAATTGTTGTATGTGGCTTTGCATGTTCCCCCTGGGATTTGGGCAAGGGTAATGTGTACCCTTTGACCCCAAGTGGTAAGCTAGGTCTAAATCTACAAGATGAAAAGCATGGTGCCATTGATGTTATGAGGACCATATTGACATGCAACTTGAAGCCTTGGAATCGTACTTGTTCATACAGAGTGAATTCCCATTGGTGCAGTCAACTGGCAGTTAAGGTAATATAGAAAAGCATCAGCCAACGTAAAAAAAAATGGACTAAGACAGGGCTGTTTAATATTAACCAGAAAGGGCCAGCAAGCAGAAGCCACATCTGATTCCACCTGTTTAAGTAGTTGTTGTTGGCTTTCAATGGAGTATCTGGTGTGGCATCTGCTCTATTAGAAAGAAAGCCTGCACTACACACTGGCCCTTACTGGATAAGACTGGACTAATACATTAATAAAAGAAACAATATAATTAATTTTAAAGAATTCACCTCAACCATCCACAAGAATAACAACGATGAAATATGAGTTAAGTGTGCTGATCAGCACTTACCTTGGCCACTTCCCACTTGTCTGTAGGCCACAGGCATGACTGGCAGTTACCCCATGGTATATCAATAAGTTTATGATTGTGGTTCTTCAAGATTTCATCTTTCCATTTCTCACACTTATCACAAATTGGAAACTGTGGAGAGCAATGTTTATTAAAGAAACACTAAAGACACAGATGTGTATCTGACATTTCTAAGAATATAGTCTCATACAGAAGAACTGTTTTCAACTTGTGTTTATGTAAACCTGAACATGACAAGTTAATTAAGGTCTTGTTATGTGTTTAATTCATATTAAAGTTCTTAATAGTTCTACAAAATAGGAAAAAATAGGAAAGATGCGTCAGCACGGCATCCGGCATAAAACCTGTGCCAAGTTGTGTGTGGATCGAATGGCCCGCTGTGGCGACCCTTCGACAGGAGCAGCCGAAGGACTAACAACAGCTAACCAGGGATTAAAAAGTTCTATAAAGTGTTTAATAAGCCTGTTTCATTCCATGTTTTAAGGTCTGAATCAATAAATAGCTTGTTTTGCAAATCACTGAGCGTATGAATTAGTAATTTAAACGTTTTACTCACGTAAAATAAAATGCAATTTATTCTTCGTACATTTCTTTTCTTGGGCTTTTGCCCTTTCTTGGGCTTGCCACACAGGATCATTCGATACGCAACCCACTCATTTCTCTAGTCTTGGGACTGGCACTGAGGATGCCCTACATCTCACTGGCTGAGAATTATATATATATAGTATATAATACAAGTAGGTATCAAAAAGTTTCAAGACTACTTTTGTACGATGCCAACAACTGGCAGCACAAGGTGCGCCCACAGTCACAGGGAGCACCGACCATCAAAGGTCAGTATAGTTCAAGGTGTTTTGCATGGGGCACCCACTTCAAGAGTGGAAGACCATCACAGACGACGGTCTTCCTCGATGGAGAGAACAGGAAGACCTTCACCGAGCTGAACCCCACAAAAATGTCAAACCATTCTGCAACTTGTGCAGCGGTGTGTTATACAGAACAGCCCAGGCAATCCTCACGTGTGATTTGAACATGTGCCACGTTGCTGCCAAGCTTCTCCTCAGGCTGATGACCCAGGAGCAGAAGGAACATCGAAGTCTGCCAAGAACTCAGTCAGCATGTCGTGCATAACCCCATCTTTCATGTCGAGGATGACAACCCTGTTTTCACAGTAGAAGAGCCCATCTTTTTTTTCTTCTTCTTTTTAAAGGCCAAGTGCGTGCTCATCGTGTTCCGACATTCACAACGTTGTGCATTGAGAATTCATCACCGTCAATAGCAAATTCTACTGCAGGTTTTAAGGCGTATGAGGGACGTGAGGACGTAGGACGAAAAAAACAGAGCTAATCTTTAAACTTTTTGATACAGGGGCATACTGTAGGGATATGGGTGTTGCTCGATGGATCCAACAATGACAACCTGGCTCGAACCCTGGCATGCCGATCAGCAATCCAGAGGCTCAACCAACTGAACCACCAAGGCCCATTTATATATATATATATATATATATATATATATATATATATATATATTACTGTATTATTATTATTATTATTATTACATATTTTTTAAATACAACCATCTGATGCATCATTATATTTTCATCCATGGGGTTTTTATAAATATTACTAAGACAGTTAATAAACATTTTCAGTCCAGTTTGAATAACAATAATCATGTATATCTCTTGTATTAAAGATTGATTGATTGATTGATTGATTATCTCTGATCAGGTTCAGATCATTTGTTGCTCGGTTTGATTTTGGAACAAATTCATCTGCTAGATTTTACCTTTTTCGGTCTTGGTGGACATTTATGAAGACTACATTTACTTTCGCACACTTGGTCCTTTAATTTTTCCTGAAGAGACTTGTGATATTTTTCGGTTTCGTTTTCCACAAAGTCGCGAATGAGACTCCGCAGTATGTAGAGGCTCTCAGCCGCCTGCAGCCAGTTCCTGTAGTCCGCGTCGCTGAAGCGCTTGTACGAATCCATTAATCATTCAAAACACAAACTATTATTATTATTATAGTTATGATTATTACTATTATTACTACTTCTACTACTACGACGGTTGTTGGTGTTGGTGTCGGTGTGATAGAGCTGTCAGTGTGTCACACACCCAACAACCCGGCAGAGACCGGCAGCGCGCAGGGTTGCCAGATACCAATACTGTATTAAAATCCCTCCTTCAATGCTGTTTAAATTGACGTTGTTCTACTACGGTGGCCGACAAACGCACGACGCACGTGCTAGAATCGCTAAAAATCAGTTACATTAAAAAAAAAAAAAATACAATAAAAAAAAAAACGGATCTTTTCAACCACTGAGTTTTCATATCAGGGGATATGGCAAATTGTGAAAGAATTATAAATCTCTCACAGTCTACACCGCTTTATCCTGTTATACAGGGTCGCGAGGGCCTGAAGCCTATCCCAGGAGACACCCTGGACGGGGTGGCAGTGCATCACAGGGCACACATCTACAGGCAATTTGAGAACGGCAATTAGCCTTACCTGTATGTCTTCGCATTATTTATTTATTTTTGTGAGAGAGAACACCAGAGAACCCAGAGGAAACCCATCAAGCATGGAGAGACCATGCGAACTCCATGCACACTGACCCTAAGGCGGGACTCGAACCCGGATCACGGATGTGCAAGCCACCATGCACAATGCTGCGAATGTCGATAAGCATGGCCTTGGTCGGGCTGCGGACCTGCCTTGCCTTTTTCAGTCGTGGAGATGATGGGCTCTTGCTTCGCCTCAGTGCCGTAACCGTACACCCAAGTTTCGTCACCGGTAACGATCCTCGACATGAAGGACGGGTCATCAACGGCACCCTGACAGAGTTCTTGGCAGACTTAGACGTGATGTTCTTTCTGCTCCTGGGTCAGCAGCCTGGAAGCGAACTTGGCAGCAATACGACGCATGTGCAAATCACATGTGAGGATTGCACCAGTTGCATGTCTTTTGGCTCGCTGACTTATGAAGGTTGATGGTCCCTGTGACTGTCATGCAGCCTTGTGTCATAACATTTTTTCATAAACTGTTGTTTGTGTACAAACAAGTTCGTAAATTTGAATTGAATATTGTGAAGGCATACATCACACAATGTTCTTTTTTTAGGATGTAAAAATTAAACTGCCCCTATGAAGTGGTTGCACCTTTTTTGCTCCAATTGCACCAAATGTTGAATCTACAGAGAGAGGGGAGGGGGGGTTTAAAAAGTTTGACCTTATATCAATATTTATGACCTTTTTTTTTTTTTTTACATCGAATTCAATTGCAGCATGTGTGGTATTAGGTTTCCTCTAAAGATGTCGAAAGTCAGACCATTGTTGATGCCATCATGTTACTGTCAAAAGATGTGTGTATACAATGTTTCGAGCCCCTCTGTATAATATATATTAATATTCACTCATTTTAATGTAAAGTGGCAATTGTTCTGGGTGGGAAATTGTACACATTTGTTCAAAAATAAAGGTGAATGAGAAAAGAATACGCATTTTTTTCCCTAACCTGAACAAGCTACATTTATTTGAATGTGACAATTGTAGTGGCAATGTGATGTGATGCATTATCCTGTTTTCCCAGTTCCTCTATTTATTAAAAAAAAATAAAAAATTCTGAATGAGACATAAAACAGTTTCCCAGTGAATCTCAAAATATGTACACAAATGTCAGTATATTCTATTACCTTACAAAGTAGTTACAACCATCTTTTTGTACTGTATCATGGGTTCTGTAAACATAAGGCCAATAATGTCAGATTACATTAATCTAATGTTGACCTCCTTTCTTTCTAACAAATGGACCAGGTCAAAGGAGCACAGTGAATTTTTGGGCTGTGACTTGCACATAATTGCATACTACTACAAGCTATAAATAGTTCCTTAAACCATCAAGTCAATGTGTACCATTGCAATGAACATGAAAACGGAAGCTCATTAAAAAACTGACTTAATATCCTGACAGTTAATACACAATAAAATCCAAAATGGATTTTGCATTAACATGCATTGGACCATGCACCAAGTCAGTCTTTTTATTTCTGTTGTCTCCGTAGCACAGTCATCTTTTTGCACTGTCAGCGTTTACTCCTTTCAGCTGTTTTGTCTCCATGACCCGAAGGCTCTGGAGTTCTGTCCTGAACTGCTCTTCGAGGTCCCTGTGGCTGCTCAGGAATCTATGGACATTCTGCATTTTCTCCTATACAAAAAGTAACAAGGAAAAAAAATCTTAGAAAAACTTATATTTATAGAAAGAATATAATCTATTTGAATAAGAAGCCATATTTGAGTATTAGCTTAGTATGTTGGCACAAAGATGGTAACAACACAGTACTTACAAAAAAAAAAAAGGTTGCTGTCTCTAATCGCTATAAATTATCTTTTTATTTTTAAACTTATGTAAAGTTCTGTAGGACTTACCGGATTCCCTTCAACATCACTGTTGCTTAAAAGGTGTCTCAGAGATTCCCTGAGCAATTCCGTCTCGCACTGGCTGATAGATTCAATCAATACTTCGATATCACTCTCTCCATCCACACTGTCCATCCCAGACATATGCAATGAAAGATCAACAGACAACATCTGAAAAACAAAAAAACAGTTTCTGAACTATTCATATCCGTTACCTTATAGTATATTAGCTGATGGATTACTAATGATGATTAGCATTTTTATCATACAGTTAAATTGTGGCCACTGATTTTATACATTATAGTGTCTATAATATATTCATCTCAATCGGAAGTAATGCATCGATCAGTAATACCACCTCCAGGTGAGCTGAACAACAATGATTACCAACTAAATACCAGCAATGTGGTCACAGGATCATGGGCACCTATGGCTCACCCATGCCCACAGGGACCAAAGATCAACCTGTCTAGCCCGATCCCACAAAACAGCCAATGCAGTGACAATTGCTTAAAAAAATTAATGCTGGCCATGATAGAAAAGCAAAGAATACCCAGGGCACCACAGCCCATGGTGCACAGTGCGCAGTAGGCAAAGAGTCAAACCAAACACTGCATGGATCCTCTGAAACCCATAACACCCAAAAGAACTGCCACTAATGTCCTGGTGATAGACACCATAGCACACCAATAGAGGTGTCTATGGAGTCATGGCTTGAGCCACCAAAACAGGAACTCAAAACCTTGATTGTTTTAATGTTACGGTCCAAATGTAAAAAATTGTACATTACATTTAAATCATTTTTTTAAATATTTTTTTTTGTCTAATCCCATAAAAAAATGGGTTAGATGTAACCAAGTGTGGAAATAACCACTGACTCATTCACTTCTGTTCTATTATTTGGAACTACGTGTATGGGACATGTGGATTGTACAACCCTACAAAGCACACTAGCTTTTGATTTAATGCAACTGGAGAATTAACCATGGAACCCGGGAAGCTGGCAGAGCTGATATTCTAAGTGCAAATATCAAAAGAAATTTACAGCACTTTCCAACAAACTTAATGATTTATTTTCTTCACCTTTTGACTACATCATAGTTGAAAGTATTTAAAACTACAGACATGTTCCAAAGTTAATACAGCTTCTTTTAATTAGATGTGTTTTTGCATAAAAACTAAAAAAGAAATGAAAAAATGTGGACAAAAAGAAAACTAAAAAATTATAGGGTAGGCGATACTAAGTATCCCCTATAGTTCAATAGCCTGTAGATTCACCTGTAGCAACAATAAGTTGAAGGAGTCATTTCCTGTATGACTTCATCAAATCATTGTTTAGAATTTTGGCCCATACATCTTGACAACATTGCTTCAGTCCATTAAAGTTTTTGGGGATTCGCATATGCACATCTCTCTTAAGGTCCCACCACAGCATTTAAGTTGTGACTAGGCCATTCTAAAACTTTCTTTTGTTTTTTCAGCAATTCTAATTTACTGTGCTTTGGATCATTGTGCTGATGCATGACTCAATTTCAACCAAGCTTTAGCTGTTGGACTGAGGAGTTTATGGTCGACTCAGTGACTGCAAGGTGCCCAGGTTCTGTGGCTGCAAAAACAAGCCCAGATTCTCACTCCCTCCGCTACCATGCTTGACAGTTTGCATGAGGTATTTCTGCTAAAATGCTATTTGTTTTATCTGAACATGGCACTGGGCATTAAGGCCAAACAATTGCACTTAGGTCTCAGGCGTACCATAATAGGCTTAGACTCAAACCATAAACCAATTGTACTTGTTCAACCTTCTTGTAATTGTGCTGTCATGGAGGATCTGATATGTAACTCTTGGGTTCTTGTGGTATTTCTCTAAGCATTGCACATTCGACGTTCAGGGGAATGTGCTGGGACATCAACTACTGGGAAGATTTCCACTTGTAAACATTCTTTCTCCATTTTCTCCTCTATTCTTAATCCAAATTGTTTTGAAATGGTTTCATAACCTTTTTCAGATTAATGCCCAGCAACTATTGCTTCTCTAATACTATTGCTTATTCCCAGGTGGACAAAATTGTTGGTACCCTTCGGTCAATGAAAGAAAAACTCACAATGGTCACAGAAATAACTTTAATCTGACAAAAGAAATAATTAAAAAAAATTATATGAATGTTAACCAATGGAAGTCAGACATTGCTTTTCAACCATGCTTAAACAGAATTATAAAAAAATAAATAAACTCATGGAACAGGCCTGGACAAAAATGATGGTACCCCTAACTTAATAGTGTGTTGCACAACCTTTTGAGGCAATCACTGCAATCAAACGATTCCTGTAACTGTCAATGAGACTTCTGCACCTCTCTGCAGGTATTTTGGCCCACTCCTCATGAGCAAGCTGCTCCAGTTGTTTCCGGTTTGAAGGGTGCCTTTTCCAGACAGCATGTTTCAGCTCCTTCCAAAGATGCTCAATAGGATTGAGGTCAGGGCTCATAGAAGGCCACTATAGAATAGTCCAATGTTTTCCTCTTAGCCATTCTTGGGTGTTTTTAGCTGTGTGTTTTGGGTCATTGTCATATTGCAAGACCCATGACCTGCGACTGAGACCCAGCTTTCTGACACTGGCCAGCACATTTCTCTCTAGAATCCCTTGATAGTCTTGAGATTTCATTGTACCCTGCAGAGATTCAAGACACCCTGTGCCAGATGCAGCAAAGCAGCCCCAGAACATAACAGAGCCTCCTCCATGTTTCACAGTGGGGACAGTGTTCTTTTCTTGATATACTTCATTTTTCCGTCTGTGAACATAGAGCTGATGTGCCTTGGCAAAAAGTTCAATTTTTGTCTCATCTGTCCATAGGACATTCTCCCAGAAGCTTTGCGGCTTGTCAACATGTAGTTTGGCATATTCCAGTCTGGCTTTTTTCAACAATGGTGTCCTCCTTGGATCTCTTTAGAAGTCTTTCTGGGCTCTTTTGTTACCATTCGGATTATCCGTCTCTTTGATTTGTCATGAATTTTCCTCGTGCGTCCACGTCCAGGGAGGTTGGCTACAGTCCCATGGATCTTAAATTTCTGAATAATATGTGCAACTGTAGTCACAGGAACATCTAGCTGCTTGGAAATGGTCTTATAGCCTTTACCTTTAACATGCTTGTCTATAATTTTCTTTAGAATCTCCTGAGACAACTCTTTCCTTTGCTTCCTCTGGTCCATGTTGAGTGTGGTACATACCATGTCACCAAACAACACAGTGACTACCTGGAGCCCTATATATAGGCCCACTGACTGATTACAAGATTGCAGACACCTGTGATGCTAATTAGTGGACACACCTTGAATTAACATGTCCCTTTGGTCACATTATTTACAGTATTTTCTAGGTGTACCATCATTTTTGCCCAGGCCTGTTCCATGAGTTTATTTTTTTTTTATTATTCTGTTGAAGCATGGTTGAAAAGCAATGTCTGACTTTCATTGGTTAACATTCATAGAATTTTTTTTAATTATTACTTTTGTCAGATTAAAGTTATTTCTGTGACCATTGTGAGTTTTTCTTTCATTGACCGAAGGGTACCAACAATTTTGTCCACGTGTGTATGTTGTGATAACATACACCTGAATGCTCAAAACCAGCAAACGAACAAAACTTCTACTTTTAGAGGTCTGCACACCTATGTATGATCAATGAATCACGGGCTGATGATGAGCTTTACACTGTTAGTCACTAACTGTTGGTCACCAGCTCTTCCAGTCCCAGTTAGTTAGTTCTTCTAGTTGTGTAAAGATATGTGTTGACGGAGCAAAATAATTGGTTAAATGAACAAACAGATCATAATTTGATTATAATGATGTTTATGAATGCATCAGAACAAAACCTCACTGTAATCATACTTCTAAGCGCTAATACATTATGCAGAAAAAACATGGTATTGGATTGGATAGTAGATTTATCATCTTTAACATCTCTTAACTGTAAAACTTTACACATGTATTCTTGTTGTTTAGTTTTATACCTCCTGGATCTGTTGACCTGCTGCAGCCACTTCTGGGACGTGGTGAAGGGTTAATAACAACTGCTCCAGGCTCTTCTGAAAGCGTGCCATCCACTCATTGGAGACCTGCATCTCACAAGAGTGCATTAGCTCGTTCCTACTGCGTATGACCTGGGGGAACAGGTGGATGTGATGGACACATCAGCCAAATGGATGAACCATGTATGCATGTCTCCACTACAGACAAATAAACTTACTTTAATCAGACTTAGAAAAGATGATATGTGGACAGTTTCACAAATCTGGAGCAGATTTTACACTAGCTTCAAGCTGAAAATCCCGCCGATTTTTTTTCAGACCCCATTTAAATCCTAGTTTCCCATCACCCTCAGGACAGGGAAAAAATCGTTCAAATAGTTTATTCATTTTATCCCCAAAAAACAAGCAAAAGACAAATATGAGGGCTTGTTTTTGTAATGCTTTTTTCTAAAGGACATTTTAATTCAATTACATAAAATGTACACACACTTAGTTAATGTTTTGTTATAGACTTTCTATTTCTCAAACGTAACATCATAAAAAATGAGGACTTTTTCAGAACACTTGGTTCTATTCTTTAAAATATATGTAATCGAAGTCTGAGTGTTTGGAGACATGTAGTACAATGTGCAATAGTGTTACACCTCTGTAATGAGCCTCTGGTTGATGAAGCTGAAATGGTCACAGAAGTTGAGGAGGTTAAGCAGTGCTGCCGCGTCACATTGATCTGCTCTGGATAAATTCGCAAGGCCTCGTTGCATGAAAGCCTACAAAACATTAAAAGTTCAACCTTTAAACAAATTTAAATCAAAATGAGTTTAGATGCTGAATGTGATATGAGAAGCTACTTACAAAAATTTAAATAATTAACACCAGACAGACAGACAGACAGACAGACAGACAGACAGACAGATAGATAGATAGATAGATAGATAGATAGATAGATAGTTTTATTAAGTTGATATTACCACAACATATTGATTAAGATTACCATAAGATAATTTAGAATTAACACGGAACTAAAAACTATTAAAATGATAAAAGTGTTATTCTTTATCTTATAACATAGGTCACATCTCGTCACTGGCAGGGAAAAAGTTACAAATTTTATTCAGTTAAATTAAGTTAATCATCTTAGTCTCATTTGTTGACCAAAGGTTTTTACGTTTTATGCTGGGTCACAACATACTCAAGTTTGGTAATGGCTGTATAAATATAATTTAAGAAATCAGGTAAGGTAGTAGTAAAGCATTTGTTTTTTTTGTTTTAGAATTTATATAATTTATATATTTAATATATTTAACTGTAATTCGATAAATTTGTAGTTTTGTACACCTCATCTTCTTTTATTGCAGTGAAATCATCATATTCTATCTTACTTTTCCATTTTAGATCACGGACATATAAGCACTTCAGTGCCCGTCCAACTGTGTATGGTTCTGTACATAATGAATATTAAACACAAATATTGAACAAATATTATGACGATTGCTTAAATTGAATTTACTATATTTCTTTTTTAATTATATTTTTTATATATTAAATTCAATTTGAATTTTTAAATTGAATTTATATATAAAAAAATATAATAAGCACCATAATAAATGTAATATAATATAATATCATTACATAAGATAATTATATAAGATATTATACTAGAGTAAAGAAGCAAATTCTTTTGTTTCATTCATATAATTTACTAAGTCACAAATGCAATTCTTGCTTAAAATATGTTCATTGCAGAGAGAGAGAGAGAGAGAGAGAGAGAGAGAGAACGTTGTTACTCTTGTATTTAAAGTTAGTTTGTATTGTTTTATCTGTGCTTGTTTTTTAAATGAGAAAAGTAATGTTATAAGGAACAGGTGACATTTAAATCATCGTTCATTTTTTATATAGGTTTAAAATTGTAACAAAATTGGGAAAATGTCAAAATAATTCGAGATACTTGTAATAAAATGGTGTTATTTATATAATCGTAACTGTAATCGAATCGGCACCGAGGTATCGCGATAACATCATACCAGGAGGTGACTGGTGATTCCCATCCCTATGAAACAGTCACTTTACACACCTTTGCCAGTTCCCAGTGTTCAGTAGGCCACAGACTGGGCCTGCAGTTTCCCCAGTTAATCACACCACCTGGTTTGGTGTGGTGTCTCAAAATTTCCCTTCTCCACTCATTACAGAGAGGGCACGCATAGTCAAACTGAAACAAAAACAAAAAGCATATCATGAATAGACAGGTTTCTGAAGGTATGGTTACTGAACTGATAGCATTCTGATGTATGTAGTGAGTTTTATTATAGCTGTTATAGTTATTACTAATAAACCTGATCAATACCTGGTTTCCTCTGGGTCTACAGTCGTTTCTGCACCTCTGTCCTCTCTGTAAGCCCAAGTTGTTTTTGATGAGTGTGTTGTGGAAATATCGCATTTCACTGTCTGCATATCCGCACAACCCATCCTTAACTTTCAGGAGGCAGTAACCCGCTTTTAACCAGTTCTTATACCCAGCTTCGTTCAGACGCGCAAATAAATCTTCGTGAACCATCTTTGTAAGGTCAACTTATACATGTAAACAAATATAAAACAGCTCTGGACGAAAGTTCACGGTTCAAATATCTGTGTCGAGATTATCAGTTTAGTTTATTATAGAAGTCGACCGCACCGCACAGATTACACTGAGCGCTCCAGTAGGTTTTGGTAAACATAAAGCGTTTCCGCGTTTACAAATGATGCATTATGGGAAATGAAGTCAGGAAGTACTTCTGCGCTTCGCGTTTTCATTAGTTCTGTGTTTCTGTGTGTTTCTGCGGTTTAATGGTTCCATGTTTCTATGAATATGTGGTTATGTTGGTCTATGGTTTGTGTTTTTTTTTTAAGCCGGTTTGAGGTGGTTGTAACTCAGTCAGCCTTGCTAACTTGTTTCAGCAAGGTTGCCAGGTCTAGCAAATATCTATAGATAGAGAGATAGATGGATGGATGGATGGATGGATGGATGGATGGATAGATAGATAGATAGATAGATAGATAGATAGATAGATAGATCTTTATTGGCATTACATAATACAGGTGCTCAGCAACGAAATGCAGTTTAGCAGTGCAAACATCAAGGTTACAGTGCAGGGTTACATATACACACTGTATAATACACTATATATATAGGTGTAATATCAGGGTGTAATATGTGCTTCCTGTTTGTCTTTTAAAGTAAAGCTGATAATCTTTTCCTATGCGTACTAGATGATAATGTTCCAGTGTCTTGCAGAGGCACACAGTCATGGGTAAACAGGGAGTACAGCAATGGACTCAGCATGCAGCCTTGTGGAGCGCTAGTGTTTAGAATGTTTTGAAAACATTTTCAAAAATGTTTTGAAAATGTGTGTGGGGGGCATGACAAATATGGACAAGTTGCTGTTAGTTGTGTTTAACCAGCAGTTGAAGGGCTGTTTTAAGTGCAAGACCGCCACTTATGTCTGCTAGAACACTCTCTCACATCCTTGACAAGTCTTACTTTTTTTCTTTCTTTCTTTGTCAGCATATATTTCTTTCTATGTACTTACATATGTAAATACATACAAAAATAAAATAGAAAGAGTAAAAAACATACACAACGCTAGTTTGTGCATGCGCGTGTGTGTGTGTGTGTGTGTGTGTGACATCTCGAGGTCACTCATTTTCAGCCCTGGTGGTTGGTGAGTGTGCAGCTCCGTCCTGTGTTTATCATGGTCTGAGAGGCAATTCGATTTAGGGATGATTTTGTCACTACTCAAAACTATCATTGCTACACCAACACTGTTTCAGTAAAGTGACATCTTATAGTCTCCTGCTCTTATAAAGTTCAAATTGTGCTTTATAGGTATGACTGTAACAACAATGTTGCCAAATCAACTAGGAATAAGACATTATATATGCAGATTATAAGGAAAATTCAGTAGAATTAAGATGCAATATTGATTAATTGATATAAATTACATAGAAAGCAACATATTAGAATAGTTAATTGTTAGTTTAGATTAGATTGGGGTAATTAATGTTTCTAGTTGGGAAAACTGGTAAGATTTTACACATTGGTGGTGAGTCAACTGAACCTGCTATCTCAACTTGTAGGTGTTTAACCATCCTCTTATGTTACATTTCTGGTACTATGTCTAAAATCAGCAAAGGAATAGCTTCAAAACAATTATTTATCATTCATTAAAGTCCATGAAAACATTGGCTTTAATATTTTTAGTGTGGCCCTCTGGGGCTTTCTTTTGACAGCATTTATTTTTTACCCTCAAGAGTATTATATAAATAAATGAAAGGTTGTTATTTTACCTGACTATTACTGATAGGTATTAGAACACATCTCTTAAATATTTTTTTTTCTATATTATTGTCTATAGTAACATCTATGGTGTTATGGGTCGGTTTTGACCCACATACAGTATAGAACACCATTGGCCATCTCCTGGTCACTGACAAGTGTAGGTGGCAGTCAACTTGTCCAGGTTGCCCGCTCCTCCTTTGTTTTTATTATAGTCCTGGATAAATATTTGCTTTTGTCACTTACTGATGACACAGCTGCATTTTTGTGAAAAGTGGAAATAAGTAACACACTCCAAGTTTTTTCTTAACAATATGAAACAACAGTGATGTAAAAGCACATTTTGAAGAAAGTGGAGTCCTTCACCTGCAAAATCTTAGCAGGCAGTCCGTGTTTATTAAAAATTTTTTACGTTGTGCCCACCATGGTAAGTTTCCTTCTGAGACGTTGAGACGTTTCCTTCTGAGACGTCATAGCTGGTAAAAAAAAAAATTTTAAAAATGTCATGTGATATTGTGATTCCGCAGTCCAGTACTCATATCAAGGACTACGCGTTTTATTCAGGGATGACACTCGCAGGTTTGCCTGTGTAAATTTGTTGTAATGTGTGTAATGTGTAATTTCTATGCAGAGCTAGTTTTTGCATCATTAGCTGCCTAGATTTTTATGCCATATTTGCCTGGCATGGTATGCTTACAGTTCACACAGTACATCCAGTCACACACACAAACCAGAGGGAAAATTCGATCCCTCAACCCTGTAGGTGCGAGAGAACGGTGTTAACCACTGAATCACTGTGACTCCTCCCTTGTTCACATAATTTGTAATTTCATTAGCAAATTTGATTTGCACTATTCCTACAAAAACCGTTGTGAAAATTGGATCAGAGTCAACTGAACCTGCTATCTCAACTTGTAGGTGTTTAACCAGTTGGAAGGCTGTATTAAGTACAAGCCACTTGTGTGTGCTAGAACACGCTGCCACAAACCTTTTTAAACAATTTTTTTATTAAGAAACGCAAGGTGGGAAGACGGGACTATTATTATGAATAAAATGATAAATAATTATTATAATTGCCTATAATATTATTTTTATGGATTAATTTATCCTATATTATAATATGTATATATTATGTGTTTTCAAGATACACACTGGGGGAAATTGACTTCTATGTGTTTTCTTTTCGTTAACAGCACTCTCGTCTGCTGCGCTTAGTTATATGACTTATATGAGGTATGAGTTATGCATATGCACTCCCACAAAAGAGTGGTTTATGGTCAGTGTTATGGATTTAGCAAGGAAATATGATGTAGATCGTTTGTGCTCACTTAAAAGTAATGAAGTGCTATTTTCTTTTTCTTGCTGGCACTGTGAACAGTCATTTGAAAATGATGTCATGTGCTAAACTTATGGAAATCTTTCTGAAATTGCTAGTAGGAATTGAGAGTTGAAAGTGCTGAGCGTTAGTCTGTGTTGTTAAGTTGTCTAAACTGTGGTCAAGTTAATCCAAATGTACCCTGAATCTACTGAAAATATACTGTATATACATTTTCACATGACAACAATTATTAAATATGAATTGTTATCATTCACATAATAAATTTACTATAAATTTACGGATTTACCCTAACTCAAAAGTTACATCACAAAATAAATCATTAGCATGGAAAGCTTAGTAGAAACAAGTATTCAAAGTATTTAGACCATTTATCCAATTAATTTATTTAGAATGCCAATGGAAATATACAAGGCATCAATAAATACAAGATATTTTACTTACAGCTATTTACATAAGTTATTTACAAAAATAAAACAAATTACAATGAAAACAGCTCCGATGGCAATTTATGTCAAATGAACTATGTTAATATTACTAAAGCATTGTATAAATAAAGAATAGTAATAAAACAGACAATACAGTATTAATACAGTACAGATCAAAAACCAGTATTGATGAAGTTCAAATTAAGCACATAATCAAGTCACATAATGTGAAGTTCATGTTTTGTTATGAAACGATTTTTATACTTAAAAGGATGCTACAGGCATGCTGGTGTCTGTAATTGGCTCTCTGGGAGACGCAGCTGGTTTGTCCAACTGTCTGTGCGCATATTGCTGATAGTAATAGGAAGGTTGTGTCCCCATCTGGTGAAACACAGGGGCATGTGGGTAACCTTTAGCTTGGCTGAAGACTGTATTACAACTGTAGTCTCTAAAGGGCAGCCTTTGGTTGGTTACAGCTGGATGGCGGCCATAGCCCAGTGTCCGATATGCTACAGTGTACCCAGTGTTGCCCAGGTGAGTGCTGGTAGAGTGTGTTGGAATCTCTTTGGTTCTGCACATTCCAGGTCCCATTGGTCCAGTGTACAAGGAACCTAAGATGTGATTAAAATACAGAAATTCAATTAAGTGTCACTATATTTTACTACATCTTCGTACACTCAATTCAATAAATTAGATGCTTAATTATAGGTGATTTAATGCAGCTAGTATATTTAACATATAAAGAGATAAAAGATAAATCACAACTTACTGCTAGCTCGCTGGTGGCCAATGTTAGCAATATTCCGCCTGGCTTGTCCACTGTCGGAGTCGCTGTCATTGGAGTCGCTGTCTCCTTTGCCACTGTCCTTCATGCTTCTCTGATCAACAGATCCCATTTCACTGTGAATTAATTAACAAAATAAGCACGACGCCCAGACTTGCAGTGATAGCCATGCCAAAAGATGTCTTTTGAATGTTTCGTGTACGTGTAAATTCAACAAACCTTCTCTGAAGTGTATATTTCTCTCCTTGCCAAAGAGAGACCGGCTCGAAATGACCTTTAGCGAGGAGCGGTCGAAACACCTAAGAGAAAAGACATGACAGTAAGTACTCACATATTTCTACTTTTTTTTTTTTTTTACGTTTCTATGAATAAATAAAAATGGACCGTATAGATCTTATTCATGAGTGTTACTTACCTTACTGTCAGAATCTCTGCTTTGTTCATCTTCATAAGAAAAAGACGATTCATCTCTTGAAGATGAGATCTGCTCAGTGACTGTCACGCTACCTCCAGAGAGGCTGCTGGAATCTGTCGAATCAATACTGTCTGATGGTAATTCAGTCCTTTTGAAGTTTCCGTCAGATATTTTACTGATGGAGCTGACATTTCTCTGGACGTTCCTGCGTGAGAGCGCGACAGCCATGATGGCAACCAGCAACACAGCGCAAGCAGCACCCAGAAGCCCGATGATGATGAAGGAAGCATCGAAATGAAGCAAATCCTGTTTTTGACTGGCCTCAGGAATGATCACCACTTGATCTTCTAATGGCATGGCCTCTGAAACCACAAAGCAAATTGAGGCTTTGCGGAAAAGCGGACTCCGGCCATTGTCTTTCACTGCCACTCTGACGTGCAGTGTGTCTCCAACTTCAAGGGCCAGGTCACGCTTTAATGTCATCTCACCTGTATTTTCATTTATCCCAAACAGGAAGGCCTCATCTTCAATAACGGTATAGGAGAGCTCAGCGTTCAGTGTATCATCATTATCACGACCTTCAAGTTTCAGGGCCACGTAACCAGCAGGAGCGTTGCATGGTAGAGATATTTCAGCCGAGCCGTTAATGAAGACCGGGTGAACAAAGAAGGGTGTGTTATCATTCTCGTCCACAATCCTGACCTTGACCAGAGCCGTGCTTGAGAGTGGCGGGGAGCCTCCATCTGTTGCTTGGATGTACACTTCGATCTGTTTGACATGCTCATAGTCCAGAGGCTTCACTGTGTAGAGAGTTCCGGAAGCTGAGTCTACTGACAGAAAAGAACTCACGAGAACACGTTCAGATTCATTTTCAAGAAGCTTGTAGGTCACCTTGCCATTGTCTCCTTCATCAGGATCACGGGCTACCAAGGAGGCCACGTAGGATCCTGGCGCTTTGTTCTCCATGACTGAGATTTCAAAGACCTGTTTGCTGAAGGATGGAGCATTATCATTCTCATCACCGACTCGGATTGTGTACTGGGTGAAAGTTTTAAACGGCGGCGCGCCGAGATCTTCTGCCACCACAGTGAGGTTGTATTCAGGGATCTTCTCGCGGTCCAGCACGGACGTGGTGACGATCATGAGGGTGTCTCCGTACGCCTGCTGGAGTCGGAAGTGCGCGTGCCCGTGCAGACTCACGCGCACGTAGCCGTTTGCGCCCGAGTCTCTGTCCGTGGCGCTTACGAGCGCGACGAAGCTTTCCACCGCCGCCGCCTCGGTGATGTAGGCCGTGTCGCCGCTCCTCGAGGCCATCGGTTTGATCGTGACTTCCGGCGCGTTGTCGTTCACGTCAACGATTTCCACGGTGACCGCGCAAGTCGAAGGAACCGCGTTCGTGCCCAGATCGTACGCCTTCACGCGCAGCTCGTACGACTGTCTCGCTTCGTAGTCGACCGGAGACTTTAAGATCACCGCTCCACTAACGGGATCGACGTCGAAGGTGCTTTTGATCTCGCTGGATTCGCCGTCTGCGAAGTCGTAGCGCACGTCCCCGTTTGCGCCTTGGTCGGGGTCGAATGCTTGAACTCGGATTAAAAGGAAACCAACAGGCGCGTCTTCGTGCAGCTCGACTCTAATCGTGTCGTGCGCGAACTGCGGACTGTTGTCATTAGAGTCCAACACTGTCACGCGCACCGTCACTGATCCGGACTTTGCCGGACTTCCGCCATCACTTGCAATGACTTGGAACGTGTAAGAATCTTCAAGCTCCCTGTCAAGCTTTTGCGTGAGCACGAGCTGAGCAAACTTCTTCCCGTCCTCACCTGTTCCCACCTCAATGTCAAAATGGCTGCTGTTGATGAGCTGGTAACTTTGGATGTAATTGTTTCCGACATCCAGGTCGGTGGCGACTTCTATCGGAAAGCGCGCGCCCACGGCCTCGTTTTCTAAAGCCTCCAGCCGCGTCTCGCCACGTGGAAAGACAGGAGCGTGGTCGTTAACGTCCCGGACGTGGATCTCGACGTGGAGCAGGCGGAACTTCTCCTTGTAGAAAACCACCACATCCGCGGTGATCACGCATTGTGTGGACGCGCCGCACAGACGCTCCCGGTCAATGCGCGCGCCCACCGTGAGCAGCCCGTCGCTTGGGCGCATTCGAATGAGTGACGCATTGCCCTCTTGCATGAACCGAAAGCTCGTCTGCGGGTCTTCGGACAGGTCGATCTTCAGATCCGTTGAAAGATTTCCGATAAAGGTTCCTGGCGCGTCTTCTTCGTACGTGTAATATTTTGTTGTTGTGCCTCTCGCTGTCCATGCGCCAAAGATCAGAACTAAACTAAAACTTAGTAGCAACTTTTCAAAATACATTTTTCCTAAGCGTTCAAGTAAGTAAATACTTAAAACCAGTTAGAAAGCATTTAAAACCGATTCAGACAAACCCGTGCATGTATGCGCGTTGTTCTCCAGGCGGTCGGTGTGTATAGAAGGTGTGCGCGAGCGCTCCATTTTAAACCTAGAGTTTACGCAAATGAGGTGTTCCACTGACCAATGAGCTTGCTCTGATTCACCAAAAGGTATTCGACGTCATGTCCAAATTTTCAGGAGTGCAGACAAATGTGCCAACATTTCTTCTTTACAAATTGCATCCTTATGTTCTGGCAAACCGGAGTGCCAAAATTAGACAACAGGTGTTTTCGCTCTGCTGAACCCGATTACAGAGTGTATTTACTTAATACTCTAATATTATTATATTGTAATTATACTATGGCATGACAAAGAAAACAAGCACTACACGATAGATAGATAGATAGATAGATAGATAGATAGATAGATAGATAGATAGATAGATAGATAGATTTATTAATGTAGAGACAGTAACACAAAGACAGAGCTGTATAGATGTGATTGCACACTGTATATCTTACATAATCAGTATACATAGGGTTATATAAGATTTATGCTAAGAAGAAAACCCTACATAAGCATAGAAATCAGTTTTAAAAGTTTAAAAGGGCTCTAATAAGTGAAGTTAATTGCAGTGCCAGCTTGATGTGCAATTGTGTGTGGCAAAATGGCAACTTCCTGTGCAAATAGTATTAACTGTGCAAAGAACAGCATGAAAGTCACAATGGAATTGAGTCTGTGCGTAATGGCAAAGTATATGTACAGTAATACTGAGAGTACCTGAGCGGACCATGAAGATAACAGTTGAGAGAGCACACACACGCACATCACTAAATCTTTTTTTTTTTTTTTTTTGCATACGACATTATACAAATATTTTATACACGGGAATATTCCTTAATCCCAATACGACTTCAAACAAAACACGCGTTATATCCCGCCCTGTATATTTATAGTAAATATTTACCGCCCAGAATACACTTTCTTTTAACAACAGCACTGCTGAAGATTTATGACGTTCACATTTACATGCCTAGAATATAAAACAATTTCTATGGATTGTGGCATATTGCTATATTCATACATATGATCATTAATATATCTTAATAAAGTGATATCGAGAGTGTGTGTCTGAGTGTGTAAGGGAGAGAGAAAGATGCGCGGGCGCGCCCTTTATATTATTATTATTATTATTATTATTATTATTATTATCAGTAGTAGTAGTCGTAGTAGAAGCAACAGTAGTACTATTTTGTTACCAGGGGACTGATTAAAACAACCCTGGCACCGTCTGTAACTGTTTTTTAAACTATTATTTAGATGTCATGCTGAGACTAAACTTTTGTGCACATTTTGAAGGCAACAAACGGATGGGTGACAAGTGAACACGGTTGTAGGTAGGTTGGCAAAAAAAAAAAAAAAAAAAGGTTTAGCGCCGCCGTGTGTGTGTGTGCGTGTGTGTATGTGTGTGTGTAAATGTGTGTGTGCTTGGCAAGTGTGACCGTGCCATCTGTCAGACGGGTGAAGCATGAGGTGTGAACACGTCGCACCCTGTTGCTCCTCACACTTTAGAGTATTGAAGCGCAGCCCCTTAACAAGATTTTCTCAGACTGGCTAGTCTACATCATGGAGAGGCGTGCACAAAGGTATTATATTAGACTGACTGATTTAATTAATGGTCTAATGAACCTTCTATCCCAATAAACAATTCAACTAACGAATACTCACCAATTTATCAGATTCCCACAAGGAATGTTAGCTTTCTCGCTGCAGGGGTCAGAATTCTCCTTTATTAAGTTTAACTAACCAGATAACACGAGACTAGAGAAAGCACTTAACGTTGCTTTGGAATTTCTTTGATTAGCTTGGATTGGAGAGCTGCCTCTTTACAGACAATAGACCACCAAGAACGGCGGTTGAGAGCGTTAGAATCGAACCAGAGTTTTGTGTAGTGTGTATATATGAAAAATATTAAATATGTATAAAAAATATATAGGAGGGGAAATATCAGGTAAACTAATGAGATGTGTAGATCTGAAGTCCATGTGTCAGTTATGAATTTATTTTTATTACTATAGACACCTGTAGAAGTATATCCAGATTTAAAAAAAAATATATATATATATATATATATATATATATATATATATATATATATATATATATAATGATGTCCCTGAACATCAAAGACTTAGAATCTCTACGTTCACCTTCACACTTTATAACGACGTAAATAATAAATAATAAAAACAATAAACATGCAAATAAAAATGCATTTAAAAAATGCAGTAGGAAGCAGAACTTAATGCTTTGGTACAAGAGTTATACAGCAAGCGCATCACACATTATTTCTGTTACTTTATTAATTTATTTAAACGCAAATATTCATACTAAAAAATGAATGCTACATAGAAATAAATCAGTTGAAATACAACAACAAGATACAAATAGGAAATAGGTGTTTGAAATGTTATTCAAAAATCTTTCAATGTGTCATGAAAAACAGCATTTTGAGTTCTGGATTTGGGATGAATGACACTTCACGCAAAACAAAAGCCGTGCTCTATAAATCAACTGGACTTAGACAGAGTGTTGAGTTAACACTGGGGATGTTCAACGGACACAATTGGGACTAATTGTCAAGCCTGCGGAACTTCCTGCGCACAAAAGCGCCTCTTAACGCAGTTAGTGAACGCAAACCAAGCCATTCAGAAAGACTGCTCGAGTGCTGGCCTTTAATTAACAAAAGCACACACAGACACACACACACACACACACACGATTCACTGATCCATACTCTTTGGACATTCCATTACTTGTCAGATGTGAAGCTCTATTGTCTGTGCACGTCTCACCCAACAGGACGCTGTTAGGGCTAATTTGCTCCTAAAGGGTTCAGCCTATTGTATTAAACATGGCCAGCCGATTCAGTCCTGCCTGCAACCTGTTACTTGTCCGACATACGGTGTCCGGGAGTGTACGTGGAAATCCGTTCTGCGTTTTGTTCTCTCACGCACAAAAGGTCAAGCTGAAATGTGTGAAACACCCCAGTTTTTATATATAAATTCCTAAAGCTAAAGACTACAACATCTGCAGAAATATTACAATTCTTCAGAGGTTTATAACTAAAGTGACCAAGGAGATGACGAATCACCCTGTATAGGCTATACAAAAAGTTTCACATGGCTTCTTAAATCATTAGGTGAATACTGTCTCGTCGCACCTCCAGGGTCCTGGTTATACAGTATGTGGATAGTGACATCCTATACAACAGTTTGTGCCACATGTGGGTATGGCAATCAGGTGCCCACAAATTTTGGCGACCTGTATATCTTATGCATATTTTAATGTTTTTTTCTGCTCTTCCACATAAACTTCATTTATGAATATACTGTATGTGTTTTATATATAAATACATTTACGTGTTATATTAGAATGTGATATAAAATAGCTGGGGGAAATATCAGAGACAACTATAACTCATCTGCTAAGATCTGAAATGTGAATAGATCTGAAGTCAATGTGTCAGTTGAACTTTTCTTGTATTTTATGTCCCTGAGCATCAAAGACTTATAACCCCTCCATGTTACTCTAAGTTTACCTTCTGTTTATAATGAATAATAGATAGATAGATAGATAGATAGATAGATAGATAGATAGATAGATAGATAGATAGATAGATAGATAGATAGATAGATTTTTTGCAATATTTTTCACTTCATGCCGCCTTAGTATCTATATATAAGGACATCATATATTTTTTATTCACATTGTGTGAATAACTTGGTAAGATTCTCATTTGATGAGAGCTGACATAAGTTGCCAAACTTCTTCCTGGTTGAAGATATTGATCAACTACAATAGTCCAGGTGCTAAAGAATCTGTTGCTAATCAACAGAAATGACATACACAACATTAGAATTTGAGTCTGAAAAGAGTAAGTTAAAGTTTTGCCTATGGATACTATACTACAGAGAGAGAAAGAGAGAGAGAGATTAACATGCTTGTCCTTATGAAGAGCTTCTGTGACAACTCTTACAGAGTTCAACGTTTCACAAATGAATAATTTATTGGAGCATGAAAAGCACACTTGCAGCAGACTATATTAAAAGTAAACTATTAAAAATATATAGTATACACCAGTGCTTCTCAACTCTGGCTCTAAAGGATGACTGCCCTGCATGTTTTAATGTTTTCTCAGCTTCCAGCACACATGATTTAACTAATCAACTAATTATCATCCTTTTCTTAAATGAAGTACATGTGGTAAAGCACTGAAATATGCAGGGCAGTGTCCTCCAGGAATAAAGTTAAGAGCCATTGATTTACACTGAATGGCCAAAATGTTGGACACGTTATTGCTATACCCACATGTGGCACAAACCTGAAATCAAACAATTGTATAAGAAGCCATTGCATGCTGTAGCTTTATAATTTCCTTTTACTGGAACTAAGAGACCCAAACCTGTTCCAGCATGACAACGTTCTTGTGCACTAGGTAAGCTCCATGAAGCTCTGGTTTGCCAAGGTTGGTGTGCAGAACTTGAGTGGCGTGCACAAAGCCCTAACCTCAACCCCACTGAACACTGATGAACCAGAACACTGCCTGCACCACAGACAATGATGTCCTGACATCAGTGTCTAACCTTACTAATTATGCCACATTCCAAAGTGCTTTGGTGAAAAGTTAGTGAAAAACTAAGTAAATACTGTTCACATAAAAAGAAAGGATTTGACCTGTATCTGTTTGTTCCGGTATAATAGAACACTTCCTGAACATCCTTGACAAAAGTCAAATGTTTACTGTCTCTATTTATTCTTTGCTGAGTTCTCATTAATATGCCTCTTAACATCAATGGAAATTTGTGAGTGATAGAAAAAGCTCCTGCTTTTTTTTTGTTTGTTTGTTTGTTTGTTTAGTTAAGAGAATAGTATAAAAGTTAGCACTATAGATTCCCGTCTGTGTGTGCATGGAGTTTGCATGTTCTTCTCGTGATTGGTGGGTTTTCTCCAGGTTCTCCGGTTTTCTCCCACAGTCCAAAGACATGCAGATCAGGCTAATTGGTGTTTCTAATTAGCCTAATCTTGCTCGTAGTGTGTGAATGAGTATGTGAGTCTTATCTGCTATCCAATATCACATAAATGAGAATGAGTCTGGTTCCTCTCAAGGGTTCTTCCTACTTGCCATCTCAGGGAGTTACCTTACCTTACCTTGCCATCAACGCCGCTTTGCAACAATGACCGTTGTTAAAAGTGCTATGCAAATATAACTGAATTGATCTGAATTAAATTGACTCCACTTAGGCAGCACGGTGGTGTAGCAGGTTAGCACTGTCGCCTTGCATATCCAAGGTCCGGGTTCGATTCCCAGACAGGTTTGATTCCTGTCTCTGTATTTGTGGAGTTTGCATGTTCTCCCTGTGCTTGGTGGGTTTCCTTGCACATTCCAAAGACAAAGGTTAATTGGCGTTCCAAAATTGGCTGGAGTGTGTGTATATGTGTGTGCCCTGTGATGGATTGGCACCCTGTCCAGGGTGTACCCTGCCTTGTGCCCTAAGTCTCCTGTGATAGGCTCCATGCCCCCCATAACCCTGAAAACAGCATGAAGCTGTATACATGATGAGTGAGTGAGGATTTCATACTAAATAATGATCTTTGTATAGCAATTTCATACCCCCGCTTTGTTCCCTGGGATAGGATCCAGGCCTCCCCCAGGTGAGTGAGTGAGTGAACCCACTTATGTCTGAGATTGCCAAACTGAAGAATGTTGCCTTGTAGCATCTGCACCCAAGTTACCGTTAACTTTATATAACGAAAACGCAACACCAGTGAACAAATTGGCACCAGGTGAGTATTTCACTATAAACACCATTCAAGCACCGATGCATTGTTCTTAGCATGAAAATAAATCAAATTCTGACATTTCTATACCCCTGACACCTGTATGACAAATGCTTTTTGGGCAAAATTAAGCCTGGTAAGTCGTGTTCTTTCAAACATGTTCCTAAGATTGTTATACATGTCAAAGTTAAATTGTATACAAGCATCTGCTGAGGCTTGGAACAAGTTCAACATGTAATCCTTTCAGACATCCTCAAGGATTTTCGCACATCTAGCGAGGCCATGCGGTGTTCCAAAATAAATAAATAAAAACAAACTTAAAAGCCTATGAGAATTCTGCTCAGGAGCTCAGAGAGTGGAACAAACACGGTTTTAAGATAAAAGTAGAAAAGGCTCTGAATATGTCTGTTTTGATTAAGCAACATAGGCTTCGAGAAAGAGAGAGAGAGGGAGAGAGAGAGAGAGAGAGAGAGGGAGAGATTAACATGCTTGTTCTTATGTAGAGCTTTTGTGACAACGCTTAGAGAAGTTAATTGCATTACATTGAATTAATTATCCTCCCATTGCAAGTGCTATTCCTGGGACTGTCCTGTGTGTACTCTCAGCCAGGACAATGAGAAATCTAAGTCTGGTGAAAATGCCCAGACATTTTATTAATTCTTGCAGACACAGATGTTCATTTAAAGCAATTACAATTAACAATAAAAATTAAGGCAATTGAGTTGCAACTAACGGTGGATTTGGGGATAATCCAGTTATTAAGTAAGCTGTCTTAAAAGATTAATGTGCCGTTGTTTCATCCATCAGACTGAAAATGTCCGAAGGTTTTACTAATTTCAGCAACAGATGTCCAACCATTTTACACCTATGGACACTTAGGGACTGGATCCAGATTTAATATCCAGCACTATGTACAGTATGGTAAAAAAGAAATGACATGTAAACCCTGTTTGTGGAACTCCTGTATATTGCTAAAATGGGATCTATTTAATATTCCCGGATTAAACCAGAGCATTAAACAGGAGTTTGGTGTCTGGTAGAGGTTTCATGTGACCTCAAATTGCTTGCGGTTTGACACGTCGGCAGGGCGCTAAAGCCAGATCACAGACGCCATTAGTGTCTTGAGCAGTCTCTCTAAGAGCATTAGAGCTTAGTCAGTCAGGATGAGCCAAGTGTTTAGGTGCGAGTGCAATCAGATGTGTTGTTTTGAGGAGATGAGGTGCTGCAAAATGACATCTGAAAACGAGAATCGTGTTATCACTTGTGGAACAGAACTTGATGCAACCACCAGATGAGATGTGAAATTTCTACAAACAAAAAAAAAAGAAGAAAAAAAAAAGACTGCAATTCAGGTCAGAATCCTGGAATATGGGTCACGTTTGGTGATATGAAGTGATACGCACAATCATTTCTTTTTTATATATGTGGAATTAGTTACAAGCTATAAGTTACTTCAATTTCTAATTGCATTTATAGTTCTGTTGTAAAATCTAGTATCCATATATAGATAAGCATTATGTACTGTATAAGCACTGCATGCAACATACTAAGCAATTAATACATTTAACATTTCCTAAATACTTTGTTAGCTATTTCGCATAAATTTATTGATCATGGGGAAAACATTTAAAAACATTTATCTGAATTACCAATACTGCTACCAGCCAATACACGTCATTTTCATTAAATTTAGCACAAAATAGACGTCCTTATACTAAGTAAATCTTATATATGTGGCTTTTTACAGAGTGATGTAAATGTCAACCAAAGGGTGGTCCGAGGACAGCTGCAGTTTTGCAAAGGTGACACATCATTTGGGCCTTTTGTGCTTATCTGAAAAGCTGGATTAGTTTGAGTAGAGGACCGAAGTGACAAATGGGAGGGTGTGCGTGTGTGTGTGTTTGTGTATGTGTGTGTGTGTGTGTGTGTGTGTGTGTGTGTGTGTGTGTGTGTGTGTGTGTGTGTGTGTGTGTGTGTGTGTGTGTTTGGTGTGTGTGTGTGTGTGTGTGTGTGTGTGTGTGTGTGTGTGTGTGTGTGTGTGTGTGTGTGTGTGTGTGTGTGTGCGCGTGTGTGGACAGCAGATGGGAGAATGACATACTGAGGCAGGACTCCCAGATACTTCACACCTTCAATTCTCTCCCTGTCTCTGTGTGTAAGCCAGAGTTTATAGAAGGAAGCACACTGCACTGCATGGTATTTAAAAAAAAACCTTATCCCGAGCAGCATTTATTTATTTATGTTTTATCTCATATGTTATATATCTGAACAGTTGAGGGTTAAGGGCCTTGCTCAATGGCCCAACAGGGACAACTTTGTGGTCATGGGATTTGAACCTAGGCCCTTCCGGACAGTAGTCTGATGCCAGATTAACACTCTTATCCAGTACATTGTGAGTTTTTACCTGAAGTAAATTGTCACTTGATGATACTAAATGCATTTATGGAGTAGTACAGAAGCAGAAAAGTTACTGTACATCTTTAGTTGATGACCTGTCACCCTTGTCTGAACATATTTAATGTTCCTGGTTTTTATACGTCACAAGGGTTGCTGCTTGCACAACATTTTCCAGCCTCATCATTGTTACATCATTGAATCTATTTATTAGTTCATTTGTTATTTCACCAATTCATTCATTCAATAATTAAAATATCCCATATGGAATATTACAGTACTGCGGTATAGTGTTTAGCATGTTGGCCCCGCACCTCCAAGGTCACAGGTTTGAATCCTGCCTCAGGTCTGTGTGTGTGTGTGTGTGTGTGTGCGCGTGTGTGTGTGTGTGTGTGTGTGTGTGTGTGTGTGCATTTTTATCTCCAAGCCTCACCAGTTCTCTTCTGGTACTCTGCTTTCCCCCCACAGTGCAAAGACATGCAGATAAGGCTATTTAACTATAATGTGTGTGTTTGTGCTCTGCAATGGACTGGGACCACACCTAGAGCCTACCCTGCCTAGGGTGTCGCCCTGGGGTAGGCTCTAACCGTGGAACAACCCCATTTCGAGCATCGAAAAATATATACTTTGTTTAAATTATTACTGGTTGCTGATCTTCTATATGGTGGTTCATTTTGCAGAAACATTTACATTATTTATTTTTTATTGCCTCTTTGCATTACAGCATTTCTTACACCCACAATTGTACACAGTGCTGTGCATAAAACAAAGCAAAAGTCTTCAAACATTTTGCAGCCAAAAATCCCTTAAAAATCCTCTCAGTGCAGATTTTTTTTTATAGATATATTCGAATATTAGCTTAAATATTGAAGTGATTAACCGGATATTATAGTTGTTTATTAGAGCCATAATAGAGACATTTTACTCTTGAACCTTCTACTGATAGAGCACAATTTATAGGCGTACTCATTTTAATTGCATTTTTATAAGCTTAATTAATATTTAATTTAACGTATTTAATGTGTGGTCTAATTGGCAAGTACGTGTCATGTAGTCGTGAATTGTGATTTCTTCTGTTGGGACAAAAAAAACCTACGTGTCATAGATGACATTTATAGAACCACTTATACTATGATTATATTGAAACTTTAAGTAATGATACATGAGAGTGTTGATTACAGCAGGTGTGAGTAGTGTTGTATTATAGTGGTATCAGTGTATTGTTAGAAACTTTCAGGTTGATAGTGGTGGTTGGGAGAGGATGGGGGTTGTGATGATGGGGGTTTTACCTTAGCCAACCAAATTGTTGCTGGTTGCTTAGCTTCTGCCAGTTGTCAGTCTGGACACTTGTAGTTCTCCTATAAATGTTTTTATTTAACGACAATCGAAATGTATTTATTCATTAATTCATTAATTCCCCATAACCTATTGTGTACAGGTTCACAGGGGGCCTGGAGCCTATCCCAGGAGGCTTAGGACACAAGGTGGGGTACACCCTGGACAGGGCACATACACATACTATGGGCAATTTGGGAACACCAATTAGCCTAATCTGCAGGTCTTTGGAGTGTGGGAGGAAACCGGAGTACCCGGAGGAAACACAGGGAAAACATTCAAACTCCATGCACACAGAGATGGCAATCGAGGCTGGCCGGGAATCGAACCCAGACCTTAGAGGTGCAAGGCAACAGTGATAACCACTACACCACCCTGACGCCAGTTTGAAATCCTTTACTCTTTAAAACTTGTTAGATCCACTTAGAATTAACAATTTCAGTTTAAAGGTGGACACCCCTGGCTTTAGAAAGTAAAAGTTCTGCCACATATTTGTTCCTTAGATTCACTAAAGCAGCTTATTTTAATTGAAATGCTGTGGCGAGACCTGTGAGAGAAGAGAGCTGTGCATTAAAACCTCAAAAAAAAAAAACTGAAGAAATGTCATAATAATAATAGTAATAATAATAATAATAATAATTCTTCCACAATGATGTGAGAGACTGATGAAGTCATACATCACGATATTGATGCTAAAGGTAGACTCAATCTACAAGCTACAGAATTATGTACTTAGTATTGGACACATGTTTTTGTTTTCCCTTTTGGCTTCAGTTTTAAATAAGTAAGTGTATGTTCATGTTCATCTGACATTGTATTTGAATAATCCTGAGACCTGCTACGATCAGATCATCTTATTATGTTTCCACACAAAGACACATAGGATTAAAAGAGGGGTTACTAACTTTTGAACTTTTAGGCCCAAACTAATTAGTGACTAATCACCTGCTTTGTGCCTGGTCTACAGTATATACATGTTATATGTTGTCTTAATACTTTTGTCCACCACTGAATGCACTGTGTCATAGCTGCTTCTACTCAAGAATTATCCCTTGCTTCACATGCATGCTCATTAAATATATATCAAATATATCATTCTATGAAGCAAAAAGTCAAATTTCCCACTACGCATCAGTAACAGGAGAAGTGGAGAGCTTAGACTAGAAAATAAGAAAGAAATTTGTACAACAAAGAGCTATTATTAAAATTATTGCAGGAGCCGGTTTGTAAATATCAAATATTTCTTGGTTTAACATGAAAAATTAATTTGCTTTTTAGGATGCAAATTGCAAAATACATATCACTATAATTAGCACCCAGTGGAATTGAAGAGTTCTAAAAAGACATCTGTGTGTATTTGTGTATGCGTGTGTGTGCGCGCGTGTCTGTGCGTGTGGGTGTACTCTGAATTAACAAGATATTGAAAAGGACACCATAATGTATTCAGCACAGGATCACAGCAAGACCATTTCTGACAGCAAGGGGAGATCAAAAGAAACATTAAGATGCCGACATGCAGCATGTACAGTCCCATCCTTCTCCACTAGGATACACTCTTGCTCTCTCTTTGTGTGTGTGTGTGTGTGTGTGTGTGTGTGTGTGTGTGTGTGTGTGTGTGTGTGTGTGTGTGTGTGTGTGTGTGTGTATGTGTGTGTGTGTGTGTGTGTCTCTCTCTCTGTCTCTCTCGCTCTCTCACACATGCATGCATGCACGCACACACACACACACACACACACACACACACACACACACAACACACACACACACACACACTCACACACACACACCTCTTAAATCCTTCCCCATGAGGCTGAATGAACACTGTGACCTTGTTTATTCTGTTATTTATAACTGTGATACTGAAAATGGTGTTAAAGTGATATTCAAATATGCTTGTTTGCAACTCTGCCAGCGAACAGAACGCTGAATTAAAGTGCTGATTCATAGTAGGTATCCGGTATATCGAAATAATTCACAGATTGCTCATTGACCTGAAAGTAATGGATAAAAGACGATGATGTCATTGTCATTCAAATGTGGGCGGTTTCCAATTACCAGTGTTTGTAACAGAAAAGCTTTCAGACATATGCGCGACTGGAATCATAGCACAGATATCAACTTACGTAGGCATTCAAATTAAGCATTTTTCTGAAATCACCCAAATTTACTCACACACTCATCATCTATACATTGGGTGGGTTCATGCTTGGAGCCTATCCCATAACACTTAGGGCTTGAGTTGCCAGTGCATCACAGGACACACACACACATCTGTACAGTTTGGGAACACCAATTAGCCTAATCAGCAAGTCTTCGGACTGTGGGGGAAACCCATCAAGCACGGGGGGAACAGGTAAACTCCATGCACTCAGACCTGAGCCACGAATCGAACCCCCGACCCTGATGTGCAAGGCGACAGTGCTAACCGCTAACGCACCATGCTGCTACCCAAAGCCATAATAAGTTCATTTATGCCAAGGTCTTACTACGAATATTATTGTCACACACACACACACACACACACACACACACACAAACAAGTGCATTAAAAAATGACTTCAAATATGTTTGAAACAAACCAGACCTTGACAATCCTCCCAGTCTTTATAGTTTAACAAATGAATAAAAACCTTAGTAATTAAATTCCCTTGTTTTTGTTTTTTGTTTTTTGCTTTGTTATAATTCAGAAACCAACACAAGACTGTAGTGAATTCCCACAAACTCCCCCCTCCTCCTTCATTTGAAGGCAGAGTGCAGACTAAGGGAGGATGAAAGTGTCCTTTTGAAGGCCCATTCTGCCCATATGAATATGCAAATACATTCCTCATCCTGCATCTTCCCCACAGCTATTTCAGTGTTGTGTTGACCCAATTTCACACTGCATATTGCATTTTGTCACCTGAAGGGAAAGGTGATGGCAACGCAGAGCGACAAGCAACCCCTTCCCTACAAAAAAAAAAAACATTAATATAAATTTCTTTGCCAAGCAGATGTACTTGGTACCCATGCCCGATTTTGTGTTAGTGTGCACTCGAACGACTGCGCATGTGCAAAGGAAAGATTGCACCATTTTATGCAATTGTGGAGACGTGAGCTCTCAAGGTCACGCAGTGGATCGCACAGCGAATAGCTCCTAAATAAACATGCTGCCACACTACAGAGCACACATCTAGCTTCCGTAGCTTGGATGAGTGATTCTCCTAATTACCTAAGTTGAATGCAATAGAATTTACATCTCAGAATGCATAGTCTATAGCTGTAGTGGTAAAAATATAAAACTAAATGTTTGAAGCACTAGAATATCCAATTCAGCACATTTCCCATCATACTAGTTGATGAGAAGTATCCTACCTATTTACTATCATACACCATAATACTTTAAATACGATGATACCTACAGTAGATAAGCCACCACCATAGCCTTAAGAAGAGAAAACCGTCCCTCTTACCTATTATCAAATTAAATAGTAACCTAGTGTATATTCTGACAAGATATTTGACATGCTATTCTATATTGGAGCAGATTCACAGTTACTACAGTAAATTGTACATTAAATTACTTGTTCAGGGCTGTTCGACAAATTCCTGTGCAAATGCCGTCTCCGAGGGCCCTATTCCCATTCCTTGACAATTTTAGTCCAACCCCCTAGAGGGACTCCTCCACCTTGGGGCCTTAGGTAGTCAGTTCTAGTATTCCCACAGCAGTTTGTGTTGTATATGCTTTGACAAATTATACGGGATGGTAGTACACAGTTGTGCAGACAGAGTTGTGAAAGATGGTGTGTAAGGGTGACATATACAGTACAGTTGCTGTCAGAGTTATATATACACTCATCATGAACATAAATATCATTGCATTATTGCACATTTTGGTTTATTTGTTTGTTTGTTTGTTTGTTTGTTTTCTGTGGAAGAATGGCTGTACAACATACATACAGTAGAAGAAAACCCCAAGGATTTATATAACAAGGCTCCTGATTCCACCATAGAGTCAAAAATGTCCCCAAAGTTCCCAAATTTGTCAAGGCCAAAAAATAATAGTCTTCATCTTGTTAGTGATCATGACTGACTACAGCTGGTAGTTTCAACAAAAAAACAAGACTTCATTTTTTGGCACTCATTAGATAGACCAACACATTGTATAATGGGAAAGTTCTGCTAGAGAATTCTTAGGAAATACATTCACATGGGCAGGAAAATCATAGAACTGACAAGGCACAGGCCTGCAATAAACTGGAAGCTTCAAGCGAGTCTACATCACCAATGACACGTGGACAAAGACAAAGCCTTCTGGAGAAAGTGAAGGTTGGAAGCATAAAGGTAAACATGGTGGTGGTAGCATCGTGCTTTTGGGCTATTTTGCTGAAAGTGGAACTGGTGCATTATACAAATAGATAGCAGAATAAAACTGACGAAACTGACAGTTGCAGCACAATAGTGATCTCAGGGACACATCAAAGCTGGCTGTGGAATTGATAACGCTGGCTAACTTTTCACTTTTGTAGCATCAACCTTCTAACCCTAAAAACTGTGGAATGTTCTTAAAAGTCAGGTCTGTGCCAAAAATCCAACCAATTTTAATTCAACACTACCAGTGTGCCAAGAAGAGTGGTCAAATATCCAACTAGTGTTTTTGTCAGAAGCCTGCTAATGGCTATCAAAACCATCTGTTACAGTGTAATGAAATGTCCTAAAGGACGTTTCATTCCAAATGTTAGGTGTACTCTAGGTATATTTTTCACCTGTATTGATTTTAGGAAAACCAAACAAATGTTTGCCAACAGGTTATGAGGTTTTCCTTTATTAAAGATGTATGTTGTTGAATCATTGTGCCCCAGAAAAAGACCAGCTCAAAACATCAATCACCAGCCCAATATTCCCATGGCATTTATCTTTATGATGGTTTTCTAAATAATCTTCTGGTCGCAACTTAAAAAGAAAAAAGAAAAAAGAATGGACTTTATTTTTTGTTAAAGAGGCAGGTGGTTACTGGGACATTTGTTATAAAAACAGAAGTGTTGAGAAAATGGGAAAATGGGAATAAATACAGTGGTCTCCACAATCCCTAGTTGGACTTCAGTGGTTCCTAGATGGAGAAAATGATGGATTGTTTAATACACATGTGCTGTATATACTGTATTAGTGATGGGAAGTTTGGATCATTTTAGTGATTTGGTTCTTTGAATCTTCTTTATCAAAATGAACTAATCTTTTTTTAATAAAGAAAGAAAGAAAAGTAAATGTTACATTTTCAATAAACAAACACTCCAACATGTCTACATACACACATTTTGCCTATAGTTCCACTAATAAAAATATTACAATGTACATTAGTGTTAGTATTACAGAATGAGCAGCTCACCATATCATCTATGGGAGTCACATTGCAAAAGAACAAACGACTCGGACTAGACGACTCATGAGAAGAACCGCTCAGTATTCGGTTTCCTATGTACTGCACTGCATAGCATCTGTAGGAGTCAAATGACAAAAGAACAAACGACTCGGACTAGACGACTCATGAGATGAACCGCTCATTTCTGTTTCCTGTACATGACCTACAGAGGTTTTGCAATGTTTTATGCATGAGACACATATGGCAAAATAAATGAGGGCAGAGTACATATACAGTCTTATGCAAAAGTTTAGGCACCCCTTGATAAATAATAGATTTTGGTGATGTTTTTTAATGAACGAATCACTCTCTGAGACTACTCGTTATTCAGTCACGTAAAGAATGAATCGTTCATAAACGACCCATCACTAAACTGTGTATACATGTGTATAAAGAATCCATCAATCTAGGAACCTCTGAAGTCCAACTAGGGGTTGTGGAGGCCACTGTATTTATTTCCATTTTCTCAACTTTGGTAGGACTTTTGGTCAGTATTCACACACTATAGGCAATTTGGGAACACTAATTAGGCTAATCAACATGTCTTTGGACTGTGGGCGGAAAGTGGAGCACAAAGAGGGAAGCCACCAAACACAGGGAAAACATGCAAACTCCACACACACCATCTCTGAGGCACAACCATGCCACCATATAAAACACTATGTAGTTAGGGAATATCTGTCGCCTGACATATATATGTTTGTTTAAATATATATTAATGTAGTATACAGTGATATATACATAGCTATATCTAACAAAGCTTGCTTAAATGTATAGTGGCCTGTCCATGTGTTATCCTGCATATCAGGCAACAGATACTCCCTGCCCTGGAGATACAGTATATCCAGATACTCCCCGCCCTGGAGATATATCGGTTTGCCAGCTCAACAGGCAATTGTCATTCATACACACTGTGGGCAGTTTGAGAAAAGCAATTCGCCTAATCTGCATGTCTTTGGACTGTAGGAGGAAACCCACCAAGCACGGAGAGAACATTCAAACCCCATGCACACAGACCCCGAGGCAGAAATCGAACCCCGACCCTGGAGGTGTAAGGTGACACTACAAAGTCACCATGCTGCCATATATACTGTATGTGTGTGTGAGTGTTTGTGTGTGTGTGTGTTTTGTGTATTCTCTGTAGATCTGTTACTGCTGTAAGTTATTCATCAGATGATTCATTTACAGACATGTTGGCATATAAATATAATACCAATGAGACACATATGGCAAAATAAATGAGGGCAGAGTACATATACAGTCTTATGCAAAAGTTTAGGCACCCCTTGATAAATAATAGATTTTGGTGATGTTTTTTATTTTTTATTGAAAAGATGTTAAGACACAGTCTCTGTTGGAAATGAAAACAATCACAATATTTTCAGCAAACATTGGTGCATAGTTACTTTTTATGTCATAAATTGTTTATTATCACCATTATTGTGGCACTCTACAAAAGTTTGGGCACCCTACATAATCAGTACTAATCAATTCTTGTACTTGGGATTCTCTCCCATTTTTCCTCACAAAAGGCTTCTAGTTCTGTAATATTCTTTGGTTGTCTTGCATGCACAGCTCTTAAGATCTACCCACAAATTTTCAATAATGTTTAAATCAGGGGACTGTGATGGCCATTCCAAAACCTTCAGTTTGCGTCTCTTGAGGTAATCCACAGTGGATTTGAGGTGTGTTTAGGATGATTGTCCTGTTGTAGAAGCCATCCTCTTTTCAGGTTCAGCTTTTTTACAGATGATGTGATGTTTGCTTCCAGAATTTGCTGATATTTAGTGGAATCCATTCTTCCCTCCACCCATGCAATGTTTCCTGTGCCACTGGCTGCAACACAACCCCAAAGCATGATAGATCCACCCCCATGCTTAATAGTTGGCAAGGTGTTCTTTTCATGAAATGCTGCTCCTTTTTTTCTGCCTTTGTTGATTGTGGCCAATGAGTTCGATTTTAACTTCATCAGTCCACAGCACTTGTTGTTCTGTTCTGTTGCATACTTCTGACATTGGATTTTATGATGGGGACGCAGGTAAGGTTTTCTTCTGCTGACTCTTCCATGAAGGTCTTGTGGAACGGTGCACCACCACTCCTTTTTGCAGTCTTTCTGACCAGCATACAGGCAGTTCTCTCCGACAGTTTTCTTGGTCCTTCAGATCTCATCTAGACCTCCATAGTTTCCCTGAACTGCCACTTCTTGATTACATTTCTCACTGTGGAAACTGCAAGCTGACAACGCTTTGCTATCTTCTGCATTGTGGGCATCAATAACCTTCATTTTCAGACTCTTACACAGATGCTTAAAGGAGCTCATGGTTGCTGAGCATCCACAAGGTGTACACAAGAGTGAAAGTATTTGTAAAGCTTTGACACTGGCATTTACTAATGACAGCTGTTGCCTTGCATCAGGTCTAACGAGCTGATTAAGGTCTGAAACCTTGTAAATAAGAATGTGAGACAGTGCCATAATAATGTTTGAATTTGTTTATTTATGGCATAAGAAGTAACTATACATCAATGTTTGTGGGAAATGGCGTTAACATCTTTTCAATTAAAAAAATCACCAAAATCTGTTATTTATTAAGGAGTGCCTAAACTTTTGCACAAACCTGCAGCCTTCTCAAAAATGAAAGACTAACAGAATGAGTGGTTAGCATCGCCACGTCAGAGTTAAATCTCGTCTCTGGTCTGTGCGCATGGAGATGCATGCATGTTGTGCGTGTGGCGTTTCTCTGGATGATTTCGTTTCCTCCCACCTTACAAAGACACACAATGTAATCTGAGGTCTGTTTCCAAATTGCCTGTAGTGTTTGTGTGAGGTTACCCTGCCCCACCCTGCCTTGTGCTTTAAGTTCCCTGGGAGAGGCATACTGTAGATAATGGATGTATGGATGGATGGATGTCAGAATGACCTCTGCGGTTGAATTAATTAAACGTGTAGCCTGATCGAGCCACTAGATGGCAGTAGCGAGCAAGATATTGTCTGACCAGATAGACAGAAAGACAAAGACCAGCAGCAGTGAGACGTCGGATTATCCAGTGAGAATAAACGAGTGAATCACATTAATAGCAGGGGGGGAAAGGCACAGTTCCTGCTTTTCATTTTAGGCTCATTGATTTCATCAAATGCTGTGTAATGTATGATGGATTTCTGCTTCTTTTTTTTTGTTGTTTCTTCTTCTTCTTCTTCTTCTTCATCATCTTCTTCTTCTTTTTTTAGCTAACACAGTGACTTTGCCAGACACAATTGTAACATAATTACAGTTATTATAGTAATTTAAGAAAAATAGTAACAATTTGACTGATGCACACTCGTATATTGATGAATAGTCTCTGCCATTTCCAAGGCAGAGAAGATAGTGATTGTGTTTTGTAGCAGCCTCTGGAAGTAGTTTAATGTCACCTGACGTCTAGCTCAAAAATCATTCATACATTCATCATCAGTAATTGCTTTATCTTGGTCAGGGTAATGGAGCATATCACCGGGAACACTGGGCATGATGAGGGTACATCTTGACTGGGGCACCTTTCACAAAACACACACACACACACACACACACACACACACACACACACACACACACACACAACCCAATGCAAACACAAGACATTTACATTTACAAAGTTCATATTTATAATACTAATTAATTGAAACAAATTGGGCGGCACGGTGGTGTAGTGGTTAGCACTGTTGCCTTGCACCTCCAAGGTCTGGGTTTGATTCCCGTCTCTGTGTGCATGGAGTTTGCATGTTCTCCCCGTGCTTGGTGGGGGTACTCCGGTTTCCTCCCACAGTCCAAAGACATGTATGTTAGGCTAATTGGTGTTCACTAATTGCCCGTAGGGTGTGAATGAGTGAGTGGTATGTGTGTGTGTCTGTGCCCTGCGATGGACTGGCACCCTGTCCCGGGTGTACCCTGCCATGTGCCCCAAGTCTCCTGGGATAGGCTCCAGGCCCCCGTGACCCTGAAGACAGGATTAAGCGGTATAGATGATGAGTGAGTGAAACAAATTGTACATGTACTTTATTACATAGGAAAATGAAAGCAAATCTTTAAATTTCAACGTTGACACCAGTGGCGGCAACCAGTTTCCTCAAACCGCCGGGAATAGAACGTACAGCCTTCTGAAGGAATTAGTTTGGGATTTTGCTGAGAACCTCCTGAATCTGTGCCTCCGATTTGTCCAGTGTGCAAGGCTATTTCCTGGACACCTTCTCCTTTGTGTAGCCCAAACATGAAAAAAAAAAAAAAAAAAAACACGGAGTGAGATGAGGCCATTCATGAGGTCTGCATCATTCCTGAAAAATACGGGTTTAACCATGCACACACAAGAGGAAAATGAGGAGAGGCTGTTTTCATCACAACTCCAGTGATACTCCAAGTTCTATAGCCATTAAATATTGTCTAGTTCATTTTCAGCCGTCCAGTATATCGGAGCCGTTAAGGGCCTCGTTCAGGAACCCTGTGGTGGCTACTGGGGTTTAAACCTGGGACCTTCCATCCAGTAGACCATCACCTTCATATAAGCATTTACTTAAACTCAGGACTAACACCACTGTCCTATGTCAACATGCCTGTTTTTGGGATGGTTTCCAATTAAAACTAGTAGTCATCCATCTTCACTATGTTCCGACCACTTTCCAACCATTTTCCAGATGTTGTTTTTGAGACAGCCTGCCACAGCCTTGAATATGCAAATGTGTATCCATCATTCACAGTGATTTTAATATCTGCACCTCTACTGCCTTAGGGCTTTATATATATATCTCCAAGAAACCCTACATTCAATTTTAAAGCATAGCACATAACCTCTCTTTAGACCTTCTGGAAAAAGAAAAAGGTCAGGCAAATTTGTCATGAAATATTTTTCTCATTGCATTAGATTAAAGTGTTGGTGATGTACGCCACCTCACAAAAAGGAGTACTAACTCACAGCGTTATTTTCTCACTTCCCCCTTTGATAAAGGAGTACTAACTCACATTGTTATTCTCATTTCAGCCTCTGATGTCTACCAACAAATTCTCTCATTACTAATACCCTGGTGTCCCAATGGGATATAGCAGTAGCTAGCCACCACCCTTAGACGATATCTCTGTTTGTTTTTTGCTTTCCCAGCTCGCTGCTCATGGCACGGAGAGCACCACCAGAGGAACGTGGCATAAATCCTTTCTGTGGCCCATGGTAGCCACTCCATCTTGCTAGCATCCCCAGAGACTCCACTCCTGCCATAACAATGGATGATGCTGTCGCTGGCTCTCTATAGCACAGCCAAGGAGAACTGGAGGCATGGCGTGTGAGAAGCAGAATTGTTGTTTCATTGTTAACATGCTCTCCTAAGGGCCTTCATTGGCGGGAGGTTGAATTCTGCTTGGAAAAGGTGAGAACAGGCATTGTGGAAATGCCATCCCATGGCACAGAGCAGCAGGTGTGATGCCATTATCAGTATCAGTAACTTTGCCATCATCTACAGTACAATGTGAAAAAAGCAAATTCAAAATACATTTGATTCATACATACTTTCAATGTAGAGTTCATAAGACTATACATAATAACAGTCCTTTTGTAAAAGTCAGATTTGTAAAAGTGGTCAGGGGTAGCTCAATGGTTAAGGCATTGGACTATGGTTCGGAAGGTCCCAGGTTCAAGTCCCACTACCACCAAGTTGTCCCTGTTGGGCCCTTGAGCAAGGCCCTTAACCCCAACTGCTCAGATGTATAATGAGATAAAAATGTAAGTCGCTCTGGATAAGGGCGTCTGCCAAATGCCTCGATGTAGATGTAAAAGACATGCAAAATCGGAGGCCAAACAAATATTTTAAAAACGTTTTTTGACCATTATAGTGCACAATATCATGGACAATTCATGTAGGAAAATGACTCCTCATGCTCCCAGAACCACTCTTTCATTATATGAGTCCTGGAATATGCTCATGCCATCAACAAAGAAAACTTCATAAATGTGATTTATTCTGGTCATTCAGTACATTCAGGTCGTCAGCTGACTTCATTTTTTGCCACATAACGCCGCTGAGTCTAGACCTAGTTTTCCTTTGATTGTGTAAAGCTGCTTGGTGAAAATGACCATTGTTAAAAGTGCTATAAAAATAAATTGTATTGAATTGAATTGATCATAAGACTGCCTGTAGTGGGCACTATGCAGGATGGGTGCATCACTTCATGTGCTTCCCTGACTTAATCCTTTTTTCTGATTAATTTTACTAACAAACAAGTTGCATACTTATGACCACACAGCTGTTTAGTCCCAATCCCCTGAGTTGTGTTAAACATTGTGTTAAACATTGCTCATTTTTTAAAGATGCAACTTCACCAAGCAGTAAAAGTGATCTCTACTAATGTGTTGGGTTTGTTTATTTCTTTGCCTGACCCCATTTCTCCAAATGAATTTGCCAGTCCAGCACCATCCTTCCAGGTTTTGATAATGAACCTGGACAGTTCTTACCAATTAAATTCCAGTTATTTCACCAATCTTTTAAAATTATTTTCATGGGTTAATACAGACGCTTAATCTGACTCATAATAATTGAACCTTTCTGAAATGATGGCTTTTTATTTGCCCGGACAGTATAGAAAAGTAAGCATAGTAATCATAATAGCTACTTTCCTCATGATTTTAGATTGAAGAGCTCAATGTAACGAGTCGATCAATAGCAATGTGTTACATCACAAGTTTTGAATAATGGCATAATAAGAATGATGTGGAGCAAATTATTATACACACACACACACACACACACACACACACACACACACACACGCGCACACAATGAGATGCAGATACAAATCTACATCCGTGCTTTTTCTTTCAAAGCTTCAAGTAACCATCTACTCAAGTCCATAATTTCCTGCTGGAATCATGCCATATTTCTTCTGAATAACAAAGAAAAAAAAGTTATAATAATTTTTTTATATATATATTTTTTAACCCAACATTTGTCTGTCAGTCGTTTGTGTGATTTATACTTTGATTGGACAGCATGTCATTAGTCTATCTGTTATTTCCTAGCTTTTCCTCCAAATGAATTAATTTCGGGGGAAATCATGAAATAATTTGTCATCGCTGCTAATAATTTAATCACTGATGATTTTTATTATTTTGTTATTATTATTATTGATGCATCAGCAAAGCTGGCTAAAAAAAATATCAGCTCAGTTGAACATCAAATCTAAAATGTCTACTGTTAGAACTCGTGAATCTCCAGCCTGGACTAGAAAGAAATCAGCCCTAGCATCACAACCTCGTACTATTCTGCTGAGTTTGGTTTCACAGAAATCCACCTATCCACCTTATATACTCTCTAAAACCATTTGTTAAAAGAAAATAATCAGATCTGGATGCCAAAGATCAATCCTAATAATTATGTTTTTTGTTTTTTTTACCCTTGAAAGGATGAGGGGGAACAAAATAAGTCTCCAGTAGAAGAGAGGGTAATTTTCATTTCGTCTTTGGTAATGTGTTGAGAACATCAATCTGCTTTTTAGAATTTGTTGAAAAGTAGAAAGTGCACAAAATAAAATAGCCCAAGTAGCACTTTGATCGCATGCTTCAGAATGGCAGTTTCCCAAACTCTAATGTTTGTTCTTCCAACAGAAAAAAATCACAACATCATGACCTTTAAATACCAAAATCTGAGGTTTCACGGGTAATGATAGACCTACAAAAGTCTCAGGTTGTATACCTGAGGGTAGTCTTGGGAGAAGATGCAGGGGGTAGTTCTTTAAAATGTGTATCAAGACATGTGGGGGGAGAAAATAAAAAATAAGTCAATCACAAACACTGTGGCAAAATTGGTTCAGACAGCTGGAGGTAATAGGGATGGTTCAGATATTCTGCAGAGTGAGAAAGAAAAAGATTGCCTGCGGGTGGTTTTTAACGCCTAGAAATATCGTCTTCAAGCTGTGGGAGCAAGCGATACAGTCTGTCTGGCAGGCTGCATCCTGAATGTCATTGAGCATGTGTTGCTGAAGGTGTGGGGATGACGTTTTCTCCACACCATGGGTTTTCATCTTAACAACTGCACAGCTATGCACAAGGATTAGAATTTGTATTTGCCTCATATGTACAAGTTCAATCTAATAAAAATTGTGACATAATATACACTGACCAGACATTTCAATACGACCCCCTCTATAGCTGCGTATTCGTACAGTTAGCCAAGCAGCCAATCACGAGGCAGCTGTGCGGTGCATGAAATCATGCAGATACAAGTCAAGAGCTTCAGACGATTTTCACATCAAATGCCAGATTTGGGGAAAATGTTATCTCTGTGACTTTGACTGAGACATGATTGATGGGCTGGTTAGAGTATTTCAAAAACCACTGATCTCCTGGGATTTTCACGCACAACTCTATCTCTAGACTTTACACATGTGGTGCGAAAACATCCAGTGGGTGTCGGTTCTTCATGCAGAAACACTGAATTCAGTTTGAGCTGACAGGGATGCTACTGTTACTCAACTAAGCACTCTTTACAACCGCGTTATGCAGAAAAACATCTCGGATCATCTCAAATCATGGCCACCCTTGAGGCAGACGAGCTACATTAGCCATTAGATGTCCTCTGGTCAGCTATGGACAGAAATTGAGGCTACGGTTGGAACAGGCTTATCAAAATATATGACATTTTATACAACAGTTAATTCCAACTGAGTAATCTGATTGAACCATGGGTGCTGATATAGAACATAACAGCACTGAGATGCTTAAATATACGTATGTATCACTCCACATCACAGGTGTTCTAACAATCGGCAATTATACCAACTGTTGATTACCAGCATGGGTGAAAGCAGGTCGGTACAGTCCAGAATACTAGAAAGAACAAGAAAACATGTCTTCTAACATGATGTCATCTTAAACAACAATGTCTTAGTTAATTGCTTCTTAGTTGGTCCGAATTGCCTCTAAACCGTCCCTGTGGTCTGGTTCACAGCTAAACTAAGCTACAAAGCTAACTAGTTTCTAACTAACACAAGGCTGAATCCCAAATCCCTTAATCCTTAATCTCAAAACCCCTGGTGCCCTCAAGGGCACTACTTGGTGTGTAGAACAAAGGATTGCACAGTCTAGTGCACTAGCTTTCCATTTAACGCTCTTTAGGATCCAACCCCAACTTAGCTGACATTCCAAAGTGGAAAAAATGGAAATTTAAAGTAAAGTTGTCGTGGTTATTGAGTTCGGCCATTCACGAACTGATATTTGTTGGCGGAGCAAAATAACTGGTTAAATAAACAAACAAATCATAATCTCCTGATAATAGATGATGTTTGTAGAACTGTTGTATATATTCAATATCACACTCAAGGTCATGCTCTTGTATTGAACATCAGCACAGCTGTGATGTCTTCAACTTGTCCTCGTGCCTACAACCGCGTCACAGCCACTCCATGCAGATTATTCAGTTCTAAGAAGAAGCTTTTATTCTCATTCTACAGTGTATAACAAAATGAGGAAAACAGCATGACGATGCCAACCCAGATGGGACTCAAACCCACAATCCCCAGCTCCGGAGGCTGATGCCTTATCCATTAGGCCACTGGGTCATCACACAATACAACAAGCGATCATCATCAAGCTAAGACAATATTTTGACATATTAATGGACATTTGTTGATATAAAATGGAATTTATTAGATAATCATCTTCCAACCTGGATAATAATCATTAAAGAATAGCTCAATAACTTCACTAAAAATGAATGGAAGTATAGCGTCCCATTAAAGTTCATTGAACATGTGATCATTTCCATAATACATTATAAAAATAAAACGGTTGTGAATAAATCAATTCTGTTAGAATTAAGAATGTAAAAGTGGGTAGGATGTCCTTATATGATCCTGTTATTTCCAACTGTACAGGTTGAATAATGGGTTTTTCTGCTGCAGAGAGCAGCCTAAGCTGTCTGATTCGAAGTCATCAGTAATCAGTCAGGCTTTAGTTTTAATAAAGCATCAGCTGTCCAGCATATCTCTTGGTTGGATTTTTTAAAAGCATCTTATTCATAGACAGTTCTCTTGCGCTGTTTTTCTTTTTTTTTTCTTTTTTATTTGTAATGTCACAATCCTTAATTAAATCAGATTTTAAAAGTCTAATCCGAAATAATGAATTGGTATAATGGCTAATCTAAACCGAGATAAATCCATGTCGGAAAAAACAAATATGAATTAATAAGGATTAGTTAGTGTAATAATTTAATTTCCAAAATCCCATCATGGTCTGATCTGACCTAAATGAGGTCAGACATCAACATCAAAGGCTTAGCAGGGAAGCATTTGCTTTCTACATGTTCCAGTCTATAATTAGGGAAAGTAAAAGATTGCATTGTGGTTAAAACAACCGGATTACGGCTTTGCTAAATGAGCTTTAGTCTCCCCCAATGCTTTTCTCCCCTCCTGCTTTACCTGGATTTAATCAAATTCAAGCGCTGCACTCTGCCGAAAATCACACTGCTCATGAAATTACAGTTCCTTGGATATTTAATAAGGGCTGTGCAGCTTCTCTAGACCTAACGTAACCCGCTGTACATACTGTACGTTTGACGCGTACACCTTCGTTAATTATTTCCTCCCTGTTATCACTCGGAACACATGTCCATTCAACACCTCTGTGATCTTCAGGCAAACACTTGAAGCTAGGACTAATAAATTGATTGAGTTGTTTCCTCAGAGATTTAGATCAGGGACCGGGCACTCTGTGTTCAGATCAGGCCTGATGCCCTTGGGCTCCGTTAGGCTGAAGATCATAGGCTCCGGCCTTGGATCCTCTTTGATTTCGTTCCCCAAGATAAATCCTTTCTTCAGATGCCTTTCTAATTTGCAGAACTTGGCCATATTTGAAAGTGGCTCAGAGCATTCAGAACGTGGCTCTGTGTGCTGTCTTGAATACAAATAAGGCAATAGAACCATCTCTACTGACATGGTATATTCACGCCTATGCAAATGGCTTACAAAGGCCATCGAATCGTACCAGAAGAATCATACCAGATTTCAATCGCCATCGAGCGTCTCGGAGTAATGCTATAACAATACGGCAAATTGAACTTGATTCCGATTGTCGGGTTGGGTGAATACGCCAGACTTGCCATTATGCAGCTTTTAGGATGTGTGAAACATTCTCACACGGCTAGACTTGATGCTCTGTGTGTGTGTGTGTGTGTGTGTGTGTGTGTGTGTGTGTGTGTGTGTGTGTGTGTGTGTGTGTGTGTGTGTGTGTGTGTGTGTGTGCGTGCGCGCATGAGTGAGTGAAACGTGAGGAAAAGAAGGAACAAGAGATTAGTGTAGAGGTACACTGGCTTGGAAAAGCTTTGTGTCCTCTGTTCACCAAATCACCCCAACCCAACCACCCCCCACTCCACACCACTCCAACCCACCCCTTATTCCGTCCCTTTGTGTGTGCATTTCTTGTGTTTCTCAAGAACCTCTCATACTGCACAAGCCAATTACAGAGATTGAGCGCAAAAGGAAAGAGCTTTTTACCGCAATCACCGGGCCACTCCATCTACACCAGTGATTATGCTACTAACTCCATTAGGTCTTGGTCACGTTGTGAAGGGCGTCCATTTTGTGAAATAGAAGCGACTCAATAGGAGAAAGAGCTTTAACCCATTCGGAAAGTGAAGTGCTTTTTCCACAGTCCTTTTTTTTTTCCTGAAAACTTGATAAAAAAAAATTAAAAAAAGGCCTTCTGTTTCTGGAGTGCTGGATATTTAGCCCGCATACTCGTTCTTATAAAAGTCTCCACTCTGAGAGCGCCAACTTAAGGGGTGAAAAGATTTAATTAAATGCCTCACTTTCAAATTCGCACTTCTGCTAACTGCTACTAAAACTCGTTTCTGAGTGGGCGGCTGAATATGGTGAACTTTGTCCCAGGACATCGCCTACACTCAAGGAATATGGAAAATATCATGCTGCAGTTTGTGGATTTCATGCTTTTATTCATGAGGCGCCATAGAAAAATGGTCCGAAAAAAAAAACAACAAAAAAAAACAATCCAAGTGGTTTAGATGGTGATTTTGAGAGAAGTCTTGATTTGGCACAAAGGTTAAGCCCTGCTGCACTTTAGTGTCCTGGAAGCAATATGATTATGAAAGCTGCAGACTGTAAAATTACCATGAACTTTTTGCTATGTTTTGTTTTGTTTGTTTGTTTTTTTAGAATCTGAATCATGCACAAAAATATTGCAGGAGATCGCTCTATAATATTTAAATCGATAGCAAGAACAGCCTATGGCTTATATGCCTGGATTGGGAATTCTTAGTTCAGTCTGCCAACCCTGATGATACGATAAGGCATACGTGAAGGCCATGAAAACTAAAAAAAAAAAGAAAAAAAGCCAGACGAGTTCTCGCCTTCTTGCTCTTAAAGTGGCACAGGCAGTCAACGCATTATGCAGCAAGACTTTGGGTGTGGAGTGAGGTGGTATTTGGGGGATATTTAGGGGGGAGGTGTGTGTGTGTGTGTGTGTGTGTGTGTGTCCTATGTGCACCAACACTTTTTTGGGGGGGAGTAAGCAAAAAAAAATGAAAAATGAAATGGAGAAAAGGAAAATGATGGATGGAGAGGAAACCTGCGTTTTTTATTTTTTTGTTTGTTTGTGCGAGGAAAGCGGGGAGAGAGCGAAAAACACACTGACAGGCTGAGCGTGTAGGCAATTAGTTGGTGTTATCTTGCTTGTGTAAGGGTGTGTGGGTGTGTCACATGGATTTGAGCTTGTGCTTCAGTGCACGATCATGTGTTTGTGTGTGTGTTTGTTTTGCACACACACACACACACACACACACATGCTGGGTGCAAGTGCAAAGTGGAGACAGACTTTTAATCAGTGGGAGGTTGAAATCGCCCCAGGGTCCTCCTAGGGACTAATTAGTGCATGTGACTTCAGTTGAATAAATAAGGTGGAAAAACAGACACAGACCCGAGTGCTAATGACTCATAAATACACAAATTCGTGTCATTCTGTCCAAATGAGAGATGGCCTTTTTATGCAAAGCGTGCATGTTCATTAACAATTATGTTTAAAAAAAAGAAAGAGAGAGAGAGAGCAAGCAAGGACGGACCAGACTGCTAATACTGACCTGGAAATAAATACAGAGTGCGACATAGAACGGTGTCAAGACAACAAGGTACAAAGGCTGTTTATCTGTGGAGTGGATACATGGTGTTATTATGTCAAGAGGGAACCAGCTGCACAAGTAGTGATACAGCATTTACAGAGTACTGTATTTATATAAAGTTTAATACATTTCTTTGAAATGTCTTTTTGAAGGTATGCTTTTATCATGTTAGACATGGCTGGCTTTAGGGCCCATTACAGACTTTTGTCTAAGTTGAAAAATAAACCAACTTCAGTCAATGACTAATGACATATAATAATAATAATAATAATAATAATAATAATAATAACGAAAATAATATTAGTAGAGGCGGCACGGTGGCATAGTGGTTAGCACCGTCCCCTTGCACCTCCAGGGTCTGTGTGCATGGAGTTTGCATGTTCTGCTCGTACGTGGTGGGTTTCCTCAGGGTTCTCCGGTTTCCTCCCACAGTCCAAAGACCTGCAGATTAGGTTGACTGGTGTTCCCAATTTGCCTGATTGAGATTGTGAGTGTGTATGTGTGTGTGCCCTGCGATGGATTGGCACCCTGTCCAGAGTGTATCCCACCTCATGCCCTAAGTCTCCTGGGATAGGCTTCAGGCCCCCTGCGACCCTGTATACAGGAAAAAGCGGGATAGGCAATGAGTGAGTGAGTGAATTATTTGTCACATGTACCAGTTAGGAAGCTGGGGTCAGAGAACAGGGTCAGTCAGGATACCCTCGCCTCTGGAGCAGATTGGGTTAAAAGCCTCGCTTAAGCGCTCAACAGTGGAACCTCCGACCTCCTTATCATGGTTTCCTGTCATGGTCACCATCATTCCATAGTGGGCTTAATTCACATTCAAAGAGGCAGTGTGCCAAAAATGTTTTGTTTTAATTACCAGATAAACTTTTCTTTTCTTTTTTTAAGAATGGAGTGACGCCCTTTTACCAACCAAACAAAACAAAATCTACTTTTACTTGAGTAACTTTTTCCTTAGGGTATCTCTACTTTTCCTCACAGGATTTCAGCTCACACTGCTGAAAAAGAAAAAAAAAAAGGTTATTATTTTTCAGGGATCATCCAGATCAGCAGAGTAAGAGTGAAAGAAATTCAAATGCTCCATATAACCTGTAGATGAGTTAGAGCAAGGGTGACAGTAGAGGTTGATCAGAAGGTTGCGAGTTCAAGCCTCAGCCCTGCCAAGCTGCCACTGTTAGACTCTTGAGCAAGGCCCTTACCCCCTCTCTGCTTCAGGGGTGCTGTACCATGCCTTGACCCGGTGCACTGACCCCAACTTCTAACAAGCTGGGATATGCAAACCAAAGATTTTAAGACGAAAAGTCTACTTTTGCCTTTTCAGATGTCGGCACCTCTGTGCTATATCAGTCATGCTGGATTACTCACTCACTCATCGTGTATACTGTACCGCTTTATCCTGTATTCAGGGTCGTTGGGGTCCTGGATCCTATGGGGCATGAGGATCTGGACAGGATGCCAATCTATCATAGGGCACACACTATGGGCCATTAGCCTAATCTGCCTGTCTTTGGATTGTGGGAGGAAACCCATCAAGCATGGCAAGAACATGCAAACTCCATGTCCACCGAGATGGGAATCGAACCCAGATCATGCAGGTGCAAAGCGACAGTGCTAACCACTAAGTTGGATTAGAGGAACACAAATGCTGTATTTCAAGCATTAGGGCATTAATTAAAAACTAACAGATTCAGTAATTGCCCAAAGAGTCATGATGTTCATAAATACAGCATTAAATTCGACTTATATTATCTGCTCAGAAAACTGGGCCTTTAAAAGCATGGTCTTCATAAATACGAAATGAAAACTCGAGTTCAAAACAGAACCCAGGAGACAACATGCATGTTTCTTCGAACGTCCGTCATTAAAAATCCATGGTACATCCAGTCTTCATCCAATCTTACATTTTAGATCATATACATACACATTCCGGTACAAGCTTACAGTACAGTATATTGAGCTTTTGAGTTTCGTGACCACCTCAAGCATCAGTGCAGCACGGCATGCAGTGGCCTTTTAATAAATAAGCACACACCAGGGTGACTGTCACTGGTCAGGGACTGTGTGTGTGCGTGTGTGTTTCGGGCTGCTCTTTAAAGCCTGCAGTTTAGGCTTTAATATTTAAACCTACCTTCGGCTGCATGGGATACCCGAAGCCCCCTCGCATACACACTGTGCCAGTCTGTCAGGAATTGTAGAGCCTGTGTCAAGGACATACACTCTTTGTGCATGTAGAGGGATTTTGTGTATGAGAGATTTTTGAGGGAAAAGACAGACTGAGTGAGGGAGTGCATCAGGATCTGTCAGTTGCTGCTCTCTGATTTGGCGTGGATTCCAGCATGTTTGTGTGGGTGTCATTAAATTCATGTGACAGGATAGGTGTCCAATCCTATATGTCGGAGTCAACGTGTGTCACTGCGCATGATTGTCTGAGTCAATATTTGAGAAGCCAAGAGAAAGAAGGAGAAAGGCTGCGGGTAGAGCAGCTATAAAAATAAATAAATAAATAAATAAATAAATAAATACTTACTAGCATCTTTCCGCCAGCTAAATTACTTCATAAAATAAAATCTCCACTCAGCTACTGAAAGTTTAAACATTGTGAACATAAAATCACAAACCTTGAACTAGTCACACCATTGATTTTAATTCCAGACCAAGTCTCCCTACTTTTATGCAGCAATCACGTCTAGGGCGGCTCGGCTCACACAGCCTTCGTTTCGGTCTAATTATTATTGACAGACAGGCCTTCACATAATGACACGATGATTTGCGATTGTGTTGAGACTCTGAATGCATTTGGCTTGGAAAAAGTTGGCTTAGGGTGGAAAAATATTAACGAGGACAGATGTGACACTGGAGATCAGATCATGGTGGGGGGAAAAAAATATAAGGCCAGAAGCACAAGACTGATGGAGGAAGGCAGAATTTGTTTGACATCTGGAGAGTGGGAAGACAAGAGAGCTTCGCAAGAGGTGTCTGGCAGAGGTCAGTTCTAATATATATATGTATATATAGACAGAGTAATCTGATTGGATGAGAGGCTTTCCATGAATGGTGATGTAGAGCACTGTCACAGGTGAACTAAGAATCTAGTACTGGAAAGAGGAGACAGCAGCTGCCTGCCAAAACACTATGCTGACATTGTTATCATAGTCAATGTTTAGTCTTTTTAGTAACTGCTCCAAATGGCCTCTGAATTGTACCTGTTTTTTATTCATGGCTAACCCGAGCAACAAAGCTAACCACCCTCTAAAACATGGATGATATCCAAATCCATCTGTAAGCCCTGATCTAACCCATGAGCACTACTTGGTGTGTGGAATAAGGGATTGTACACCCTACATAACATATTAGCTTTCCATTTAACACAATTCGGGATTCAATCTCAGAACCCAGAAGTTATTCTAAAGTGGAAATGTAAAGTAAAACTAATGAATTTCACACCTACATGGTTTATTGTCCTTAACTTAGAGGTGCATGGTACCGGTCCGAATTTAAAACTATTTCCACCCCAGTTGATTAACTGGCCAACTAGCCAGTTGTGGGCGGCACGGTGGTGTAGTGGTTAGCACTGTCGCCTTGCACCTTCAGGGTCCAGGTTCGATTCCCAGCCAGGCTCAATTCCAGTCTCTGTGTGCATGGAGTTTGCATGTTCTCCCATGTGCTTGGTGGGTTTCCTCCCATAGTCCAAAGACATGCAGATTAGGCTAATTGTCATTTCCAAAATTGACCGTAGTGTGTGTGCATATAATGAGATGTATTGGCACCCTGTTCAGTGTGTACCCCGCCTTGTGCCTAAGGCTCTTGGTCCCCTGTGACCCTGACAACAGGATTAAGTGGTACAGAGGATGAGTGAGTGACCAGTTGAAGTTGGTAAGATCCATCAATTCATGGAAGGATATGTTTATATCCTAAATATATATAATCTGTGGATAACAAATGGCGTTTGTGGAACCGTTATGTAAAAGACACTTCTGATATCCAGCACAACAGCACTCCCTCGCTCAAGTGATAGTGCTTCTTTATAGCATTTCTAACACGTAACATTGGTTCAAACTAATTTGGACAAAGCATGAACACTGATGCTACATCCTCAGTCCTTTGAGTTGTTCAAATCCCATGTGGTCAAAGGGACAAGCACAACAGCTTCCAGCACACCTTTAAATTTTCCTTCATTACTGCGAAATGAATCACGGCTGTCAAATACAGCAAAGCGAGTGGAGAGACAGCAGCAGCATGTAGCAAAAAAAAGAAGTTTTATTAAACTACACAAAGGTGGAAATAAGCTAATAAATAATTGCTCATGATTCAGGTATGTCACACTTATACACCACGGCTACTAGCCCTTTGCTAACTTTGCTAAGTATCTACACTACTGTAATGTAATATGGTGTTTGAACAACATCGAAACTGCATTACATCCAGTTTCGCAGAACACATCCTCAGACATTAAACAGTTTATCCCGGTCCATATTTGACATGCTCATACTGCTCATGTCGGTTTCACGCTTCCTCAAATATGGTACCTCGAGGATTTATGGCACTCGTTGTTTGACAAAGCAATAAATGTCCATTTCCTGTCCTCAGCAGCAGGGTCCCTGGTGGACCGGAGACTAATACAGTGCTCTCACTGATGCTGCCCGGGTTCAAGTCCCACTTAGGGTATCAGCTTAACTGCTAAAAGGAGAACAAAGCTAAGATGAACAAGATGCTCCAAGAGATCAAAAATATAGTTGAGAGATTAAAAATAAATGATGATGATAAGTATTGTTTTGAGGTTGTTTTTGCAAGAATGATCATCATTCATTCATTTTCTAAAAAAAATTAATTAATTAACTAAAAAAGGTAGGAAGAACTTCTAACATCCATAATGTTGCCACATAAATATAAAAATTGCCATAATATTCAACTAAGATGACAAATTGGTGACAACTTTTATATTTTCTTTCAATACTTAATCATTCATAATTATTTTATGGAGATAAATAAGAACACTCAAAGTGGTTTAGTTTTCTTTCGTGACAATGCTTAGAATTACTCTGATTGACTGGTATATCTTTTCTGAATTTAAGAACTTACACTTCTTTATCCGTTATGGTTTATTTTTCTTATTTAAGCCCGTTGTCAGGCTAAGCCATGTAACCAGATCAGAGAGGGTAAATAAAACAAATTTGCTAAATACTGTGAAATTATTCTCTTCCTAAGCTAATGTCTCTATCCCTGGAAGGTTTCTAGCTGGTCCAATCAATTAAAACGCTTATATAACTGCATGCGATTAGAAAAACTGCAATCTGCAATTTGAAGTCCTTGGTTCCAAACTAGACTACTGCGTTTAGCTTTGTGCACTGATCTACTTTGTGCGGGTTTTTTTTTTTTTTTTTTTTTAAGTATGCAGCTCAGTCTACTAAAATACTTTGCTGGGTCTGCATACAAACTGCAGTTTGCCAGTTGATGACCCATGGCATTGCAAGAAGCATATGTTTGAGATTCAAATGCAAAGAACGGAATAGCTGAGTTTAAGCCCGTCCCTTATTTCTTTGCTTGACTTGTATATTTACTGTACCAGCTAAGTCCTTGGCCTCTGTTTAAGATCTTTCTCGAAATGTTATATATTATACCATCTACAAAAAAAAAAATCATGTAAAAAATTGTGTAATGTAATGCATTTGAGAATTATTTACCACATGTTCAAAAAATGAATTTAAATAAATGACTTAAAATGGATTGTCCAGTGGGCAGCCTAAGGACCCCGCATAGTGAACATGGTCATAGACACCTTCAGGACTTGCGATTGGATTGGCAATCTAAAGCACAGTGCTTTTGGATGATGAAAATTCAACAATCAGTAGGTGCATATACATAGACCGTCAAATTGCACTAACTTTCAGAATAATAGCCCAATCGAAATAAAAACACCTGGCGTAATTACATCAACTGCAACAGCCTGACCTGATATTGCCCGGACAATTGGAATTTGAGAGGGGGTGTAAACCTTTGATAATCACACTTGATCCGATTATATCTCTGTTGTCAGAATAAATATGTTCGTGTTCTGCACATTTTTGCCACATGTGAGAGAGATGTTCTTTCATGAAAGATAGAAAATTAACCTCAAAGTTGGAGAAAAGTTACTTCTTCTTCTCCTTATTTCTGGCAAATTAAACACTTCACGGCAAATACAACCACTTTATATTCTGATTAAATGCTTCGATCATGTAGCCGCGTGTCTTATCGGAGCAACGTCCATGTAAACAGCTAGGTTATAGGAATCTCTGATCAGAACGATTTCAATCAGATTGAAGAAATATTACCCCGCCTCCTGATCTACTGGAAGTCTCTTGGGATAGGCTCCGTGACCATGAATACAGGATAAAGCGGTATAGACGATGAGTGAGTGAGTAAGTGAATCCATGTCCATGTAAATGGAGCTAGTTTAAAGACAGTAGCTTGCAACAACATTCCTCCATCAGATAGGGGGAAAATGCAAAGTCTTATATCATGTACTGTATCTTTAGCAAATAAGATGAGATGAGATCCCTTAAACACATAACTGATATGGGGCTCTGACTGATCGGTAGGTTGGTGGTTCAAGCCCCAGCTCCACCAGGTTATCGCTGTTAGGCCCTTAACCCTGTCTGCTCCAGGGCGCTGTATGGGCGCTCAGCCTATGTACAAGAAGCTGGGATATGCAAAGAATAAAGAATTTCCCTATGCAGTAACGTATATGTGGCGGCACGGTGGTGTAGTGGTTAGCACTGTCGCTTTGCACCGGGTTCGATCCCAGGCCAGGCTCGATTCCCGTCTCTGTGTGGTGGGTTTCCTCCGGGTACTTCGGTTTCCTCCCACAGTCCAAAGACATATAGGTTAGGCTAATTGGCGTTCCCAAATTGCCCGTAGTGTGTGAATGAGTGAGTGTGTGTGTCTCTGCACCTGTTCGGCGTGTACCCTGCCATGTGCCCTAAGTCTCCTGGGATAGGCTCCAGGCCCCCTGTGACCCTGAATACAGGATTAAGCGGTATAGATGATGAGTGAGAGTGAGTAATGTATATGTGATGAATAAAACTTAAACTCCATTACTAGCCAGAAGTCCTCTTCCCAGTTTAAACTCACTGTGAACTGGAAGCTTTAGGACTATGTTTCAGGAATCAAATTAAATCAGGTAAGACAAAAGCATGTTAGATGCCAGCTTTGATAAAATAAAAAAATAAGTAAAAAAAAAAGCAGTGGTTAATAATCGTCCTATTATGTCCTGCATGTCATGTTTTTCTATATGTAAAGATTGTTAAACAGCAAAAAAAAAAATGATTCAAGAGACATTTTTGGGAGACACAACATTTCTAGGGTCGGTGTTTTTTTTTTGGAATTCACTGCTAAAAAAATTCCCTAAATCAGAGCAGCTTGTGCATATGACCAGACAGCACAGCTGAGCGTGTTATTATAGGGACTGGCCGCATGCAGTGTGGTACAGTTGCTCATGTCTGTCAAAAAGCCCTTCGTATAGCCTTCCTAGGATACTGGATGCTCTGTCAGGGTTCAACCCTGACCTCAGTTGCATCCAAGATCAGGCATCTATCTTTTTGAGACGTACAGTATGCCATGATGCATGGAGCCTCTAAGGCACTACGTATACCACTGTCATACTAAAAGCTAAATAAACAACAATAACAACAACAAAAAACTGCACTGTGATATGATTACATTGTCCTGCGTGTCAGCGAAACCTACAACCATTATTTCAACCAAATGAAATGCCTAATTTCGTTGAAGTGACTAAATCATGACTATCATGCTGTATGTGCTTTTTATCCGCTAAATACAAGCATACCGATCAGATTAGGAATGTGGTTATTCTTCTTGGAAGAACTCGGCCAGGCCTTTTGTAAAGACCAAAAAAAAAAAAACCCTTCCTCCCATGACAGGAACCGGAGACTTAAGCACACCAAGGGTGTCCTCGAGATTATCCCTTACTGTGTGCATTCCAAAAAAAAAAAAAATCCTGAAAAACCCTTTTTTTTCTTTCCAATTGGACAACCTTCCCAGTTTCAAAGTGCTGAACGACAAACAGTGGACTCTGGGAATAAAAGGAGACGCTTTATACTGCACATTGTTTGCAGAAGTGATTGTAGAGTAGTAGAATTTAGATATAGGGTTTTAGCCAGAAGAATAGAGCCTCATCTATCGCCGTACTGGCGCTGCGCTGCAAATGTAGATGCCTACAACATAATTAACGACGCGAGGAGCTGGAAAATCCGAACACGGCAGTTTTTTTTTTTTTTTTTTTTTAACCCTCTGAGTTTTCCTACAATAGCCGAGCACCATAAACATTTTACAAAGATCAAAGGGGGAAAAAAATCTTTCTAGATGTACCATAAGGATGCTTGATTTCTGCGCCCTTAATGCAACACTTTTTTTCTTCTTTTTTTTTTTGATGTCCAGAATGATTTACTACACTGTACAAAACTAGTCATGAATAGCAATTGAGCAATTTGGGCGAACAGTTGTGTCTTCCAGACTGTTTATTTGAGAACGGTGGGAGTAAAAGAGAGGTTTTTAAAGTCACATATGGCCGGGGTGAGGGTCAGACAGATAAAATGTTGCCAGGCCAGGACTATTGTTAACCACAGCACGAATAAAATTCTAACACATCCATACAGAGTTGCAGATAGATGTCAGGAAGGCGGGCCTGCTTTTTTTTGTGTGTGTGTGTGTGTGTGTGTGTGCGCAAGGATGTGGGGTGGGCAGAGGTTTGTGTATGTGTGTGTGTGTGTGTGTGTGTGTGTGTGTGTGTGTGTGTGTGTGTGTGTGTGTGTGAGAGAGAGAGAGTGAGAGTAAGAGAGGTATTGAAATGGCCAGACACTCCCCTTTCCCTTCCAGCTCATTGCCGCCTTTGTGCCGAAGCAGAATGTGGGGTTTGTCTCTGTCTACCCCGCAATCTGTGCCTCTCTGCCCTGCCAGCTTTCTAATGATTTTCCAATGATTATTTAGAGGTGTTTGTATGTGCGTGCGACAGCGCGGCCCCGGCATTTATTACACGTCCATTCTCAGTCGCCTTCCTGCCAATGTGGTCCCTTTCACCCAAACTCGAACCCTTCCTCTTTGTGCTCTTTTAAGATTGATTCGGCCAGTCCTCACAACCTTACTGACTTAACACTCGTTCAAAAGTGTTAAGCTTTGTGTGTGTGTGTGTGTGTGTGTGCGTGCGTGCGTGCGCGTGCATGTGCGTGTGTGTGTGTGTGTGTGTGGAAATATAGGTGACATGTTATAGACAGGCATTTACTTAATATTCATAGTCTGGTATGCATGCAGATAAAAGAGCGTGCATATGAGATTTCAGAAAATGCCAAGCCATGACATGACAAGTGAAAGTGTATTCAGATCCCCATCCCCCCAACATACACACTCGGAGCTCCCGAAAGCGCACATTTCACACGTTGCACAGTGTATGTGAGAAAGAAAACAGCATCATGTATATAGTATATAGTATATGCAATGTAATTATATGCACTATCGACCTCATTTAACTGCATAATGACTTTCATTAAAAAAAAAACCTGAGATTTTACTTGGCCGTGTAGTATATAATGTGAGACTATATGAATATTGTTGATAAGTCCTCATGTGACCTTTTTGGAAACCTGATCAAACATACAGTAGCTGGCTGATTTTTTTTTTTACACTGACTGTCAGTATGTAGCTTCCTTGGCCCACCATGACTTTGACCCGTACACGTATTAAAACCTTTTTATGTCCGTCCGAATTTTCGGACAGAAATGACGTTCGACTCTGAGTCTTTCTCCGAGACTTTGCCCTATGATAGCACTCTGAAGCTCTGATCATACTTGCAGGCCCTTGAATTGTCAGGTGTATTTGCTGTCAGACTGTGAGGCAGATAGAGGTTGCAATCTTGTTGATGATGTTGTGTGTGTGGGTGTATATGTGTGTGTGTGTGTGAGAGAGAGTTATTTGGCCCAGCATATTCACTGGGGCCCAAGCTGAGAGCTGAGAGCTTCGGTGTAAGAGATAAAAATGTAAGTCGCTCTGGATAAGGGCGTCTGCCAAATGCCTAGATGTATTTACTAAGTCTCACGTATGCTACTGCATTACAAAAGCCTGCCGTTTAGTTGCCCCTTGCATCCCTAATTGGCCCCATTTCTCCCAGCGCTGGGAAGGAGCAGACGGCAGGAGGAGGGCTGATGTTAGCCCGCATCTCCATCATACTCTATGCTTGAGTTGTTGTTGTTTTTTAGCTCACTTACTGTTCTCTCTTTGTTTTCTCTCTCTCTCTCTCTCTCTCTCTCTCTCTCTATATATATATATATTATATATATATATATATATATATATATATATATATATATATATATATATATATATCTGTAAATTTAAGGCCATACAGTTTATTTTTGTAGACCACTTAAAAGGACCGAAATGCCTCCTTCCTGTTCAAAGTGTATGACTTTGACTTTATCATTTTAAGCAATTCAAAGCGAATTTATCACATCACATGTAAACAGTCCAGAATCGTTTAAAGTCCAGAACTTCTTTCTTCTGCTCCGTAGATAAGCAGATGTGACTTTGAACAACAAAAATAAAGAAGGTATGTTGCTTTGGGAAATATTCAGCATTTAGAAATGATGACTGGATTTGTAAGACAACGCAACAAAACTTCAAAGGCCTGAACAGACCATGATGGGGTGGGGGGGGGGGGGAATGAGGACACGGGGGAGAAAGGAGTGCCGTATGAACACTCTGCAAATCAAAGGCTTTAATCCGAACCTCGTTCCCCACCACCACCAGCAGCAGCAGCAGCAGCTCACCACACCGGAGAAGAAGTGATGGATTTTCCCCTCCCCTCCTTTATGCTCTGCAGTAGACCAGATCTTTATTGTGAAGCCATGGCAATACTTTCCTCGCCTTAAAAAAAAGAAAAAAAAAAAAGAGTCTATTCACAGCTTTAGCACCAGGAGGAAAAACTCTCTACCTGGAGACCTTTTTCTCCCTGACAGCCCTCCATAAATTGCCCTGCTCGTTCAAGTCTACCCTTCCAAACTCACATCATGTGCCCTGACAACCGCTGAAAGCAACTAAGGCCCAATAGATATTTGTGGTCTTTGTCCTTGATATAAATAAATGTCCAAAGCCAACTATAAGTGCATGTACACTACAGAATTGAGCGGTTATAGTCAAGGGGAATTAAACTGCCAGATACCGTTGTAGAAAAGAAAGCGCACATATTTTTCCTCCCAATCTTTGTCCTGAAGCGTACACGTCAATCCTAAATCATGAGTCAGTCTAGTGCCTTCCAACCCTCAGCTTACTCACTGCAAATTTTTTTACTAAACTGCTGTCTGAGGTACCTGTTCGTTTAGAGATAAAACTGGCACAAAGCGGCTAGTTGTGTATGTGTAAGTATAGAATAATTATTATTAATTAGTGATGGGCAAAATTCAGAAATCCTATAGTAAAAGTAGAGATACCATAAGCAAAATATTACTCAAGTAAAAGTTCTCCATTTGCAATTTACTTGAGCAAAAGGGGGAAAAAAGGGGGGGGGGGGTGACTGGCCTTTGAATTTACAGACGTAACAAATATACTGAGCTTGTATTAGCTTTCAGTAGCTTTAAACTCATAGGACAATCTCTCTCTCTCTCTCTCTCTCTCTCTGTTTTATCGCTATCAGCACCCATCTCCATTTCTTGATTTTAAACACCTGCTGCATGATTAGGGAAGGCGAATCACGTAACTGGGTATAATAGCCCGCAGGTTGTTATATTACAGACTCAAATACTACACATGCTTATTTTATTCTTTTATGTTATACATATAATACAGAAAGTGTGTGCAGGGTCAAAGATGCTACCTTCCTAAACCTATGCAACATGGAAGTGACCAATCTTCAAGCTGTTAAAAAATGGCCATTTTTCAACATTATACTATCTTGCTTTAAACACTAATAATTTAAAATGCAAATTATTCATATTTTTATGGGTATTGATACTAAACCTGATCTAGAAACATGTGACCTGTAAAATTGTTGCTTGAATTAGGGATTTCTTCCCCAAATTACTGACAACAGGTTCTGTTTCTATGCTCAAAATTAGACACACACCTTATGTTATGTGGCCGTAAAAACATTCAGATAAAATTGCTTTATGTAATCTGCCCAATAATTATTGTTAACACACATACCATTAAAAAGGGCTGCCTCAGTGCTTTGCATGAGAGATGATTTTTGGTAAAAGCTTAAGAAGCAAAAAATCTGTAGTGTCCGTAACCATGTCAAATTCATGTTGCAAAAAAATTGCATTTAGAATAATAAACTTTTTTTCAGGTTTATGTCTTTTCATGTGAAATCTAAATTGCTCAAGTCTTATCTGAATGACAATTAAGATCATTGAATTAGAATTCTTAAAAAAGTTACAGACACTACATAAAAGGGCATGAAATTGTATTTAGCAAATTAGTTTCTTTTTATCTGAACCTAAATCTAAATATGTGCATATTTATGAGTATTATGAAAAATACCGTTATACTTGTATGGTCTTTTTTGAAATTCACTTTTTCACTCAACAAATTGCACAACTGTAGTGGAGTAAAAAGTATAAACATTTGTTCTCACTCAACAATGGAAGTGGAGTAAAAGTAAAAAGTATCCAATAATAAAACTATCCGCATAAACTACATATACTGCATGTGAAATATGTATTTAAGTACAATAATAAAGTAAATACTTACGTTACTTTCCACCTCTTTCGTTACTTTCCACCTCAGTTCATAATGCTGTTTATAAACATGATGGCCTGTTCTAACATGATCATGTGTTTACAAAGCTAGCTTGCGTTTGTTGTTTACTGTAACATCAATACGCAGGATTACTATAATGATGTTCATACTAATTAATCAATTATACCATCCTGGAAATGTTAGCCTTGCTGCAGTATCTGGTATGCTTTTAATGTGGTACACTGTACAGTATAAGCTAAATTATGTGGTCACGTGATCATCAGTATGATCATCTCATACTGTATGTGACTCATCCCCAAACCATTGCCTCCAATTTTGAAGCACATAATTTTCTAGAAGGTATTTGGACATTATTGTAGTAATAAGATTTCCCATTACTGGAAGTAAAAAGTACAAATTTCTGGCATGATAAGGCTCATGTATACAAAGTAAGTCTATCATGATAGAAATTTGAAGCATGAAGATTTAAAAAGTTTCCAAAATCGGAGGAGAAGTTCTTGAGCATTCTGCACAGCATTCTGTACCACTCAACACCGTTGGGATGAACTGAAACCTTCCAGGCCTTCTCACTCAACAAGGGTTGCCTGCCCTCAATAATGCTCATGGGGCTAAATGGGCTAATCTCCACAACCACAGGAAAGTGAAGGTTAGTAGGTTAGAACAGCAAGGAATGGATTCAATATATGTGGTATGTGGTATTCATAAGTTGCAGATTAATGGTTCCTGTTTACACAGTTGGACTCTGTAGTCCAACTTGGGACTGTGGAGGCCAATGGTGATCACCATTGTACTTATTCCTATTGTACCACTGTGTGTAGGACCTCTGCTTAACATTCACTCACGCATTCACACACTATGGGCAAGTTAGCCTAATCTGCATGTCTTCAGACTGTGGGGTGAAACCGGAGTACCCAGAGGAAACCCATTAAGCACGAGGAGAACATGCAAACTCCCAGACCCTGGAGGAGCAAGGCGACAGTGCTAACCACTAAGCCACTATGCCGTGGTATAGTATATGGTTATAGAAGACAAATTATTTATAATTACTGTACACTATCATGTGTCACCCAGATGAGAATGGGTTTCCTTTTGACTTCTCCAGGATTTCTCCCTCATGCTGTCTCGGGGAGTTTTTCCTTGCCGGCTTCTATAAAGCTGCTTTGTGATAATGTCCAAACAAAATTTAACTGAATGTTTATTCCACTAATATGCATTTTACAGAGAAAGACCTAATCCAGACCATGAGCAATGAACATTTTCTTTTCCTGCCATTCATAAGCCACAATTTTGAATCCATTCAGAATCTCTTCTTAATTAGCATACTCAGACACTAATACTGTATATAAAAACACTTTAAGGACAGGTTTTATACTTATAATAAAGACCAAAAAAGAATAGTTGATTTTTGTCTCTGTATTTTAAAACCCTTAACATTTCTTTAGGAGATTGCACCTTGATTATTTCACCTTTTTAGAGAAAAACAAACGTGTGAATAATGCTATCACAAAGGAGTTATTAGACACATACTTGTTGAAGAGAAGTGTCACACAAAAAAGTACTTTTTACATTTTTGTGATGAACCAATCAAGATGTCTAAGTTGCCTTGATCTACAGTGCCATTCCCCTTTCTGCTTCTTTTGGTATATTTGTCACAATTAAATGTTTGGGATTTAAACAAACATAAGAGTAAATACAAAATGCTGTTTTTAAAATGATTATTTCATTTATTAAGAGAAAAAAGCTGTCCAAATCTGCCTGGCCCCATGTGAACAAAATAATTGCCCTTTTGCTACTGTAAATCATGAATGAACTTTTTATAAAGATTTTTTTTTTTTTTTCCACACTCAGGCCTAATTACTGACAGATCTTCTGAATCAAGAAATCACTTAAATAGAACCTATCTGACAAAGTGAAGTACGCTGAAAGATCTAAAAAGCAATACGATCTAAAGAAATTCCGGGAGAGATGAGAGATAAAGTAGACATGTATCATGCCTCTTTCTAAGACCTTGGGTCTCCAGCCAGACTCCAGTGAGAGCCATTATCCACAAATAGAGAAAACTTGAAACAGTGTTGAACCTTCCCAGGAGTGGAAACAAAAACTCTAAAAGCACAACAGCGACTCTTAAAGGAGCTCATAAAAGAACCCAGAACAACTTCTGAAGGTGTGCAGGCCTCAACTGTCTCAGTTAAGACCAGTGTTCATGATTTAACAATAAGAATGAGACTGGGCAAAAATGGCAGACACGGGAGAGTTCCAAGGCGAAAGCTTCTGCTGACCAAAAAGAACAGAAAGGCTTGTCTCACTTTTGTCCAAAATATCTTGACTCTCCCCAAGAAGAAACACATAAAGAAATTTCCATAATAATTTCCATAAAGAAATCATCATACCAACAGTTAAACATGGTGGTGGTAGTGTGATGGTCTGGGTCTGCTTTGCAGCTTCAGGACATGGATGACGTGCCATAATTGATGGAGCCATGAATTCTGTCCTCTACCTGAAAGAGAATCAAGAGAAATCAGCTCAAGCGCACTTGGGTTATGTCGCCCATCAAAGTCTGGACTTAAAACTGATTGAGATGACCTTAAACAGGTTGTTCATGCTTGAAAACCCTCCAATGTGGCTTTAATTAAAGCAATTCTGCAAAGAAGAGTGGGCCAAAATTCATCCACGGTGATGTGAAAGACTCATTGCCAGTTATTGTAAAATCTTAATTGCAATTGTTGCCGCCATGGGTGGCACAAGCGGTTATTAGGTTTATGGGGCAATTACTTTTTCACATAGGGCCAGGTGGACTCAGTTTTGGATAGCTTTTTTTTCCCCTTGATAAATAAAATCATCATTTAAAATGCATTTTGTACGTACTCTGGTTATCTCTGCATGTAAAATTAAAATTTGTTTGTCGAAGAGTGACAAATATGCAAAATATTTTTAAAAAATAAGGTAAGTACAGTGCAGGATCAGACTTCCACACCGACCCAGCAATAGCGTTATCCTCAGCCTAGTAACCTCACTCATTCTTGCTGACGTAGCCCAACAGGGGATGCATATTAAACATACGCAGCCTGTCTGGCATTAAGTATTCATGCCTGACGTGAGGTCCCTGAATGAAGGTGGGCTCAGCATCTCCAGAAAGATTGACACGTCCTGAGCTGGGACCTACTGCCTCCACTCAAATATTGATGCTAATGGGAAGCGGTGGAGGGATTTGTGTCAGCGGGACATGCCACAAATCTACGCAGCCTGTCAGGTTTGCCAAGCCAAATGGGACAAGGCACTGACAGAAGAGGATCTTTTCTGTGAGAGCTTATTCTGTGTCGGCCATCTACAACTACATCGACCTTGTTAAGAGTGAAGACCTTAGAGAGCGAGGTGGTAGTCAAAGAGGGTCGCCAGTTTATTTACTTTGATTGTTGGTTGACCTTACGCACAGCAATGAAAACACAAATTAATTCACGAAATGAAAACACGGTTTTGGTAGGATTTACAATAATTTAAATACAAATGTCTAAAGGTATGCTTAATGGTGACAAAATATGATTTGATTAAGATCAAACCAGAGTACCCCAACAAGCACCGGAAGAAAACTCAAGTCTACATTACAGCTTTATCCAGAGCAACACCAACAGTGGCAATGTGGTGGTTATGGGGGTTGAACCTGTGCCCTCCTAAGCTGTAACCCAACGCCTTAACCACCAAGCTACCCTTGCATAGACCTGAAGGTGTGATTTGAACCCTCAACCCTAATGGTGCAAGGCCACAGGGCTAAGTACTACACCACTGTGCTGCCTTCTACTACGACACCACCATGCCACCTAAATACAGAGCCATCGCTGTTGTATTACTGATGTGTGAAATGGAAAGCTAGGATTAAAGAGTGAAAGATGGCCATAAAAAAAAAACATATTGCAGATGTCACAAATAAAAAATGCATACACAATATGGTGAAGTTGCCTCCATGCAACAAATGACAAAAAGGAAAATTGATGTCTCTTTTTCAGGGCCAATTTGTTCAGGGGGTAGGGTTTTTTTTTTTACGCCTTTTGTGCATTTTCCTTTCCTTCTGAAAAAGTATTTAAGTTAGAAATTTCAAAGCCAGCTGAAAACAATGCCTGCAAGACAGCAATTCTGCTACCCTCCTCACTGTCCACGCAGCAGTTTCAGCTCAGGTTGGCATCGCTCAAAGTCTATAACGTAAGACCTGACTTGCGTGTGCTGTGAGTGAATGCAAATAATGATCTAGGTCTATGAAATATAATTGTATCCAACAGGTTCTCAAGGGTAACATGTATTTGGAGGTCAACATTTTTACCCTGAGACATTCCTTAGACATGATAAACCTGCTGACAGGAAACCTTGTGACATTTGAGCATGGTGCCATACTCAGGCTTAGTGTCACACCCATACCTTCTACAGTAGCTGAAAAAAAAAAAAAAAAAAAACATGTCTTGGTCAAGCCAGGACCTGCATGTTCTTGCGGGCAGCACAGGCCACCCAGTGGGAAGTTACTTTAAGAAATCAAATTAAATGAGGTGCCACAAAGACATGTGAAGATTAGCTGTGTAGTGAAAGTGCAAATCCCTGGGCATTCAATTTTGATGAAAATACCAGAAAATCACAGTTATTGCCAGCAGCAGAAAACTGCTTGTTATAGCTGCTTGCCTGAAATCATCTCTCCCTCTATTTCTCTCTCTCTCTCTCACACACACACACACACACACACACACACATTGTATTGAGGGTAAGAGTATGTGCAGCTACAATTAGCATTCAGAAAGCACAAATCAAAACTTTTGATCAAAATTTACTGCTATAAGCTCACACTTAAATTGGGAGAACTGGAAAGATTTGGGAAGCTCTGTAGTATATTTAACGATATCACACAAGACGGCGTGCTGTTGTACTGAATATCAACATGGCTATGTTGCAATCATAGGCACTGCCGGAACTAGCATTGAGCTGGCGACCAGAATTTAGCGAGTGTTGTTTAAACGTACTGGACGTAGTTTTAAGTTCTTACCAGTACTACTGTATGTTGCCAAATGATGCCAAAAACCATGGAGGTGGTGTACACTCCAGAGAAACTTACAAGATTTGCTTTTTATTTCCATTTATTCCATTTCAGAATAAGCTAACTTTGGGTTTCTGGGGATGAATCCCAAAAAGCAGTAAATGGAAAAGCTAATGCGCTAGGCTGTACAATGCCTTATTCCACAAACCAAACAGTGTTTTGGTTGCTAAATAGAGTTAGACATGTAATAGAAGCTAGTTAGAAACTAGTTAGCTTTGCAGCACACATTAACAGAATACAACGACATGGATGGTTCAGCGGCAATTCAGAACGATTTGCTAAGGAGACAGTTACTAAGTGCTGTTTAAGATACTATCAGATGTGTTCTCTTGCTGAACGTGCTTCCATGACTGGTTTCGAAATGTGGGTTTTGGACAGGCAGCTGCTTCTCCCCCTGTTTCCAGCACTACGAACCATACACCCATGCTGGCAACTGACATTGAATGTAATTAACAATTGTAAGAATGACACTGTAAGAAAGAATACAGTACCAGTCAAAAGTTAGGATACAAGTTTGAATTTATTTTCTACATTCTAGAACAATATAGTACTGTATTTTTAACGCTATATGAACTTACACATATGGAATTAGGTAATTAAGTAACAACATCAACACAACCGTCACTTGTAACTTTTAGACACAAAGGTCAGCTGTCCTGGAATAACAGTCTTGTTAAATGCATTTGCAAAACCCATCGAGCACTATGATGAACCTGGCTCTCATGAAGACCATCCCAGAATTGCAAGGCAAAAAACTTAAATCTGCTGCAGGGGAGAAGTTCATTTAGGGTTACCAGCCTCAAAAATGACCAATTAACAAACAGCACCTCAGATTAGAGCTATCTATATATCTATCCACCTTTTTACGTGCTTTATCCTGGAAAAGATTCTGGTGTGCAAAAGGTACTGGAAACAGTACTGAAATCTTGAAAACAGTAGCCAGAGCAATGGTCCAACCTTACCAGCACTCTTACCAGCTGCACCACTATTATTATTATTGATAATAATAATAATTATTATTATTATTAATATTAGTGGTAGTAGTAGTAGTGATAATTATCTATTTTTTGTTCCTTTATATGGAAAACTTCAGTCTACATAAATTGCAGATTTATTAATAACCTCTTTTATGATATACTACTTTCCCCTTTTTCCTCTCCACTTTATCGCACTGCAGCATTTGCAAATTAAAACCTTGACAAGCATTCAGAAAATCATTTTAGCCCAATTTATATTCTTCTGAATATAATCCTTGGATATGCTTTGCATTCAGGTGAAATGAGTGCTTTTGCTCATGGTCTAATAACAATAATCTAAGGAAATGAATGATTTCTCTTAATTGAATTGATAGAAATGGTAGTGGTTCACAAAGACATTAAAAAAAAGGTTGGGGTACGTGTTCACAAAGGTATGACTGATTTAAGAATGATTTCATTTCTGTTGCTATAGGGCTAATTGTGCCATAATCAGGCAATACATTACATTTCTAATTCAATAGTTCAGTTCTTACACTTAGGAATGTTTGATTAATCTTAGTTTAAAATGGTGCTGAAAAGTGCGAGAAAAAAATTGGTGGTTTGATTAAAAGCCCTTCACCACATCACCTGATGAAAGAAAATGAAAAGTCACTTGTATAAACTTTTCAGGCCCCTGCATATGATGTGTAATGATTTTCTGTCAGGATCTGACAGTAAAAAAAAATACACCATAGAAAGCTCATCGATATTATGTTAAATTATATATATATATACACTCTGTCTTGTCTAAGAACCTTAAATAGTGTACCACTGTTGAAGTGGCGCACCTGAAATAACACAAGTCTAATTACCTAATAGCTGGTAATCAGACTACTCTTGCCAGCAAACTTCACCTGTGTTTATTTATTTATGCAGTCATTTGTCATGCAATGGCAGGCATATGACAGAAATTTCCTTTCAACAAATTATCAGACAGAATTTCAGAATTCCAGTCTTAATATTCAAAGGTTCTGGTTTATGAATGAATAGGAAACAGAACATTGTGATACTAAGGTCATGATTTTACTGCAGATACATTTTGCATTCCAAAACTTTAATTATCTAGTGAGCTAAAGTGTGACTATATGATGTTTCTTTGTTCACCCGCTATGAAAATTATGTGCAAGTGTGTGACTCATTTGTTGCTTTGCTTTTAACAGTTTGATCATTTCCAACTTCTTGTACATAATACCAGTGGTGCAGTGGAAAGACTTACAATTCACAACT